>JAGFNQ010006247.1:128056-529888 GCA_024364735.1 Boesenbergia rotunda | reverse complement strand
TCTTAAAACTTGATTTTCTTTTCTAACTCCCTAACCTTAGGATCACTAGACCTAATTTGATCATTTCTAGATCTTTCTATTTTTCTAGGCATATTTCTCCCTTTTTTAGAATTTATGCCTTGGTCCTTATTCCTAGAGTTCCTAGATTTATCATGCATCATAGAATTTTTGGTGCTTTGGCATATAAAATTGTTTCTATTCCTATCATGATATTTAAAACTAAAAACACGCATGGGCAAGCAATTGTTATCAATTCTATCATTCATACAAGCATTTTGAGCAATCATGGAAGAATTTGAAGCATGAGCAGAGTTAGAGGTTACCTCCCTTACCCTTGGGGCTCCCCCTTGATGAGTGCTCCTCTTCATTTCTTCTTTCTCTCATTTCCTAAGGTGCTCCATCTTCTTAAGCTCTCCACTTCTTGGACAATTTGTGTGATAATGTCCGAGCTCCCCGCATGTGAAGCATCAAATTCTCCTTCTTTTGTTTTGAGCTTCCTTATTCCTACAACCCATATTAGATTTAAATTGAATGGATTTGAGCTTAGGAACTACCTCCTTTTTACTTAGTGGGCACTTATCCTTGTAGTGCCCCTTTTTATTGCACCCAAAGCATATGATATGCTCTTTTGACTTGACTTTGGTGGAGTTGGAAGTCTTCTCTTGCTCTTGTGAGGATGGGGGTCTCTCCTCCCCCTCAATTCTTGATGTTGATTCTTTCTTTTCTTCTCTTGATGAGGTGGATGACTCCTCACTTGATGGCATGGACAATTCTTCATTTTGGTCCTCTTGGACCATTGAACTTGTTTCATCATGCTCTTCCGCTAATTGAACTTGTGTAGAGTTCTTGTGAACTTCTTCCAATTTCTTCCATAAATCATGTGCGCTTTTGTAATCTCCTATACAACTCATCACATTAGTAGGTAAGATATTAATCAACATATTGATCACCTTTTCATTTGCCCTAGCTTGTTCTTGTTGTTCACTTGTCCAATATCTGGGGCGAAGCCTCTTGCCATACTTATCCTTGGGGATTTCGAATGGGTCTTCAATGGTCATTGTCCCAATCCATCCCTAGCCAATTTTCCATCCTTGACTTCCAATGATCGAATTCTTCATGCTCATACGGTGGTGGTGAGTTTATATCTTTCCCGAGTTTGTCTTCCATCATTCCCTCTAGCTTTGCTTTGCTCCCTTGGCGGTTATTCCAATCAAGAGCGGTCCTAGCTCTGATACCAACAGAATGATCGTCTAGGCGTGCTAGAGGGGGGGTGAATAGCACTTTTTCCGATGTTTGATCTCTACAAAGTCGTTAGCGCAGAGGAAACAATAATATGCAAAGAAAAAAAGAAATAAACAATGCTAACAACCTGATTTACTTGGTATCCACCCCAGTCAGGTGACTAATCCAAGAATCCTTCGGTGGATCAACCCCCGGATAACCTCCGGCTAGATCTGTCGCTCCTTGTGGGTGGAGAAACCTCGCCACGACACTTCGGACGCTCTCTGATCACAGTAGACTACTAACCAACTTTATCCAAGCGAGTTTCATCAAGTCAGTTAGTAGGAAACGAGCCCCTTTAAATAGGGCTCGAATCTAAAACAACCGCTACCAGTCGACTGCCCCTGGGGCAGTTCACTGGTCCCACTCAGATTCGACCATTACAGTATAACGTTCAAATCTACCAGGTTGTCCCAGTCACCGCCAGTCGACTGCACCTAGGGCAGTCGACTGGTACACACCTAAGCCTAGAGTTTTACTCTCAAGTACAAGTCTCTTCGCACTCAAACCCTCCCGGTTTAGCCCCTGAGTACACACACTCATACTCAGAGCCTTACAACTCAGTTGACTCTTCACCAGCAGTCTTGACTGTTGCCTTCACGCCCTCTTCATTTTTGCCCCTCGTCCCTCGGATGCGCACGCAAGCCTCTAGCTTGCCTCCATGCCACCCTTCACGTATGCCCTGAAGTCTGCGTCCCTCGGCTCATCATCTTTTCTATCCAGCGGTCCCTCGGATGCACACGCAAACCTCCAGCTTGCCTCCATGCCATCCTTCACCTGAAGACATCAACCAAGTCCATGTGTACCTGTACACCTGCACACTCATGCACACATATGAGAACAACACAAATCCTAACTCAACTATATTGCCCATACATCAAAATATCATGATCCTCCAGATCATCTCAGGGCCGATTGCCGCAACATGACTTCTATAAACTTGATAAGCAACCAAACAAAGGAATCAGTTTTCATCACTTAGAAACTCGCAGCCAAAAAGAATAGTCTGATGATGATGATTAACTCCCACAAATGGTGCAAAAAATAAGTCATATTTATTGGTGTTATATGTCGTATTAAATACAACAATATCACCAAATACGCTGTATGCCCTCCGTGATATATGATCTGCCCAAAAACATCTACTAAATCTGTTATCCGAATCAGTCTCGTAATCAAAAAAAAATCTGAATTCTTCTCTTGTTCAGATGTGAAAAACTCGATGAGTGTTTCGGCATTAATACCCTTTTGTTATTCCCTTAGTTTCGTTTAAAATTTCTAATATCTCTTTTTGTGCAACCTACCCCTCAGGACCCCCATACTCTATCTCCAATAATCTCATTTGTTGATAAGTTGGTACATTTGCCTCAAAAAACTGTTTTGCCAATGTTTTCTTTGTTACTGAAACATTACGATGTGAGCGTAGTAAATGTACTTTTGATGGAGTCGAGAGTGGATGATTATGAGTTTCTGTGAAGTTACTGACAATCGAATTAGGCCCAGTCTATTTCTTGATAAATGTAATATTTAACTTGTAACATGTTCTAACTGTTCCATATGCTCTTTCCCTTGTCATTTGATCAACTTTTGCATGTCTAATCCGAAGATCTGTATGACCTTCTTTAAAGCATACCATTTGTTTTCATGTCACTGCATTGGTTATCTTATTTTTCTTGCTCGCGTGCATCCTTGAACTAAATCCGGTTTCTCGTGCATATTGGTTATAGAATGCATATGCCTCCTCTAGTGATGAGAATTCCATTCCGATTTTTGGCTTTCGATCATTTGTAACTTGTGGAATGTATTCTTGATCGTCAACTATATTTCCTTCCATTTCTGGACGCCCTCACATAATATTAGACAATAGATAAGTAGAAAAAAAAAGAAATAGCAATAACAAACATCGCTTATAAACTAAAATAAATTGCAAGTAAAGTGATTTTTAAGGATAATAAATTTGTCTAGATGTGAACTACTTACTAGAAATTAAGCCAAATCATTTAAAAAAACAAACATGTACGGAAGAATAAAATTCAGTGGGTACAAACAAAATTTGTAATCAATGTAATAGGGTTAAAAACTGAAGAATAAAATTCAGTGGCTAAAAACCAAATTTTTATCAGGAATAAAAATTGAACAATACGCCAGGGATAGGGTTAGGGTTCGAACGGGAGAGAGGATCAATTTTCTACCAAAAAAAAATCTGAAAATGCTTCCATCTATCTTTTTTGGCTAGAAGAAACCGGACGTTTAAACAGGATTAACATTTTGTGCGTGAACAAAATTTTCTACGACAAAAATGTAGGAAATGTTAGGGTTAGGGTTAGGGTCGTACCTGCTTCGGCGAGGGGGGAGTCGGGCGGCGAGTCGGCGAGAGAGAGAGAGCTGAGGACCTAATCAGCGAGGGGGGGAGCCGGGAGAGGACTCGGCGCGAGAGAGAGAGCTGTGGATCTTCTTCCCCTTCGGTGAGTGTCGCGAGAGAGACAGAGGGGCGCAAGAGAGAGCTGCGGATCTTCTTCCCCTTCAGCTATTATGTCGCGAGAGAGAAGGGACAGCGAAACTGAAGCACAGATTTGCTTCAGCGAGTGTAGCGAGAGAGAAGGGACGCGAGCAGTGAGGCGAGGGCTTACGCGGCTGTACGCCACCAGAGCAAAATGAACTGGTTCACGCACGCACGGTCCGCAGCGGTCCGCACGCATGGTCCGCAGCGGTCCGCTCGCCTGGTCCGCACGCCCGATTCGCAGCTGAACAGGATTGTGTGTGTGTGTGTGTGTGTGTGTGTGTGTGTGTATATACGAATTTGATCGCCTGCGAACCTCTCCAAACGTGACACTGCGGACCTGCGGACGTGGGTTGCCGCTCCGCCATTGCTCCGCTACTTTGCTTTTTTTCACGTGTTTCCCTCGTGGCAAGCGGGGGTGCCTGATCGGTCAAGGTGACCGATCAGGCAAGTGCCTGACCAATTATGCACTTGCCTGACCAGACGTCCCTTGATGGACCACGACCCAGACGGAGTTGGACTGGCGGCTGAGCCGACCCAACAAATTGCTGAGCTCCAGTCCTGGCAGCGGAGTCGGGGGAGCTGCAGTCGAGGGCGACGCCCTGGACGATGTCGCTGGAGCTGCAGTCGGGGAAGCGGCTGACCGGTTGGTCGTCGCCGGAGCTGCAGTCGGGGGTGACGCCTTGGACAACGTCGCCGGAGTTGCAGTCGGGGGAGTGGCTGAGCCGGCTGGTCGTCGCCGGAACTCCAGTCGGGGGCGACGCCATGGACGATGTCGCGTCAGGTGCGGCATGGTGTCGTTGCAACGCAGACCAGCACAGCGTCGTGCCACGCATGCGGTCCGCAGGCGATTTCTATATATATAAATGATTTGTTGCAGACCGCGTGCGGACTGGCGCCTGATCGGTCACCAGACCGATCAGGCACACGACCTGCGACTTCTCGACACCAACGGCGACCTTCGGCTGCCGCCCCCGAACAAAACTATAACCAGGGGGTATGATGAACCCTAGGGAGTAGGGTGAACCTGTTGGGTTCGGGTGAACTTGTCGGGGACGCTCCCGAGCCTCTGGTGGCCGATCAGGCACAGGACCTGCAACTTCTCGATACCAACGGCGGCCTTCGGCCGCCTCCCCCGAACAAAACTATAACCCAGGGGGGTGCGATGACCCTAGGGGATAGGGGTGAACCCGTCGGGACGCTCCGAGCCTCCGATGGCCGATCAGGATTGCCTGATCGGTCACCAGACCGATCAGGAAGGTGCTGATCGGTCTGGTGATCGATCAGGCGACAGTCCGCACGCGGTCGTAGCGCGTGGTCCGCAGAAGATATATATATATATATATATATATATATATATTATATATATATATATATAAAAGGAAAGCTCCCTTCGAAATTGAATTGAAATCAAAGAATTAAAAAAACAAAATTATATAAATCCCGATCTACCCCTTACCAAGCTAGCTAGGTTTCATATTTTCTCTTTCTCTCTGCCGCCGCTCTATCTAGGTTTCTTTTTTCCGCCGTTCGCTTTATCACTTCTCTCGCTCCAATCGTCCTCAACATAGTCCTCGGTCGAGCAGCCATCGATTAACGTCCAGCGACAGCAGCTCCAGCCATCGAGCATAGTGCTCAGCATCTTCCGGCAAACCGACATCGACGTGATCTGACGTTCCTAGGCCGGAGCAGATGGACGCAAATCTAAGCCTCGTGCTACCTTGAGCGACAATCCAAAACAAACCGTCGGTACTCTTCTTTCTCCTTGACTCGTGAGTTGCGATCTGCGAAACTGCTGTTGGAAACCGGAAGTTAAGCACAGAATGACTGATTTTTGCAGGTAGCAAACTTTCCTCAGAAGCGAGATGTTCCAGCTTAGCCTAAGAAACGAGGATAAGTCGAGAATGATTTGGCTTACCCATGGAACTGTAGGAAGAAGAAAACAAAACCATTCTGGTATTTAATTCGTATTTGGCATGGGAGGTATTGGAAAGATAGGTAAGTAAAATATTTTTGTATGTTATATCTCAACTACGGTTTATTAATGTTTTTTTAATATCAAAATTTTCAAATGCACGTAAATTTATTTTCTCTCCAATTTGTTGATGCAATGCTCTGCCCCACACAACACAAAGCCTTGCTTTACCATGACAGATTTTGGTGGCATAACACGATAGATCATTTGCAAACAAACCACTATCTTAATTTTTGTTCTTGTAATATCAAGAAAATATGATATTTTACTTCCACACTTCTCATCCTTCCCTCTACTTTTTCTCCAAGTAAATAAAGTCTTGAAATTCTTTCCTTGCTAAAATCTCTTACTTTTCTATTGTCCCTAAATCTTCACATTGAAAAGGTCCATGTTATCTTTCATGCGCCTTCATTTCTCAAATAGCTCAATATACTTGGTTTCAAAGGGAGGATAGTAACTATTCCCTCTTGAGAGAAAAACTATGTGAGTTGGGATAAATATGCACTTAGACGATAAATGATGTGGAGAGTTGGGATACATATGCACTTTTTTTTTTGAACCCCTATGTGAGTTTCTGAAATTTCTTGTGACTGTGGTTGTGCTAAATTTAGCTTGTTCTTGCATGAGGATATGTAGTGCTTCAATAATGTAGTAGATAATTTAGTGACAGATGTAGGAGCTAATCTTGTAAACTAAAGGACCCAGGAGCGTAGTTAGGCTTGGCTTGCACAACCCTGGTAGTCATTGAATCTTATGCATACCTCCTCTGTTTGCCTCAACAACCATTTCATTGAATCTTATGCTTACCTCCTGCATCTCCTCATGATTGATGAGATGAACTACAGTCTCCCTTGTGATGTGCTTAGCTGAAAGAGGGGTCTATCATTTCAATTGGTATGCACACTTCTATTAGCAATTAAATAAAACAACGAAACATTTCATTCCACTTATTCGATTTTTATGTATTCCAGATCAAATGAGGGATTTCATAGTCTAACATGAGAATAGTAGATGCTGAAACAGTATCAGTAGTACAATTTCTTCTTCCAGATCTTAAACTACTCACTTCCTTCTTGCAGTTTCCTGTGTGGCAAGTCCAAAAATTTCTTTCAAAATTTTTAAGGTGTAGTTTGATAAATTAAACTTAACTCTTTCAGTTTTGGATGACCAGAAGTGCCTCATTGGGAGGCAGCTTCTGTATTATTGCTATTAATTTTTATTGCTATTTTAGGTTATAAGCAGCGTTTGTTTTTTTTTAAGGAAATTTGCAAGGTAGCGTTTTCTTTTATAAAAAATGGTATAGTGTTCATTTTAAGTTCTCATATTATGGTTTTACAAAATTATGAATGCTATTTTTAATGTAGGGAAAAACTTATGTTGTATTTGTTGGATATAACCTGGGCATTTATGATTCGTGGATGGAAGCATCACGTGAAGTTGATGGGTTTAGTGGCAACGTACATAAATCTTACAAAAGTAGAGAGAAGGCAGAAAAAGCTTATCAAACATACTTGGATAAAAAATGTGCACCAGTTTCTATTTCAGCCGATGCAACTTCAAATTCGACTTCGAGATCAAATCCAAATTCTAATAGGAGTCTTTCAAAGTCCGAAAAAAAAAAGGTTTAAGGATACAATGAAACAGATAGTGCATCTTTTAGATTCTTTAGAAATTAGTGATAGTGATTAGGCATGTTAGGTTGTTTTATCTAAGTTCAACTTGAAACAATGATGATATCTGAAATGTTGGTTGAGACATGTATTATCTGAATTGATTGAGACATTTATTATCTGAAATAATGATGTATTATTCAAATGTTGGCTGAGACATGTATTATCTGAATTGGTTGAGACATGTATTATCTGAAACAATGATGTATTATCTGAAATGTTGGTTGTTCTATGAAATGTTTGATCAAAATAATCTGAATTGATATGAATTATTCTAAATTTAGAACAAGCTAAACTTCTAAGTTTAGTGCTATGTCAGTTTTTTAATTGAATTGATATGTATTATTCTATATTTATACGAATGATTCATGATTGAATTTGCTGTATCAACTCATTAAAGGAGTCAGTTCTAGAAAGGATTCCAACGAGGCAGATGCTCAGTGCATTGCAAAGATTAATAGCGCCGGTTCACTTTGCTCTTCAGACAAACATCTCGCAGATAATATTTCCTCTGATGAGGTAGAATCAATAGTTTGTTGGACAAGGATGACAATACGAATACTAATGAGTTTTTAGTGTCAAAATTCATTCTTGTCGACATCATTCAGTGATGATATTGATGATTTCAAAACAACACTTTCATCTGAAAGATTTTCTGGCGATGAGTTACCCTCTGACACTATCAGTTCTGGCAGTATTAACAATGCTGGAGTTGTTTCATTTGCTTTTGATGGGAGCAATAAATAGAGGAGAGGATTTTAAAGAAAACAATAACCATGATGATAATTCCTTGAGCATTCCAAAGGATAAAACTTCTCGACAGTGACATCAGTGAGAACACTAGTGATGATATCGTAATGTAGCTGCCGGTCAAGGATGAAACTGGATTGAGTTTTTCAGAAATATCAAAGGATTGTCATAGCAATATCGCATGTCTGTCAAATGCTGCCGCCCTTGATGCTTGTAGTGGTACTGAAAGAGCTGATTGCATCATGCAGGATGACCTCAGTAATGACTTCCATTTAACTGTTTTGATAGATAATATAATCGAGTTTGTATATATCGTTTGTAATGTAATATAATATAATTAATATTAATTACTATTTGTAAGAGTTGTATTAATTTTTAATAACATAATAGTTAGTTTTAATAATTATCCTTAATGTAATCAAAGATTAACGCGGCAACGACACGACGACCGACTTCAGTACGATCGACGACCGCCATCGGGCGACTAGTCGTCGTCGGTGGGCGACGGGCGGTCGGAGCATGCCGGAGGTTCTGCGATAGCTTTCGTAATAAAGTGTAGGAATGTAATTATTACATTTTTTATTTTATAATCGAATTACAATCTTAAATTTTATATCGAGATTATTACATTATTTTAATTTTCTAAATAAGGATTAATTTAATTAATCAAGTGTAATCTTGATTACATTACAATGATTACTTCTACAACGCAACTTAGTCATTTCTGGAAGGCGAAGAAACGGGCTAGGAGACGGATGGGTAATGAAGCTTTAAATGGAGCAAATACATTGGTTAATGCAAATATACATAGTAATGTTGCGAAAGATGACCAGTTTTCCACATGTCCAATGGTCGAAAAGTTTGGAGAGGAATGCTCAAAACCTAAAAGCATCCAAGTTACACCTCCCCAAAGTGAGCTTTCATCAAAGGACAACAAGATGGAATCACAAAACAATAAACCTGTTGTGCCGAAGAAAAACCTAAGCGGACAACAAGGACGAAAGTCATTGAAGGCACCATAAATAGATAGAAATAATTAGATAGAAACTGAATGCACATAAGCAAAACTGAAGGCATCAAAGTCATTAAAGTCACTAAAGTCATGGAAGGCACCATAAGCAAAACTGAATGAGTACAAACACTACATTATTGAAGCAAAACTGACATTACATCATTGAAGCACTACATTATTGAAGCAAAACACTGAATGAGTACAGATTGCAAATGTGTGAATCATTACAGGTTGCAAATGTACTGAATGAGAACTGCATTAAACAGATTGCAAACAGATTACAGAGACTTCAATAGATTGCAACATCAGAAATGTAAATGTACTGAATGAGACTTCAAATCAAGAAATGTAAATGTACTGAATGAGACTTCAACAGATTGCAACATCAGAAATCAGACTTCAAATCATTACAATTGCAAATGTACTGAATGAGAACTGCAGCATCAAACAGAACTTCAACAGAGACTTCAAATCAGACTGCAACATCAAACAGAACTTCATCTAGAGCATGTTGTAACTACAATAGACATCAAGAAATGTAATCAATGAAACCTGCATGTTATAGATAAAATAAAACCTGCAACATCCAAGGATCCTAGCGCATGTTATTAGAACCTACAACAATAAAGCCAATTATTGATTGCATTTTCTCAATGAAACACTATATTTTAATAAATTAAAACTTTGGCAATACCTACTACAGATGCCAAATCTGGTTCATATGTGTCAACACTGTTATAATTATTCTCTTCAATTGATCTGATAATTAACACATTAACATATTTACAAAATGTAATCAAATAAGTTTGTATATGCAAGTAAACTTATAATAGATATGAATTCTTATTGCACACATACCATTGTTGCAAATTAGGACAATTGCGCTTGTCATGTGATACTCCTCGATGTCCACATCCATGACATAACCTAGAATTTGATATTGATTTCTCCTTCGATGATTTTAATCTCTTCCCACATCCTTTTGTTCTGACCGAAGAAGGATCAAGAATACCAAGGCCCTCATCCATGGATTTCCTCCTTTGACTTTTTTCACTACATGTTCTACTAATGTTCATCTCTTGAAGTTTCTTATAGATACAATCAAATTGCTCATCCAAGAAGGTTGTCCCCGTATCAGTCAAAGATGCATCATCAACTAATACTGAAGCTTTATAAGATAACCTCGAGTGTCTCGATATTAACAACTTTTCTGGATCTGGATCATTGATGACATTTTGCTCTCCCAAAGCATATATTGCTCCAACTTTTGCATCTCGTGTCCATCTTTTGAGTATATATTTATCAGGCAAATAAAACACTTGGTTGATGCGAAAAAAGCTAACATATGCCTGCATAGAATCCCTCAAACTCAAATTTCGTGCAGCTACACGAAATGAAATCCTTTTGTTTGTCATGTGTGAGCACCCTTGGTTTGGAGGAAGAAGAACTATCAAATTTCATCACATGAAAAACCACTGAGTCAACTCCTGTAAATATCGATTGCACATAATAACCATGACTCTCGCTCATTTCACTTTGAAACTCCAGCCATTTTTTTTGTGTACAGCTTAACCATTTGGGTTTCCATTGGGAAAATTGTCTGAATTTTAGGAATCTCATTCATATCAATATGGTCCGCAACTAATTCATTGTGTCTTTGATGTCTCAGTGCTCTATTAAAACGGGTGATAAAATCAATCAATGAATTCTTATTTGAGACATATCTCTTAAAAAATGCATGTGAGCCTTCAGATCTTTGGCTACTAGTCATTTTAGCACAAAATACATTGCTAAAATATACTGACACCCATCTATGTCGTAATTCATACATCAAGGACAATCAATCATTGTTCTCCAAATTAGCACACTTAATAGTCTCTTCCCATGACTTCTCAAAATCAGCAGGTGATGTAGAATTTGCAATGACATTCTTTATTTTTTGATAGTGGTCTCAAAAAGTCAAAGGAGGTAATTTTTCTGGGAATTTATTCAGTATGTGCCACAAACAATATCGATGCATTGTTTGAGGGAAAATTTGTGCAATGACTTTTGTCATAGCAGGATCCTGATAAGTGATTATAACATTTGGTGCTCCTTTAGGCATGACTTCTATAAACTTGTTAAGCAACCAAACAAAGGAATCAGTTTTCTCATCACTTAGAAACCCGCAGCCAAAAACAATAGTTTGATGATGATGATTAACTCCCACAAATGGTGCAAAAATTAAGCCATATTTATTGGTGTTATATGTCGTATCAAATACAACAATATCACCAAATACGTTGTATGCCCTCCTTGATATATGATCTGCCCAAAAACATCTACTAAATCTGTTATCCGAATCAATCTCGTAATCAAAGAAAAAAACTGAATTCTTCTCTTGTTCAGATGTGAAAAACTCGATGAGTGTTTCGGCATCAATACCCTTTTGTTATTCCCTTAGATTTCTTTCAAAATTTCTAATATTTCTTTCTGTGCAACCTACCCCTCAGGACCCCCATACTCTATCTCCAATAATCTCATTTGTTGACAAGTTGGTACATTTGCCTTAGAAAACTGTTTTGCCAATGTTTTTTTTTGTTACTGAAACATTACGATGTGAGCGTAGTAAATGTACTTTTGATGAAGTCGAGAGTGGATGATTATGAGTTTCTGTGAAGTTACTGACAATCCAATTAGGCCCAGTCTGTTTCTTGATAAATGTAATATTTGACTTGCAACCTGTTCTAACTGTGCCACGTGCTCTTTCCCTTGTCATTTGATCAACTTTTGCATCTTTAATCCGAAGATCTGTATGCCCTTCTTTAAAGCATACCATTTGTTTCCATGTCACTTCATTGGTTATCTTATTTTTCTTGCTCGTGTGCATCCTTGAACTAAATCCGGGTTCTCGTGCATATTGGTTATAGAATGCATATGCCTCCTCTAGTGATGAGAATTCCATTCCGATTTTTTGTTTTCGATCATCTGTAACTTACGGAATGTATTCTTGATTGTCAACTATATTTCCTTCCATTTCTGGATGCCTTCACATAATATTAGATAATAGATAAGTAGAAAAAATAAATAAATAGCAATAACAAACACCGCTTATAAACTAAAATAAACTGCAAGTAAAGTGTTTTTTAAGGATAATAAATTTGTCTAGATTTGAACTACTTACTAGAAATTAAGCCAAATCATTTAAAAAAACAAACATGTACAAAAAAATAAAATTCAGTGGCTATAAACAAAATTTGTAGATCAATGTGCCAGGGTTAAAAACAGAAGAATAAAATTCAGTGGCTAAAAACCAAATTTTTATCAGGAATAAAAATTGAACAATGCGCCAGGGTTAGGGTTAGGGTTAGGGTTCAGACGGGAGAGAGGATCAATTTTCTACAAAAAAAAAATTCTGAAAATGCTTCCATCTATCTTATTTGGCTGGAAGAAACCGGATGTTTAAACAGGATTAAAATTTTATGCGTGAACAAAAATTTCTACGAATGTAGGAAATGTTAGGGTTAGGGTTAGGGTCATACTTGCTTCGGCGAGGGGGGAGGCGGGCGGCGAGTTGGCGCAAGAGAGAGCTGAGGACCTAATGTTAATGCAGTTTGACCCTAATTGTTGTTTTGGTGTTGACACCGATTTTAGTTTAGGTTGATGATTATGATTGGGATTAAGTCCTGGTCGTGGACTAGGCATACCTAGTAGGACTAGGTTTGATGAAATCCTAACTTGGAGGTTTAGGTGTGAAAAATCGTAGCTTCGAGGGCTAGGTGTGGAAAAGTCCTAACCTGGAGGGTTAGGTGGGAAAAATCCTAGCTTGGAGGGCTAGGTGTGGAAAAGTCCTAGCCTGGAGGGCTAGGTGTGGAAAAGTCCTAACCTGGAGGGTTAGGTGTGAAAAGTCCTAGCCTGGAGGGCTAGGTGTTGAAAAGTCCTAACCTGGATGGTTAGGTGTGAAAAAGCCCTGGCTTGGAGGGTCAGGTCCTAGCCTGGAGGGTTAGGTTGATGAAATCCCGGCTTGGAAGGCCAGGTCCTAGCTTGGAGGGCTAGGTTGATGAAATCCTGGCTTGGAGGGTCAGGTCCTAGCTTGGAGGGCTATGTTGGATGAAATCCTAGCTTGGAGGGCTAGGTTGGAGTCTCTGGATCGGTCTGGTGACCGATTAGGGAAGTTGGCACGGTGCTCCTTTGTGGATCGGTCTGGTGACCGATCCAGCGATGACTGATCGGTCTGGTGACCGATCAGGGAGCACACAGTGAGGCTGGAACCTACTGCTCGGCTCCTGATCGGTCTGGTGACCAATCAGGGAGCATGCAGTTCACTCATTGCTCTGCTCCTGATCGGTCTGGTGACCGATCAGGGAGCATACGATGAGTTGAGTTCCCCTGCTGCTCTGCTCCTGATCGGTCCGGTGACCGATCAGGGGGCATTCAGTAGGTTCTTGGGAACCTTACTGATCTGCTCCTGATCGGTCTGGTGACCGATCTAGAATACTGTTGAGACCGTTCTGGTGAACGATCAGGTGTCGCGGACTCCGTCTTATAACCGATTAGGCTGGAGCCTGATCGGTCAGGGAGGTTCCTATCGGTCTGGTGACCGATTAGGCCAGTGTGGCCGCGACAGCTGGGAGCCCCAGCAAAGCGGTGGATCGGTCCGGTGACCGACCCACGAGCCCTGGATCGGTCCGGTGACCGATCACTTTAATTCAAAATGTACTGTCAGACGCTCTGATCACGTCTGAACACATTTGATTTCTCTGCGCTTAATATCTGATCCTTGATTCTCTGTGTGATATGTTGTGCTAATGATCTGATCAAGATTGCAGGTGACAGGGATGGATTCAAACACTCAAGGAGAGTCAATGGAGGTCTTTCCTTGGAGCAGGTTTGTCCGTTTTCCATCTCAGGTTGCAACGGACGCTGGTGCTGGTTGGAGCTGCTGATTGGGGCTGGTCTGAGGGAAGCTCAGGGAGTCCAGGAGAACTCAGTGGTAGCTGGCTGTTGCAGGAGAGCAACTGGAGGCTGCAATGAGGTGGTGACCTGGCGATCAGTGGAGGGACTTAAGCGCTTGGTGGCGAAGGAGTCCCCACAACAACAACGGAATGAAAACTACTCTGCGACAACTTGTGCTTGTGACAACTCTGTTCCATCATCTCTTGAGCAAGCGATTGTGATCATTGAAGCGACCATCTATTACTTGAGCACTTGGAGGAAAAAACAAGAGGCTTGGCGAGTCCATCAGCGAGAAGACACGAAGAAGGGAGTTCTTGCGTAAGATCTGTGCTGGGTGGAGCTCGGGAGAAGTTCTGCTTGTGTTCTTGTGGTTCCAAGTGCTAAGTAAGATCCTTCTTGTATTTTATTGTGCTTAAAACTTTATCTCTGTTGAAACGTTGTGGAGAGGTTACTCCACCGAGAAGGAGGTTGCTTATTATCCGGATTTTCCGGGGCTTGATCTGCCGACGATCAAGGGATCGCCCACCTTAAGGGCACGCCAAGGAGTAGGGGCAAGTTATCCCCGAACCTTGTAAATCCTCTTGTTAGCGTTCTTGTGTTTGCTCTTAGCTTAGAGTTTACGTTTCTGCATACTCTGTTTTCTTTAGCTTCCGCTGTGCTACTAACATTTGAGGTGCAGAAAATTGATAAGTGCTAAAGTTCGGTGTCTGGCTATATTCACCCCCTCCTCTCTAGCCATCCAAGTTCCAACAAGTGGTATCAGAGCTTGGGGCTCTGTACAAGCGGATTAACAACCGAGAGTTATCAAAAATGGCCTTGAGAGAAGGTTTTTCCACCACCCGACCTCCCTTCTTCGATGGAGCAGATTTTCAATATTGGAGATCGAAGATGGAGTACTATCTAAAGATGGACATCAACACTTGGTTCGCGGTGAAGGAGGGTTTTACCCCTCCAAAGGATGATAAAGGTAAAGAACTAGAATCTTGGCGTTGGGCAGCTGAACAAACCCGAAAGATTGAAGCCGACGCGAAGGCGGTGGTGACCTTATAATGCGGCATGAACAAAGACCAACTAATCAAGGTTGATGCATTCACAAGTGCAAAAGATTTGTGGAACAAGCTCATAGAACTCCACGAGGGCACCCGAGATTCAAGAATCGCCAAGAGGGATTTGTTCCTCAACCAACTACAAAACCTTACCATGAAGAAAAATGAAACAGTGAGTGAACTTCATAGCCGGTTCAAAGAAGTCCTCAACGGTCTTCATTCCATAGATGAAAAGGTCGAGAACCGCGACCTTGTGAGGTATGTGTTAAAAGCATTTCCAAGGAATGCTTTGTGGTCATCCATGGTGGATGCCTACAAAGTCTCCAAGGATTTATCAATTGTAAAGTTAGATGATTTATTTTATGAAATAGCTAACAAAGGCCCCAAGGAGAAGGGGATTGCCTTAGTTGCAGGAGAAAAGCTCAAGAAGAAGGAGGATAGATCCAAGAAAAAGAAGAAGGCCTTGAAGGCCACTTGGGATGAATCCTCCTCAAGTTCATCCGATGAAGAGAAGGAGGAGAAGAGTACACGCCATGTAGCACTCATGGCCTTGGAAGGAGAAGAGAGCAGTGATGAATCCTCCGACTCCTCAAACGCGGCTTCATCATCTTCGGATGATGAAGAGGTAACCACTCCCGAACTTGAGAAATGCTATAGAGCAATTGCATGTTTAACCAATTTGTTGAAAAAGTCAAAAAATAAGGTTAAATCATTGCAATTAGAAGTTGAACAATTGAAATCCTCTAGGGATGAGGATGTAGATGATTTGCATGTTGAAATGTTAGAGGATGAGATTAAATCTTTGAAAATTGAGGTTGAACAATTGAAATCCTCTAGGGATGAGGATGTAGATGATTTGCATGTTGAGATGGTAGAAGATGAAAACAAATCATTGAATAGTGAAGTTGAGAAACTCAATAGTGTTTTTGAGAAATTCTCAACTAGCTCAAAGACTTTAGACATGATCTTGAATGCCCAAAGGGCAGTCTACAATAGGGCCGGTATTGGTTACCGACCCAAAGAACCATCATTTGTGTCTTTGATGTCTAAGACTGATATTAGACAATCTAAGACACTTAGGGCTCAAAGGAAAGTTGTCAAGGCATGGGTGCCTAAGGCTTGTTTAGTAGATGCTTTAGGTCCCAAGATGTGGGTACCTAAATCTTCCATTTTTCGAATTGTGTAGGTTATGATTGAGGGGGAGCATCTATCAACTTGGTTCGTTGATAGTGGGTGCTCCAAACACATGACCGGGGATAGATCAATATTTACTACCCTTCAATGCAAAAATAGAGGTAATGTTTCCTTTAGTAATAATGGTAGTCTTAAGGTCATAGGAATAAGAGACATTTAAATATCCGAATGTCTTAGAATTAAAAATGTTCTTCTAGTCAAGGGGATGACATTTAATCTCCTAAGTGTCAGTCAATTGTGTGACACGGGTTACACAATTGATTTTCAATCAAGTCAATGTCTAGTTAGACAACATGACACCTTGGACACAGTACTAGTAGGAACAAGAATAGATAACATTTACCAAGTATCTTTTAAAAGTGCTACTAATGCTTTTGCTAAGTGCTTCATGTCGAAAGAAGAGGAGTCCACCCTTTGGCACCGGAGACTAGCACATGTGAACATGAAGAATATCCGAAAGTTGGCCAACAAGGGATTCGTCCGTGGCTTACCAAGCATCAAGTATGGAAAAGAAAAGATTTGTGATGCATGTCAAATGGGTAAGCAAACAAAATCTGCACATAAAGGTAAAAGCACTGTAAGTACTTCTACCGCATTAGATTTACTTCATATGGACTTGTTTGATTGTAGCACTATCATATCTTTAAATGGTAGTAGATATTGCTTTGTTATCATTGATGATTTTACTAGATATACATGGACATATTTTCTAAAATATAAGGACTAAACCTTAGATGTTTTCATTTCTTTTTGTAGAAGAGTTGAAAATGAAAAATTATCAACCATTAAGATAATTAGAAGTGATCATGGAGGTGAATTTCAAAACCAACGATTTTTAGAGTTTTGTCAAGATAGAGGGTATAGACATGAGTTCTCCACTCCTAGAACACCACAACAAAATGGTGTTGTAGAGAGGAAGAACCGTGTTCTACAAGAGGCTGCACGGAGCATGCTTAATGAGTACTCATTACCGAGTTACTTATGGGCCGAAGCTGTAAACACAGCTTGCTATGTGCAAAATCGAGTCCTCATCCATAGATTCTTAGGAAAGACTCCTCATGAACTTTGGTTTGGAAAACCACCTACGATTAAACATCTTAGGGTGTTTGGTTGTAAGGTGTTTAATTCTAAACACCAAGGACCACCTTGGAAAGTTCACGGCAAAGGCTGATGAAGGGATACTGGTCAGGTATTCCCTAGTTAGCAAAGTCTACCGAGTCTACAATAAGAAATCTAGATTGGTTGAAGAATCTTCTGATGTTGTCTTTGAAGAAATTCCAAAAGTCAATGATCAACCAGAAGATGTCGAAGGAGTTCAATTTGAACTTAGGAAACTAGGTTTGAATGAAACTCTAAGTGTTGATGGTGATGAGTCTGATGACGATGAGCCTAGACAACACATAGATCAGCCGGATCCTGAGGTTAAGCTTATGTCTAGTGACACCATTCAAGAAGCACCACCAACACCTAGACAAACTAGATTAGTCTCTAGTCATCCCCAAGACCAAATTGTTGGAGATATCCACCATGGGGTTAGGACTAGATCATTCTTTAGGAATGAGGCTAATGAAGTTGCCCTAATTTCCGAAATTGAACCTAAAAAAATTGATGAAGCATTAAATGATCCCGATTGGATCATTGCAATGCAAGATGAACTAGGTCAATTCGAAAGAAGTCAAGTTTGGGGCCTAGTCCCTAGACCCAAGAAGACCACCATTATTGGAACTAAATGGGTCTTCAAAAACAAGTTGAACCATATGGGAGAAATCATAAGAAACAAGGCACGCTTAGTAGCCAAGGGTTATAGTCAAGTTGAAGGCATTGATTATAATGAGACCTATGCTCCCGTGGCACGATTAGAGTCTATCCGATTGATGCTTGCATTTGCAACACATCGTGGTTTCAAGCTATATCAAATGGACGTCAAATCGGCCTTTCTAAAAATGGTTTAATAAGGGAAGAAGTATATGTCGAACAACCTCCGGGGTTTGAGAGTTTCGAATTTCCAAACCACGTGTTCAAGCTCAAAAAGACACTTTATGACCTTAAACAAGCACCCCGAGCTTGATATGAGCGGTTTTCGACGTTTCTAATTGACAAAGGCTTTGTAAGAGGCCAAATAGACCCTACACTATTTCTACGAAGAGATGGTGACAATATATTTGTAGCCCACGTATATGTCGATGACATTATTTGTGGCTCAAACAACAAGGGCTATTTAAATGAGTTCATTGGACACATGGAGAGTGAATTTGAAATGAGTCTAGTGGGAGAGTTGACTTTCTTCCTTGGACTTGAAATCAGACAAACCCGAGATGGGATCCATGTGCACCAATCGAAATACACACAAGAGATGCTTCGAAAATTCAATATGAGTGATTCAAAAGAGGTAACCACTCCCATGGCTACAAACACAAGATTAGACAATGATGAGAGTGGTAAACCTGTTGATTTGACTCAATATCAGAGCATGATAGGTAGTCTGCTATACCTCACAGCTAGTCGACCTGATATACTCTTTGCTGTGGGTATGTGCGCTAGGTATCAAGTTTGTACCAAGGAATCTCACCTAATTGCTATTAAACAAATTTTAAGATACCTTAAGGGCACAATTGGAGTTGGTCTTTGGTACCCTCGTACCGAATCATTGGACCTAATTGGCTATACCGATTCCGACTACGCTGGATGTAAGTTGGATCGGAAAAGCACAAGTGGGGGCTGCTAATTTTTAAGATCATCTTTAGTTAGTTGGTCAAGTCGGAAGCAACATTGTGTGACTCTCTCCACGACCGAGGCAGAATATATCGCCATGGGAGAGAGTGTATCACAATTATTGTGGATGATTCATACATTAGAGGACTATGAATTAAGCTACAAGGGTGTGCAAGTGTTATGTGACAACATTAGCACAATCAACTTAACCAAGAATCCAGTCCACCATTCTAGGACCAAACATATTGAAGTGCGTCACTACTTCATTAGGGATCATGTTGCTAGAGGAGATATTGTACTCTCACATGTAGAGTCCAAATCAAATCTAGCAGACATTTTCACTAAACCACTCCCCGAAAATGAGTTTAGCTTCTTAAGAAGGGAGTTGGGAATGTGCCGCACTTCATAGACATCAAAATGCATTCAAAACCCTTCATGATCATTTCAAAATGTTGAGCAACGATTGGGTAACTTGGGGACATCTCACACAAACTATAAGGTTTACCAAAACGTTTTTGTTTGCTAGAAATGGGGTGAGATGCTAGGTTCAACCAAGTTTCTAAAATGTCAATGCATCCCTTGAGAAATTTGGTTGACGAGATAAAAATCACTTCGGTGACCAAGTATGGGGAAAACCAATGCATAACATATGTGTACTTGGCTCCATGATCATACTTGGACATTCCAATCAAGGAAACTTGATTGGAGACTTGAATTTGATATAAACTTGTTTGAAATTGAGTGGATGTTTGTTGATTGAGTTTGACTCCACTTGAGTGGAGCAAAGTGATTGTTAAACCCATAAGGACCTTTGATCCTGGTTCAGGGATCAATTTTAGTCAAGGGATCACTTCCAAGATCGATAACTTTCATCAGATCTTGTCAAGAATCAAGTGGAAGTCTAAAACTGAAAGTTTCAGATCGTATCAGAAAAATTCAGGAAGCCTGATCGGTCACCGGACCGATCAGGAGTATGTCTGATCGGTCCCCGGATCGATCAAGAGTATGTCTGATCGGTCCCCGGACCGATTTGGCCACCCTGTGGTGATCGATTCACAGACCGATCAGAGGACTCACGGAAAAACCTCCAAACTTACTGTTCGCTTCCTGATCGATCAGCCGATCGATCAGGGGTCTGCCTGATCGGTCACCCGACCGATCAGGACCAGGCCAGTCCGATCAGGCCGCAGCCTGATCGGTCTGGGAGGTATCAGATCGAACGCTGATCCGTTCAATAGCATTAAATTACAGTTGGTGGACTGATCCACCAACCGATTAACTTCGGGTAAACCCTACCTTTCCAAGCCCTTGCGCCGAAAATCCCCTCTTGCGCATCCTTTTTGCCGTGCGTGAGTTCTCTTCCTGCGTGTTCTTCCTTGCGCGTGAGCTCTCCTTCTCCTTCGTTGTGCGTGCGATCTTCTCTCTGTGAGAGTTCTTCTCTTCTGCGCTAGGAGGTTCTTGTTTGTTGCTGTGTTCTCTCTCGCAAAGCACCATTTGAGTGTGCTGTTCTCTACGCAACTCAGCCGTGTGTTTTCTTCAACCAAGCACTTCATGGCACCAAAGTAAGCTTTGTGTATGATTTTCATTTGGTGCTTATCATTCTAACGGCTAACCATGTTCTTTCTAATGATGTTTTCGTTTTGTGTTGCGACCCTACTCTTGCTGTGACCTCCCTTGTCTTGACCTAAAATTTTACTGATTAAATCTCATCTTATCTGATCAATTCCTTGGTTTATGACTAACATATTCAACGTCTTATCTTATGTTCACTGATTGGGTCATTGATTACACCTTATTTTGTCCAATTTGATCAAAACCTTAATTTTGTGATCTTTTAATTTGTGTCATGATTTGTGGTATCGAATCTATTGCCATGATAAATTCTTCAAACCTTTAGAAAATCGTCCAAAGGGAAAGAACCCGTGGAGGGCAGCTCAAAGGGCAAAGCCCCTTCTTCATCCGCGCCCTCCCGAAGGCCTCAGCCTTCTTCAAGTTCTCGTTTCCCCAATGCTGCCTGTGAGTAGGCCTTTCAATCCAGGACTTTCAAGCTGCTTTCTTGCCGATCCATTGATGGACCCTTCTTGGCTGAGCACTGTCCATCCATTGTGGAGATCATCACTTTCTACAATCTTGGATTTCTCCTTTCCCTCGAAAGAACTATAAACTATGACCTTGTCTCGGAGTTTTACAATAACCTTCAACAAGGGCCTCAAGGAGGCTTTGAATTCACCACCCGAGTAGCAAAGAGAAATCTAGATTTCTCTTATGAGATCCTGGCAGAGTATCTGGGCGGTCGTCGATCGCCTAATTTGTATTTTATCTATCTAGAGCTCCCTGACCCTTTGTTGGCTCCTTTTGCGGACGTCACCCCCGACACTATATATCAGCATTTCTTTGGCCATCCCCGCCCAGCCGGTCTTGATGAATTGGGTCCTGATTTTCCGACTTTCGCAGCACTCCGTCTCTCTCCTACCGATTAGGTACTCTTCAAGATAATTACCAACTGTATCCTGCCGATCACTTCAAAACCCTTGACCGAGATCCGACCTTACCATTGCCTGATGCTCTATGGTATGCACCGTCGCATGGACTTTGACATCATGGAGAGCATTTTTTAGTCCATCTTATCCTATAGAGAGCCGAGCCGACGCACAGTCTACAGGCCGTTTGGTCACATCATAACCGACTGGCTTATGTCAGTAGGTGTTGATGTCACCAAGGGCAGGACTGTCACGCCCCGAGACCCAGGAGCCGCTGTTCCAATATAAAATCGGACAGCACCTCCCCTGTCCGGCGGACAATTTACATATACACACAACAACTATAATAATACCACGCAGTTTATATTTGGCCTCAGGCCTCCAAAGTAAATAAACACAATATAAAGACACAAGACAACTAAGTAAATCATACCTGACTGCGGACCAGTCCGACTTACGACGAAACAACCAATACAAAAACCCCTTAGGGCACACGACAACACTCCCAAGACATATACAAGTCCAATAAGTAAATATACAAATAGACACTACTAAGTACAAAACGAAACTATGCTGTCGCGATGGGTAGGGACTGGCTGCTGGGCTCTTCTGGCGACTCCAAGTATCTCAACATGAAATAAAAACATATGGCAACGGGGTGAGTCCATAACTCAGCGAATACCCAGCAGATATGCATAGTATGTTATAATAACAATAAGCATCTACGTTAATACAGTCTCATATCAACAATATGGAAAAACTAGTACTGGAAATACTGAGGTAGATACATACCAGAATCCAGCTAACCTGAAAAGAGGACAATGAGTACCATGGAAATATCATTAGTCATATAATCTCAAATAACAAGTCTCCAGAATATGCATGTCAAACAAGTGCAAGAATCAAGTGCAGTAAACAATGCACGATGCAAAGTATGCACATGGTGCAATGACATGTGTCACCCCTAGTCCCAGTCAGGATATCGTCCACGACGTCCGCGTGGGTAGAGCTGTGACAAACTGTACGCACCCTGCCATCACTGCTCCTGAGTGACCGGGTGGACAGGATGCTGGCGGGGGACCACCCCCCACCCCAAGCAATGGGGTAGCTCCGCTCTCATCTCCTCGTGGCTCAGTACGAGAAGGGACCCCTGGCTGCTACCACGCCCGCGCTCACCCTCCTCATAGTGGTCGAACGGAGCAATACAGGGCAAATGCACACATCTACGGTATCCACTAACCCATGAGTGGCCGTGCGTGCATATCATATACCGGAAGACGATTAGGCTCAACCACAAGGGAGTCGCTGATCGCCGGCATGCAACAATGCAAGAATGATGTATGATATGCACACATACATCCCTCATATCAAATACAAGAGATACATCCCAATATCTAAGCATACATATAGACATGGCAATACCTGAGACTGTATAAAACTAACAGCATACTAACTCAGGGATAAACAACAAGTATCCAGAACAAGCATAATAAACAAGGCTAGCGTATAATCTTACTGTTATCTATAACCAACCATGCATAGCAATATGACAATATCTAAAAGATAAGTCAAAGGGTACCCGCCTCAAAGTAGGAGTAATCCGTATGAAATAGGAACCTCCCGTCCAGAAGTCCAGAAGTCCAAAAGCAACTCAGTGTCCTGTATCAAAAGATATAGTTTAGCTGTTATACCAACTGATACTAACCAAACTAAGTACTCAGTCGTATTAGGATTAACTCAACTATCCTTATTAGGTTTAATCCCACGGAGCTAAACCCAAACTTAACCCCTCCAAGCACCATTCTTGTAACCTATCACAGAACATCACGTCAACCCATAACACAGACCAAAGCCACCAATCCACCATACGAATCATCTACGATCAGTTACCAAATAATACATATCAATTAGTATCACCAATCAATACTAATATCTATAATCCAATTGAGCAGAGGTAAATTCTCATAATGATCAAATCAACACAAATCCACAGCTCAATTCCAGCCAAAAACTTGATACCAAACTATGAATTCAAAGTCAGACACTGCTCCCTCAGTAAGAAAAACACTAACTCAAAACAGGACAATCTCAGGACTTATAATACCCTTAAGCATGAGAAAATCACATCAAAACAGAAATAGAATCCCAAGAGCTCCTCTAAATCAAAGATTCAACTCTATGAATTGATGCCAAAATCCAAGTCCAAACTGACCACACAGCAAATAATAGTATACGATCAAAAACCCAAAACCACACAGCCGACTCGTATGAAGAAATCCAATAACTCCTCATCCATAGACCTCACGACCAAACAAGATGAAAGCAGGACATATTAAGAACGAATTAATCTTCAACCAATTTCCACTCCAAACTCAAAACGCAAATCCTAATTCAAAGCGAAACCAATAGATCCAAGCTATGGCAATAAAACCCAACCGAACCAAATTCCCAATCCAACTCCAAAACCATAGCAGAGTATTAAGTTTGTGAAACTAACCCACCATTCAATCTGAAGACACCAATTCATCCATAAATCCAACAAGAAACACTATAGAATCTGAGCTCAAAACCCTGATCACAATTACTGAAATCATGGCAGGAAATCAACACCCACTGATCATTCCGAGAACCCAAAACAATATACTATAATTACAGATCCAAGGACACAAGTCAACCACTAACCAAACGAAATCGAACACATCCCAAATCAATAAAATCTCAGATCTAATCATATAAAACCAAATCTGAGTAGATGAAACTCTACAAAACAGAAACTAAATTCCAATACCTAAAACTGAGCAGAGCAGCAATCTCATCCATTGCAATTATCCTGAACAAACCAATCCTAGATAACATCGAATCTGGATCAGAAATGAAACCACACAAGTTATCCTTACATGAGGATGGCACTAGCGCTGCTCCTTTTCCCTATTCCAGTCGATCAACCATAAAGAAGGTGGATCAATACTCTCTAATCCGCTGAGGTTCCAGCCAATCCATCCTCCCAAACGCTTCATTGCGATTTCCATTCCCTCATTCCAAATCCTGCCCAAATTAAGCAAATCGTAGATCAAGAGTCGGGAGGGCACAACACTCGATTCTAAAATCATCTCCTCAAAGATTCATCCACCAAAACCTAAGATGAAACACTTACCTCAAACAATCATCGACGAGGGAAACTGATCGCAGTAACCGAGCATGATGGTGTGGATGGCAGAGCATCAGCGCCTCACGACCAGTCGACGATGGGGCTTGGGCTCCGACAGTGAGCTTGGGATTGAGAGAAGGGAGAGCGAGAGGAAGACAGTGGAGGGGCTGGCAATCGGCTCCGATTCAGCCGGTGCGGCGTTTGCCTCGTGCGCGAAGAGGAGTCGGCGAGAAAGGGTTTTCGAGAGGCGGAGCTAGGGCACGGCGAGTAATAAGAGACGAAAAGAGGATTTATAAGGGGTGGGATTTTTACAGAAAAGTCCCTCCATGTTTGACTAATTCCACATCAGCCCTTAACAATTAATACATTTTCGCAAATCAACCCTTAAAACCAAATTTTCGAAACAAATTTTATCCTCTTTATAATTTGGGTCCCGGAATTCGTAAATCTTCTTTCGAAAAATTTTCTGACTCGCGCCAAAAATGTCGGATTTAACAAGGACAATGCCTATGGTCAGACAGGACTGTCGACTTGGCCGACGGGCATTTGCCAAGTCTAGCATCATCATACGGGATCACGATGGGGATTTGGTTTGGAAGGACGGGAGGGGTCTTGGCGAGTTACCTAGGGGGGTCCACACTTTCAGGCACCAGCAGATGCTACTGCACTTCAGGAGGCTCCCGCTGCTGCTGACTACGACTATGAGCCGGACCCGGACCTACGATGGCAGATTTTCGAGCTGAATCGGATGATCCAGCATGATCTTCATTTGTGAGAGCTCTATCGAGAGGAGGTCCGCTCGGAATTCCGATCCTTCGATCGCAGGCTGACCGTGGTGGAGTCTGTTGTCTCCGGGGTCCGTACACTGCAGCAGACGTGGTATGATGAGTGGCGCCGACACACATTTCCTGGGGATGCGCCCTCCGGCAGTGCTACACCTAGATCTTTTGTTCCTCATGATGCCACGATGGATGACCCTATGCATGATGACCCCCCCCCCCCGCTGATGGTTGATCTATTCTGCTTATGCTCTTGACTATTTGACTGCCTGGATTATATGACTCTATGGCTAGATGCCTATGACTTGACTTTGATGGTTTTTGTATTGTATTTGACTTAACTCTGATGCTTGATGATACATCTGACACTATGCCTGCTTTTCATATGTGAATTACTATTTTCTGCTTATTGTTTGACTTATATGCTTGTTCATACAATTGCTATCGTTATGTATGCCTCATTATGCGTTGCTATGACTATGCTTATGATGTCATATTTATATGATACGTATGATTGTTTTGTCATGCCTTATCCTTGTTATATGTTTTCATATACCCTCACAATTATTCAAATCTCATGCTGTTTTGGGAAACTCCTAGGGTTGAGGGGGAGTATGGTTAAACTTAACAACCCGTCTATACCCTTTTCGGTGTTTGACAAAGGGGAAGAGTGAGGTTGGTTAAGTTTAGGACGATTATGAGTTTAATGGTTGTAGGGGGAGGATTCTGATTCTCCTACAATTCTGATTTGAGAAAATTGATTTCGAATCCTTAAACTTAAAATCGGGTTGTCAAACAACAAAAAGGGGGAGATTGTTGATGCAGTTTGACCCTGATTGTTGTTTTGGTGTTGACATGGATTTTAGTTTAGGTTGATGATTATGATTGGGATTAAGTCCTGGTCATGGACTAGGTATACCTAGTGGGACTAGGTTTGATGAAATCCTAACTTGGAGGGTTAGGTGTGAAAAATCCTAGCTTAGAGAGCTAGGTGTGAAAAAGTCATAACCTGGAGGGTTAGGTGGGAAAAATCCTAGCTTGGAGGGCTAGGTGTGGAAAGTCCTAGCCTGGAGGGCTAGGTGTGGAAAAGTCCTAACCTGGAGGGTTAGGTGTGAAAAGTCCTAGCCTGGAGGGCTAGGTGTTGAAAAGTCCTAACCTGGAGGGTTAGGTGTGAAAAAGTCCTGGCTTGGAGGGTCAGGTCCTAGCCTGGAGGGTTAGGTTGATGAAATCCCGGTTTGGAGGGCCAGGTCCTAGCTTGGAGGGCTAGGTTGATGAAATCCTGGCTTGGAGGGTCAGGTTCTAGCTTGGAGGGCTAGGTTGGATGAAATCCTAGCTTGGAGGGCTAGGTTGGAGTCCCTGGATCGGTCTGGTGACCGATCAGGGAAGTTGGCACGGTGCTCTTTCGTAGATCGGTCTGGTGACCGATCAAGCGATGACTGATCGGTCTGGTGACCGATCAGGGAGCACACAGTGAGGCTGGAACCTACTGCTCGGCTCCTGATCGGTCTGGTGACCGATCAGGGAGCATGTAGTTCACTCATTGCTCTGCTCCTGACCGGTCTAGTGACCGATCAGGGAGCATACGATGAGTTGAGTTCCCCTGCTACTCTGCTCCTGATCGGTCCGGTGACCGATCAGGGGGCATTCAGTAGGTTATTGGGAATCTTACTGATCTGCTCCTGATCGGTCTGGTGACCTATCTGGAACACTGTTCAGACCGTTCTGGTGAACGATCAGGTGTCGCGGACTCCGTCTTATAACCGATCAGGCTGGAGCCTGATCGGTCAGGGAGGTTCCTGATCGGTCTGGTGACCGATCAGGCCAGTGTGGTCGCGACAGCTGGGAGTCCCAGCAAAGCGGTGGATCGGTCCGGTGACTGACCCATGAGCCCTGGATCGGTCCGGTGACCGATCACTTTAATTCAAAATGCACTGTCAGACGCTCTGATCACGTCTGAACACATCTGATTTCTCTGCACTTAATATCTGATCCTTGATTCTCTGTGTGATATGCTGTGCTAATGATCTAATCAAGATTGCAGGTGACAGGGATGGATTCAAACACTCAAGGAGAGTCAATGGAGGTCTTTCCTTGGAGCAGGTTTGTCCGTTTTCCATCTCAGGTTGCAACGTACGCTGGCGCTGGCTGGAGCTGCTGACTAGGGCTGGTCTGAGGGAAGCTCAAGGAGTCCAGGAGAGCTCAGTGGTAGCTGGCTGTTGCAGGAGAGCAGCTGGAGGCTGTAGTGAGGTGGTGACCTGGCGATCAGTGGAGGGACTTAAGCGCTTAGTAGCGAAGAAGTCCCCACAATAGCAACGGAACGAAAACTACTCTGCGACAACTTGTGCTTGCAACAACTCTGTTCCATCATCTCTTGAGCAAGCGATTGTGATCATTGAAGCAACCATCTATTACTTGAGCACTTGGAGGAAGAAACAAGAGGCTTGGCAAGTCCATCAGCGAGAAGACACGAAGAAGGGAGTTCTTGCGTGAGATCTGCGCTGGGTGGAGCTCGGGAGAAGTTTCGCTTGTGTTCTTGTGGTTCCAAGTGCTAAGTAAGATCCTTCTTGTGTTTCATTGTGCTTAAAACTTTATCTCTGTTGAAATGCTGTGGAGAGGTTACTCCATCGAGAAGGAGGTTGCTTATTATCCGGATTTTCCGGGGCTTGATCTGCTGACGATCAAGGGATTGCCCACCTTAAGGGCACGCCAAGGAGTAGGGGCAAGTTATCCCCGAACCTTGTAAATCCTCTTGTTAGCGTTCTTGTGTTTGCTCTTAGCTTAGAGTTTACGTTTCTGCATACTCTGTTTTCTTTAGCATTCGCTGTGCTACTAACATTTGAGGTGCAGAAAATCGATAAGTGCTAAAGTTCGGTGTCTGGCTATATTCACCCCTCCCCCCTCTCTAGCTATCCAAGTTCTAACACCTAATTCAGTGAGGGGGAGCCGGGAGAGGACTCGGCGCGAGAGAGAGCTGCGGATCTTCTTCCCCTTCGGCGAGTGTCGCGCGAGAGAGAGAGGGACGCGAGAGAGAGCTGTGGATCTTCTTCCCCTTCAGCTATTATGTCGCAAGAGAGAAGGGACACGAAACTGAACCACAAATCTGCTTCAGCGAGTGTCGCGAGAGAGAAGGGACGCGAGCAATGAGGCGAGGGCTTACGCGACTGTATGCCACGGGAGCAAAATGAATTGGTCCACGCAAGCACGGTCCGCAACGGTTCGCACGCACGGTCAGCAGCGGTCCGCACGCACGGTCCGCAGCTGAACAGGATTGTGTGTGTGTGTGTGTGTGTGTATGAATTTGATCGCCTGCGAACCTCTCCAAACGCGACGCTGCGGACCTGCGGACATGGCTTGCCGCGTCTGCCTCTGCTCCGCTGCTTTGCTTTTTTTTACGTGTTTCCCTCGTGGCAAGCCGAGGGTGTTTGATCGGTCAAGGTGACCGATCAGGCAAGTGCCTGACCAATCAGGTACTTGACGCCACCTCGCTGGACCTTGACCCAGACGGAGTCGAACCGGCGGCTGAGCCGACTGACGGACCTGAGATATGTGTCACGAAAGTGGGTCCTCCCAAATTTAAATGTGAATAAGAAAATGCTGGAAACTCTTTTTGCAATCAAAATATGAAAACGTAGTAAAGGGGCCACAAGTCGTATTTTTCCTCGGGACTAGTTGATGTTGTGTGATTCGATGCTTGTGTTTATATGTCGTTCGTGTTTTTGGGTTTCAAATAAGTAATTGGATTTGGGTTGTTGCAACTCGGAAATGAAAGCGCAAAGAAAATTAAAGAAACTCAACTCATGAACCTTAAACCAAGTAATGACAATTGATGAGCTTAACCACTAAACAACTTAATCAAACCAATGAGACTTGACCGAATTTGGAAAACAAATATGAATTCAAATTGTAAGAGTACACCACGACTTGTATTGATCTTCAGGAATTACCTCTCCAAACCAAAGCATTCTCTTGATACAAAAACACAACAATGAGACAACTTGATACTCAAATGGAACAAACTCATGTGCCAAAACTGATGTTAATTGCTTAACCTATAAACTGCCAACCCAGAATTTGAAGCTAATCAATTCAGTTAGGAAACCAGGCTATTAGGGAAGAAATATGCAAGACTAAGTGAAGAAATCAACAGCCAAACACTGATCCATTCAGAACACACGAAAATCAGAAATGATGTGCAGGAAATCAGATTGCATTGGTTGTAATCGAGTGCAGGAAATTCAGAAGACAATGGCTGTGATGTTTCTGAATTCATCCGGCACTCTTGAATTCAGAAAGGATAACTAAAAACTTCAGAATTGGAGTCTAACGTGCAGAAATTTAGCTGAACTCTGCAGAAATACAACTGCTACAAATCAGTTGGAACCAATTGCAGAATTGGAAATGGATTCACATCAATCTTATGCTCAAACTCTGATATCAAATGCTATTTGAATGGAGCAAGTTGCTATGTAAATTCAGGAGATAACACAAGCTAGCTTGATACAATATTCAGGACATCAACAAAATATGATACGCATAGATGCAGAAATGACATGTTGGAAAACAAAACGTGCAGGCTGAAAATTCAGTTTGCATCCGAATTCAGAAACGAAGAAGCAACTGTGATTAAATGCACTATCTAGTGTCAAGCAAGATGTAAAACATCTACGTTCACTTGATCCAAACTACAACAACTGAAACTGAATTTTATAGAACTTAAACTGGGACTGATATGCATAAGAAAAACAGGACAACAAAACTGATACGCAGCTAAGAAATCTGATACGCAAGCTCTAAGTGTAAACAACTGAAATTAAATCTAAGAGTTCATTAAACAAGCTTCGTAGTTAATTACTTGCAGAATTTAGAACCTAATTAAGGGCAAAAACAGTTCAAGAAACAAAGTTGGAACAGCTGATATGAAATTCAGAAACAGAAATTACAGAAATGAAGTCTACTGCTAATTACTGAAAGTTAGCTAATTAAACTAAACCCCAATCACTCCATTAGCTCAAGGTCTCCTTGTTCGTCACGCAAGGGCTGGCCTCGAACCCCTAAGCTCAGCAATTCACTGAGGAACTGAATCTGCGGTCGAATCGAGCTCAAATCCGTTCAAGAAGGAAATCCCAAGCGATTCCTTCAATTCAGCCTTGTCTGATTGAAATGAAGGTGCGGGAACGATCAAAGCTTATCCGAGAACCCCTCGAGATAGCTTGGACTGATGTAAAACCTGACAAAACCGAAATCGAAACAACCAAATACAGAGATGCCGAAACCCTCAAACAGCCCTATTCTTGCCCAATTCCGAGCTGAAACTCCACCGATTACTCTCCCCGGTGACCTCGAACTTTATCTAACGAAGAAAAAGGGTGGTCGCGCCCCTTGGATCGAAGAACCAGCTGAAAACAATGAAGAGAAAACGAAGAAGACTACTGTAGCGGCGGAGACGCGACGAGGAGAAGCTGCTGTGGAAATTTGATTAAATACATAAGCATTGGACGGCCCAGATTTCTCCACATCAATCCAACGGCTGATCTTGCTCTGATTTGAGCCAAACTTTGAGGATGTTGATCAGGGGTCAGGATCTGCCTTGTGGTAGCTCGGATCCTCCAGATTTGCAGCGGATGGTCCAGATCAACTTAGTCTTTGAATGGACGATCTAGAGCCCTCCGAGCTTGATCCAACGGTTGAATGAGCTCTGATTGGGATGAAACCTTCAGATCTTGATCAGAGTGCTTGATCAACCCTAACCCTAGCTCGGATTGCTTCAGATGGTCCCGGATGGCTCAGATCTAGCCGCTTTTGAATCGGACGGCCCGGATTAATTGTAAGCTTGATAATTCGATTCGGTTCCACTTTCGACTCAAGTTTGACTCAGTATGCCCTAGGTCCATGAACCTTTCATGCCTACAAAAATAGATCAAAAATTTAGTGGCCAAATAATCCAATTTTATACAAATTTACAATTAAGTCCAAAATAAGAGTAAGTTCTAAAACCTAGGGCAATTTCATAATTAAGCAATAAAAACATAGGTCAAATATGGATTTTAGTAATTAAAATAATCAATAAAATGGTACTTATCACCGACCCAACAAATTGCTGAGCTCCTTTCCTGGCAGCGGAGTCGGGGGAGCTGCAATCGAGGGCGACGCCCTGGACGACGTCGCCGGAGCTACAGTTGGGGGCGACGCCCTAGATGACGTCGCCGGAGTTGCAATCAGGGGAGCGGCTGAGCCGGCTGGTCGTCGCCGGAGCTGTAGTCGGGGGCGACGCCGTGGACGACGTCGCCCGGGAGCGGCATGGTGTCGTTGCCACGCAGACCAGCACGGCGCCGTGCCATGCATACGGTCCGCAGGAATTGGTCCGCAGACGATTAAATTTATATATATATATATATAAAAGGAAAACTCCCTTCAAAATTGATTTGAAATCAAAGAATTAAAAAAACAAAATTATATAAATCCCCTTCTACCCCTTACCAAGCTAGCTAGGTTTCATTTTCTCTTTCTCTGTGCCGCCGCTCTAGCCGTATTCTTTTTTCCGCCGTTCGCTTTATCACTTCTCTCGCTCCGACTGTCCTCAACATAGTCCTCGGTCGAGCAGCCGTCGATTAACGTCCAGCGACAGCAGCTCCAGCCATCGAGCATAGTCCTCAGCATCTTCCGGCAAACCGACATCCACGTGATCTGACGTTCCTAGGCCGGAGCAGATAGACGCAAATCTAAGCCTCGTGCTCCCTTGAGTGACGATCCAAAACAAACCGTAGATACTCTTCTTTCTCCTTGACTCGTGAGTTGCGATCTGCGAAACTGCTGTTGGAAACAGGAAGTTAACCACAGAATGACTGATTTTTGCAGGTAGGAAACTTTCCTTAGAAGTGAGATGTTCCAGCTTAGCCGAAGAAACGAGGATAAGTCGAGAATGATTTGGCTTATCCATGGAACTGTAGGAAGAAGAAAAAACATTTTGGTATTTAATATTATTTGGCATGGGAGGTATTGGAAAGATAGGTAAGTAAAATATTTTTGTATGTTATATCTCAATTACGGTTTATTAATGGTGTTTTTAATAACAAAATTTTCAAATGCACGTAAATTTATTCTCTCCAATTTGTTGATGCAATACTTTGTGCTGCCCTGCCCCACACAACACAAAGCCTTGCTTTACCATGACAGATTTTGGTGGCATAACATGATAGATCATTTGCAAGCAAATCACTATCTTAATTTTTGTTCTTGTAAAATCAAGAAAATATGATATTTTACTTCCACGCTTCTCATCCTTCCCTCTACTTTTTCACCAAGTAAATAAAGTCTTGAAATTCTTTCCTTGCTAAAATCTCTTACTTTTCTATTGTCCCTAAATCTTCACAGTGAAAAGGTCCATGTTGTCTTTCATGTGCTTTCATTTCTCAAATAGCTCAATATACTTGGTTTCAAAGGGTGGATAGTAACTATCACTACAAAAAAGACAGTTTTTTTCTTAGTTTACCTTTGTCAGGTATATCTTTACTTGTTATTTATATGTTATTTTAATAATGATAGCATAATTATATTCTCAAATATTTTAATTTCATTTGTTGTTTTTTTCTGGCCCCTTTTTTTAATGGGAATTTAATACATAATGACCATTAGTTTATTTGATTTTAAACAGACAAAATGCAGAATGAAAAAAGTTGGATGTATAATAAAAATTTACCAAATCGTGGGGGTTTAACTGATGAATTTATAACTGGATTACGACAATTTATGATTGTTGCTTCTAGTAATGTTCAGTACATGGATGACAATAAGATAAGGTGTTCGTGTAGAAAATGTCACAATGGAAAATTTTTTCTGCACGATAAAGTTGAACATCTATATAGATTTGGATTTACACCAAATTATTATAATTAGACATGTCATGGTGAACCATTCATAGCTGATGAGAATGTTGAGCAAAACATAAAAGTTTCAATTAGTGACGATCGTAGTTATTATAATCAGTTTAATCCATATCAGAGTATGGTATTTGATGCAGCAGGTCAGAATTTCATTCCCAATCCTCATGGTGCAAGTTCTAGCTATCCTCCATCAGTAGAACAAATGTTTACTACTTATACATCACCGTTGGAGGATCCAGGCGAATTACCACATGTTGATGAAACATATCTTCAATTTCAAAATGTGTTGGGTGCTACTGATGAACCATTATGGGTTGGTTGTGATAGTCATACTAAATTATCTGCGACAACAAGATTGTTGAATGTCAAGGCAGAATATAATGTGTCGCAAGATTGCTTTAATGATTTTGTTCAAGTTATGAAAGAGTGTTTACCACATGATCACATACTTCCTAATGATTTTTATAGTATGAAAAAATTGGACAAAGAATTAGGTCTTCCAGTGGAAAGAATTGATGTTTGCAGAGATGGTTGTATGCTATGTTGGGGACATGATGCTGAAATAGATGTTTGTAAATTCTGTAATCAAGCAAGGTATAAGAGCACCACACGAAGTCAACAAAGACGTAAAGCATATAGTCAGCTGTTTTATTTGCCTTTAACTCCAAGGTTACAAAGGTTTTATGCATCTAAGGCAATAGCTGAACATATGACTTGGCATGCAAATCATCAAACAGAAGAGGGGTTAATGTGTCATCCATCATATGGAGAGGCATGGAAAAATTTTGATAGAATATATCCGGAATTTGCATAGGAGACTAAAAATATTAGATTAGGGCTTTGTGCAGATGGATTTGCTCCATTTGGGAAATCAGGACGAAATTATTCATGTTGGCCAGTTATTTTAACTCCGTATAATCTTCCACCTGGGATGTGCATGAAAACACCTTATATGTTTTTAACATTGGTTGTGCCGGCATCAGGGCTAGGTAACGGGGATCTACTCGAGGTAAGCACTCGATCTCTCCTGTTCTTGCATAGAGGATACACTTGGCTCGAGTTGATCCAAGCCGCTGGTGGTCGTTCCATCTCTGATGACCTTAACAACAAGTTTTTCCCCTTTGATCGCAGCCTATTCTTGAGGTTCCGGTGAGTTGGGAATTTGCAGTAGCTTGAGATCTTGGATCTAGGGCTAGGCGAGGCCTCAGATCATGTTCTTGCTGGATTCGGCAGAAAGTTCCGACGGGATGTGACCTGGCGCCTGAGGTAGGGATGAAATCAACTTGCATTTTGATTAATTTATCCTGTTACTGGAGTAGAAGAGGTAGTATGTTGATTGAATGAATGAATTGTGTTGCAGCTTAGAAGTTGAGGGTGTTTGGTAGGGATTTGAATTGTGTAGCAATTTGTCTTCTTGGATTTGGCTGCGGTGGACTTGGGATCTATTTTTCCTCAACTTTGGTTGCTGTGAAGGCTTGTGAAATTGAGGTAAGAAGATGTTGGGATGTTCTATGCTAGATTAATCCATTTGAAACTTATTTGGATTGCGGTTTAGGATTAAACCTAAAGTAGCATGTAACCCTAACTCATAATTATGTGAAGTGATTAAGAACCTAATCTTAACTACGTGAGGTTGAATTCGAAAGAAACTTAAATCTTAATTACGTGGGCTAATTAAGAATCGATTAGTTAATTGGATAAGATTAACTGAAACAGGAAATGATTAGGTTAACCCTAATATTATTTAGGGAGTAATTAGCTAATTATCTTTCTATAACTAGCTAATTAAATATACCCTTGATACAGGGATTTGACTTGGATTTATTGCTGCTTATTATTGGCGGGTGGTTCTTTCTGCTTGATACAGACTTCACCTATTTGGAGGCGGGTACCTTTTGACTTATCTTTGCTGATATTGTCATGTTGTTATGCATAGACGGTTATAGATAGCAGTAAGATTATACGCTATCCTTGTTTATTAGGCTTGTTCTGGATACTTGTTGTTTACCCTTGAGTTATTATGCTGTTAGTTACATACATTCTCAAGTATTGTCATATCTATATGTATGCTTAGATATCGTGATGTATCTCTTGCATTTGACATTGAGGGATCAGTAGTTTCCGGCCAGTATACCTTGTAGGTTACCTGTATTTCCTGTTATAGGATTCGGACTGAGACTTAGTATACTGAGGACTTGGTGAGGGAGGTATGTGTACCTATCATACACCATTTGTGCATTGTTGCATGCCGGCGATCAGCGACTCCCTTGTGGTTAAGCCTATCGTCTTCCGGTACACGATATGCGCACACGACCACTCATGGGTTAGTGGATACCGTAGGGTGTGTGCATTTGCCCTGTATTGCTCCGTTCGGCCACTATTTGGTGGGTGGGTCCGGGCGTGGTAGTAGCCAGAGATCCCTTCTCGTACTGAGCCACGAGGAGATGAGAGCTAGACTCCCCCATTGCTTGGGGTAGGAGCGTAGTCTCCGCCAGCATCCTATTCACCCGGTCACTCAAGAGCAGTGATAGCAGGGTGCGTACAGTTGTCATAGCTCTACCCTCTCAGACGTCGCCTATGACAGGTGTACGATGATCTGACTGGTGTCAGGGGTGACACATGTCATTGCACCATGTGCATATTTTGCATCGTGCATTGTTTGCTGCACTTGATTTCTGCACTTGTTTGACATGCATATACTGGAGACTTGTTATTTGAGATTATATGTCTATTGGTGTTCCATTGGTATTTATTACCCTCTTTTCAGGTTAGATGGATTCTGGTATGTATCTACCTCAGTATTTTCAGTACTAGTCCTTCCCTATTGTTGATATGAGACTGTATTAGCGGAACTCTTATTGTTAGTATAACCTTCTATGCATATCTATTCTGGGTATCCGCAGAGTTCCTTTGGACTCACACCGTTGGTTATTTTTTTCTTAATTTCAGGTTGATGTCTGCCAGGAGAGCCCTAGCCGCCAGTCCCCTGCTCGAGAGGAGCTCTGCTTCGTTTTATTTTACGTTGATTTACGGTTATGAACCCTGTATTATGTACTTTGCTTCTGTTGCCTTGTTTTAGACATGTATTTATGTTTTATTCGATGGGATTGTACTTTTGAGTCCTATGTTGGACTTCGTGGGGTTTTGGCTTTGTTCCTGCCTCCTGGCAGCTCAGGTGAGTTCGTACTTTGGTTTTATGATGGTTATAGTCATGTATCCGTTGTTTTTATATAGATTTGAGGCCTGAGGCCATTTAACTGCGTGGTTGTGCTATTTGTATCTATGTGTATGTGTAAATTGTTCGCCGGACAGGGAAAGTGTTGTCCGATTTTCTATTGGATCAGCGGCTCCAGTGTCTCGGAGCGTGACAATTTATTTTTGGTATTAGAGCCTAAGTTTTGCGATCCTTATTTTTTTCGGATTCGGGTTTTACGAAAATCTGATACCAACTTATTTTTGGTATCAAGCCCAGGATGCGGGATACCATCGATTCGGGAATTTCTCGAAATTTAAATCTGACACTGAATTGGTAGGTGTCGAAGCTCGGGTCTGATGTTATTCATCCGAGTACATTACGGATCTTTAAGGTCGTGGTTGCGATGTGACGACAATTTGGGACTTGGCAGCGACAGGACTTCTCCAGGCAGCAAATAGGTAATTTAAAGTTAGCCTCTTGGTTTTGGTTATAATACTCGTTAATAATTTAATAGGTATGACGCGAGATGCTCATATTCCTGCACCGAGACGTGGTCGGGGACGGCCACGTAAGGGGACTTTAGAGCCTCCAGCTGTAGAGCCATCTGAGAGAACCACTGATAGAGAGCCTGATAGTCGAGGTCAGACTCCGCAGGACATCCAGAGGGGTCAGGGTTCCCCGACTCAGAGGGTTCCTACTCCTTTCCCATCAGCAGTCACTACTGCCCCTCCTGCTGTATCTACTCCGGTAGTATTCACGGTGTCAGCGGTCGTATCACTGCCGACACATTCAGTACCGGTAGGATCTGCACCGGTGTTCCCTGCAGTTCCGACAGAGACACCTATTCCGACGCATCCCGCAGTTACCTCGGTGGTACCTGCCCCGGTTATCCCCACTATCCCATCGGAGACGCCTGTACTTGCTCCGATGTATTCTGCAGTTCCACCAGCAGCACCGGGTCTATATTATCAGACTACGCCATCAGCAGTACCAACACCATTGTACGCTACTGCACCCCCGACTATGACTGCTGCAGCGTATCCCCCTACTCAGACTACGATGCAGGTCCCGGTGCTCCCTTCAGTCTCACCGGCATTTGTTGCCCCCGGAGTTCCTACTGTACCTATGGTACCACCTGTGGTGTCCACCCGGTCATGTCTACGGCTCCTTTTATGATTCTTGCACCGGGATGTTCCACCGTGCCCCCTGCGGTATTTGCTCCTACTGATGGCGTTAGGGATCGAGGCCGGATTCTGATGTTGGCGATGTCCGTAAAGGGCCGATTCACTTTTTTCCAGGGAGGATCGGATCCAGCTGCAGCCCGAGCTTGGATCAGGACACTTGAGAGTACTTTTCGTTATCTGACATGTTCGGGCTGGGAGAAGGCTGAGTTGGCCATTTATCATCAGCGAGATTCCAGCGGAGTTGATGCAATTCAGATCGAGGAGTATATTATTCCAACGTTACGAGATTCTAGCGGAGTAGTGATAAATGTAGATACAAGTGAAATTGATGATGATGATAATAAGGGGGAGGTGGACGAGGAGGAGGAGGACGACGACGACAACGATGAGAATGACAATGATAATGACGACTTTGATGTTTAATGATGGGTAAGTGTTGTTATTTTAATTTTATAAAAAATTTAATATTTTTTTAATCAATTTGGATACTCTTTTTACTTAAATTTTTTTTTATAACTTTCAGTTTAATTAATCTATCTGTCTTAATTAGTTACAAAAATGTGTATATATATAGTGTCTCATTAAATTTATAAATTTTATCTGTTAATGCTTTATATTTTTTGCTATAGGTTATCAGAGTTTATATCTTATCATCACAGTTCTGACACATTCTCCTATTTCTCAGCAAATATGGTATGTTTTTTCATATTAATCATTATAACTACAATTTGTCTTTACTTAATCTTATTTTTTGAATATTCAGCATATCTTTAAACGAGGTGGACGTAGACAGAGCGCACGTAGTCAGGCTGATGATATACCATCTGACTCTGTACATAGGCCCCCCTCTAATCAAGCAGGACCTTCCCATGTACCATCATCGGCATCTTCCCATATACCATCCCCAGGGCCTTCCCATACACCATCCCTAGTGCCTTCCCATACACCATCACCGAGACCTTCTCATTCTCCTACGTCACTCGATTCCCCAGCCTTAATTCCTTCCAGACACTCGATAGCTGAGAGCCCAGACAATCGAGAGACTATATTCCCGATTGGAGATTCGTAAGTAAAATTATTTTTTTTTAATTTTTCAACTATCTTTATTTTTTAATATTGTTTGATTGTAACTTTGTGATAGGTTTACTAATTCGGTACGTGTTATTCACGAGATCAATAGAATTGTGAATAATTACTGGAGAGGAGACTCGATGTCATATACTACCACTCCACCACTGATGAGAGAGCTTTGGTGGAACGAGTTTAGGGTATATATATATCTCACTCATTCATTGTATATCTTAAATAAAAGTGTAAATCTAAATATTTGTTCCTATTGCAGCGTTCTTTCAATTGGCATCTTAGTGTTGAGTTGGAAGTTAAGAGAATTTTTAAAAAAAACTATGGCGATCACATTTGCCATACACTACATCATGCAAAGAGCCGGGGGAAAAACCACCATTCATCATCGATGAAAATTGGGTTGCGATCAACAATTTTTGGGCATCAGATGAGGCTAAAAAAAGGAGCTATCAGAGTAAGAATAATCAGTCTTATAATTCTAAAGAGATGTCTACGACTTATGCAGGAGACTCTATCAATATTAATGAGTATAGTCAAAGATTAGTAATTTTTTAAGCCTTTCAGTATTTTATAAAAATATATTTCATATAATCTAAATATTTTTAATTGTTTTAGACAAAGGAATTGGGAAAAGGGCCTGCATTTGTAGAGACTTTTACTCGCACGTTTCAGAAAAAAAATAAGACTTAGAGCGGAGAGAGCAAAAGCAATGAAGGTTTGAATAAATTGCAAATTTAAGCAGTTAGACTATTTTACATTAATTGCTACTACTGCAGTTAGACTATTTCACAGTCATTTGCAAATTTTGTTGCAAATTTAATCTTTTTAATTATAATGCAGGAAAAATATGATGAACTAGAGGAGTTACAGAGAAGCTTAAATGCTAGTGAGAATTTTGAGGGATCTGAGTCGTCAGTTGGCAATAATTTCAATTTCTGGTTGCATGCTACTCGGGGGCCTAATGTGGGAGGAAGAATATTGGGAATGAGTTCATTAAGCAGAACCAAATCAATGCCTCGTAATTCGTCTTCGTGCTCACCAGAAGTCAATACACAGATCCATAACTTGACTGAGGAAGTTGCTCGTTTAAAAGGCATAATATCAGAAAGGGATCGACAACTGGAAGAAAGAGATCGACGAATGGAAGATATGATGCGTCAACAAAATATGATTATGCAATATTTTAAATTAAATCCAATTCCAATTTAGAATCCTTCAAATTTTGGTGATAATGGTGGTGATGATGATGGCGATGGTGCTGCGTGATCTTCATTGGTAAGAAGATTTGTTATTAGATTATTTTTTATACTATTTTTTAATATAGTTAAATATTTGCTACTGTCGTTTGTAAATGATTAGCTAGCCAGTTGTAATATTACAACTTGTAGAGAGCCTACTTTAGTTTTCTAGGAAAGGTGTAATCAAGCTTTAGGAATTTTCCATTCTTTTTAGTTATTTCAATGATTTTGATTTTGATCTGATTTATTCTCAGCTTACAATATCTAGACGTTTTAAGGTTAGACTTCTACATTTGAAATAATTTGTTAAGAGATAATTATTTCACCAGGTTTATCATTATTTTTGCATCTTGCAGGTTAAAAATCACATGTCACGAGATGTTACTTGCACGGTGTTTGGTTATGATTACATTCTTCGTCAGGTAGTTTCGTAATAGATTTAAACTTTGTTCATGTCCTCTTTTTCTAGATTTTCGATCATCGGTAACATGTTGTGCAGATTTGAAGTGTTGCTTGTATGATGACTTTACTATATGTTGGAGATCCATTGACTTTGCTTCTTTTGAATTTTTGGTACAGGGAAGCATCCATGGAGAGATCTAGAATGGGTGTGTATGCTTTGATTTCAATATGTTGGCATCTATGACATTGTTGTAGCCTACACGTGTATATTATAATTTGGATTGTAGATTTTATATTTTGAATATCTACTTTTATTGGTGTTTGCTGGTACTATGTTTTTGGTGTGTATTAATGTAATTGAATGTTTTTATTAGTAGATTTCTATTTTAAATTGTGTGCTGGAAGTTATATATGTTTATGTTTATATCTGTGTTTATGTCTATCTGATGTATAAAAAATATTTGAAAAAAAAATACTATTTTCAATATATTTTTAAAAATTGCGATGAATTTTGCAACAAAAAAATTTTGTTGCAAACTTATCGTAAATCTGTGATAAAAACATATTAGTTGCAGAATTCGTTGCAAATCTGCAACGAATAAACTTCGTTGCAGAATTCGTTGAAAATCTGCAACGAATTTTATTCGTTGCAGATTTGCGACAAAAATTGATCGTTGCAGAATTCGTGGTAGATTTGCAACGAATGAATTTGTCGTAGAATTTGTTGCAGATTTATATTAAATTTGTAGATTTGTAATGAAAAAATTTAACTATATTTGAAATGACTGTTTTTTTTGTTGTGTTTGTGAATTTCAAAGTTGAAAACAATGAAAATAGAACTAAATTTTGTTTACAGTGAATGAATAATTGGAACTGAGCTCTGAGAACTTATTTATAGTCTCAGAAGAATTTATTCGAATGCTGACGTGACACAATAGTGGCGCCCGAATCCTTGAGGGTGCCTGACACGTGACTTGTTAGTTTATCACCGCAACGTTCGCAAACGACTTGTTGCAGATGAATTTTCATATATACGACGCCTGTATGAACTGGGCCGCCAAGGTACTCGGGTGCCCGAGAGCTTAGGGGTGATCGAATATATGGGCGCCTAAAGCATACGAGCACCCGAGTCCAGTTTGGTCAGCACCTTACTAAGCAATCTTCCGACGGGTCTTTTTGGGTAATTTCGGGCCTTCCAGAGTTGGGCTCACCCGAACCTTCCTTCGGCATTCTCCTCGAGTGTGCTTCCCCCAGCTTCTCGTTCCTTGGACGTAGCGCACGACCTTCTTGCTCCATCAGCGTACTCTTCCGTAAACCTCCGCGTCCATCAGATGCACCGAGTCCGTCGGCTCACTTCCCGTGACATCCTTCTCGACCGATGCGTCTTTCACTTGACTACCTGCGCTCCTAAGCTTCTGCATACTTAAACACAAGGATTAAAACACCACAGGATCTAATTTGACTCAGTTGACCACATCAAAACCAATCTGGGGTACTTACAGAAATATTTTATTGAATTTGGATATTCACTTTTCTTTATATAATACATTAACTTTTCTATAATTTATCACATCTTTATTTTTTAATTATTTTTTAACGTAATATTCACTTTTCACTACCCATTCTTTTCCCTTTATTTTTTCTCCCAAATTAAATAATATTTTAATATTTCATGAATGAATTTCATTTTTAGTAAATGAATAAGGTTGCTATGCAAATATTTTTTTATCATTTTTTTTGGACTTTTTACCAAAGGGCACACGTGAGAATTAAAAATTATCAAAAGACGTACTAATTAAGGTTTCTTTTTTATCAAAGGGCGCATAAAATTTAGTGATCTTCCTCTTATACCCCTCTCGTCAAGAATTCTCTTTCTCTTTCTTAGTTAGAATTCCGAGACATCTGAACCCGCTTTTTCAGACTTTTCAATTTAAAATAATATATTGTTGGAATCGGTTAAAAAACGTAAGACAAACAAAGAAAAAATATTTCAGTTAAAAGAAACATCTCTTCCAGCATAATTTCAGAAATATAAAGAGATGCTTATTTATATTTGATTAATATAAATTAATATATTAAATAATATATTAATAAATATATTAATATATAAAAAAACCTATCACAGTACATGATTTCAGGTTCCACACAGAGCCTGAAGTCATTTATTAAAAATATTTTTTATCAAATGACTTCAGGCCCACGCTCATTTTTTTTCATTTTAAAAATATTTTTTATAATATTTAATCATAATTTATTAAATTAATTATTTATAGTGTAATTTTTTATATAATTGTACAAGTTGTGACAAAATCCTCTCGTTTTATTGAAATATTTAGGTATGATCAAAACATACTTATATTTGTCTAAACATGAAATAAGAAGTTTCTATCTGGATACTACCTAAATACACAATTGATAGCAAAATTGGGTTCCTTGCAGACCATCAATTCATATTTTCAGAATTTATTGCAATAAGACTTTTGTAGGTCCATCAATAGGTTTCGGTGGAAACCACTGATGGACCTAGGATATTTGGATTTCTCAATACTCGATATCACTAGTTAGAGTTGAGTTAGGAGATGATATTTGTGGTGTCTAAACTTAGTCCTAATGAATATAAATTATATTCTCATATCGTATCAGTTGGCACAAAACGATGCAGTAACAATGCAGAATCATAGCTTATTTTAGTAAATCATCCTTATCTATTTAATTTTTTTCATAAATATATTTTATTATGTATTTTAATTATTTTTTATATTTATAAATTTTATTTATAAGGAATTATAAAGTAAGAAAGATGAGCAAAATTAAGATAGATAATAAAATATATTGAAGAGCAAAATTAAAGATATAAGGATGATTTACTAAAATAAGCTATGATTCTGCATTATTGCTGCATCGTTCTGTGCCAACTGATACGATATGAGAACACAATTGATATTCTTTATGACTATGTTTAGACACCACAAACACCATTTCGTAGCTCAACTTTAACTAGTGATGTCGAGTATTGAAAAACTCAAATATTCTAGGTCAATCAGTGAGTTTCCACCAAAATCCACTAATGGACCTATAAAGTCCTATTGCAACAAATTTTGAAAATATGAGTTGATGGTCTGCCAGGAATCCAATTTTGCTATGCATTGTGTATTTAGGTAGTATTCAGATGGAACATTCTTATTTCAAGTTTAAACAAATGTAAGTATGTTTTGATCATACTTGAATATTTCAATAAAATGAGAGGATTTTGTCACAACTTGTAGAATTATATAAAAGATTATCCTATAAATAATTAATTTAATAAATCATGATTAAATATTATAAAAAATATTTTTAAAATGAAAAAATTTTGAGTCCACGCTGAATCTGAAGTCAAATGACTTCAGGCTCACGCTGGGCCTAAAGTCAAATGACTTCAGGCCCTGTGTGGGTCTGAACTTGAAATCATGTGCTGTGATAGTTTTTTTATATATTAATATATTATTTAATATATTAATTTATACTAATCAAATATAAACAAACATCTCTTTATATTTTTGAAATCATGCTGGAAGGGATATTTCTTTTAACTGAAATATTTTGTTTTGTTTGCCTTATATTTTTTTAGTCGATTCCCACAATATATTATTTTAAATTGAAAAGTTTGAAAAAGCGAGTTCAGATGTCTCGGAATTCTAACTGAGAAAGAGAAAGAGAATTCTTGGCGGGAGGGGTATAAGAGGAAGATTACTAAATTTGATACGCCCTTTAGTAAAAAAAACCTCAATACGTCTTTTGGTAATTCCTAATTCTCACGTGCGCTATTTGATAAAAAAACTATTTTTTTAAAATTTAAGATAAATTTTATATTTATGGACGATATGAATGTTCTTAGTGGGTTGCTAACAAAAGTTTTCCTAATTTTTTTTTCCTGATTGTGTTTATAAAAAATTTAGTGAAAATATCGAAGAATTAATTGAAATAAAAAGAATTACTTTATATATATATATATATATATATATATATCAAAAGAAAACTCCCTTCAAAATTTAATTGAAATCAAAGAATTAAAAAAAACAAAATTATATAAATCCCCATCTACCCCTTACCAAGCTAGCTAGGTTTCATTTTCTCTTTCTCTCTGCCGCCGCTCTGGCCGTCTTCTTTTTTCCGCTCCAACCGTCCTCAACATAGTCCTCGGTCGAGCAGCCGTCGATTAACGTCCAGCGACAGCAGCTCCAGCCATCGAGCATAGTGCTCAGCATCTTCCGGCAAACCGACATCGACGTGATCTGACGTTCCTAGGCCGGAGCAGATCGAGGCAAGTCTAAGCCTCGTGCTCCCTTGAGCGACGATCCAAAACAAACCGTCGGTACTCTTCTTTCTCCTTGACTCGTGAGTTGCGATCTGCGAAACTGCTGTTGGAAACCGGAAGTTAAGCACAGAATGATTTTTGCAGGTAGCAAACTTTCCTTAGAAGTGAGATGTTCCAGCTTAGCCGAAGAAACGAGGATAGGTCGAAAATGATTTGGCTTATCCATGGAACTGTAGGAAGAAGAAAACAAAAACATTTTGGTATTTAATATTATTTGGCATGGGAGGTATTGGAAAGATAGGTAAGTAAAATATTTTTGTATGTTTTATCTCAATTACGGTTTATTAATGTTGTTTTTAATATTAAAATTTTCAAATGCACGTAAATTTATTTTCTCTCCAATTTGTTTATGCAATACTTTGTACTGCTCTGCCCCACACAACACAAAGCCTTGCTTTACCATGACAGATTTTGGTGGCATAACATGATAGATCATTTGCAAACAAACCACTATCTTAATTTTTGTTCTTGTAATATCAAGAAAATATGATATTTTACTTCCACACTTCCACTATGTGAAAATTGATAATAGACTTCGCCACATGTTACTTCGGCGATTTAGTTTAACGAAGTAATATATGTTAATCAACTTCAGTAATAGATTTAATGAAGTAAATTCTATTTTAGACTTCACAGAATTAAAATTGCAATTCTCACTATAATTTTATCTGATATTTTACTTCATTAAAAATATTCAACGAAGTATTAGTTACAAAATAAAATCTATATATGAACCTATATACCGAAGTAATAAGTTTGAACCAAGTAATATGTTATCATATTAATATATTAACAATGTTATCAGTAATATATTAATATATTAATATGTTAATATATTAATACCGCGCCTGCGCCTGCGCCTCCCCCAAACCCTAACACATCGATCGTTCTTTCCCTCACACCGCGCCTGCGCCTCCCCCATCTGCTCGACACTGCGTCTCCCTCTTCTGCCCTATGACTCACAAGCACCGCCCCTTTGCCACAAGTGCCGCCCCCTCTGCCTGACGACTCAGAAGCCCCTCCTCCTCTGCTCGACGAAGCACAAGCACCTCCTCCTCTGCTCAATGACGCACAAGTGCCTCCTCCTCTACTCGACGCACAAGCTTGAGGTTTACCATCGTCTCCTTCGATTTTTTCTCTTCTTTTCCTTTCGGTTTTCTTCCCTCTCCCAGAACGTTCTTCCCTTTCCCTGTAATGCAAATAATGGGTTCGGGCTTCTACCACTCTCTTTGATTTGGGCACGTTTAAACAACATCAGTATGGGAAAAGGGAGGAGCGAATGACAAAATCTTGATTGAGTTAGCCATAGCTAACTCAATCAAGATTTTTATTGTTTACCACATCTTAACTTATATTACCCACAGATTGTCTTTGAACATATTTTACCATTTCAATCTTCTCTCTTTTTTTTTTCTAATTCATTAGAGTTAAGATTGTTCTTAAATAATATATATTTTCCATGTAGTGTTGTTTGTTAGGGGTCGGTGTGGTAGACAGGGTGAATAACAATTTCTTTTTTTTCCATGCAGTTATTGTTCTACTAAAATATGCAACATAATATAAAAGAAACATTAAAATCAGAAGTCTTACCAACAGTTAAGTGATCAATGATTAGTCCTCTTAAGAGTTTTCAACAGTTAAGTGATCAATGATTAGTCCTATTAAGAGTTGAACTAACCCTCTGCTCTAAGGAAATTTTTATATATATATCAGAGTTTTCCCTTATTTACATACAAATCTACGTACTACACATGTTCAACAATTGTTCCTCAATTACAAAGTGTAAACTTTCTGAAGTAATAGTTGATCCACATACCTACCTCTTTGAATTACATACAAATCTACATACTTCACATGTTCAAAAATTGATCTTCAATTACAAAAAGTGTACAATATCTAAGCAATAATTGATTTTCAATTATAGCATAAGCAAACTGGTCAAATAAGTTCCCTAGTATGTTAATGTTGCAAGAAAAATTTTTCCATACCACCTACCTCTTTGAATTGTCTCATCTTACTTCTTATATTAGATTTTACAAATTGAAATTCCATGAATGTTACATTTTGAAGTACATGTAGTTTTTTTTTTACTTTTGTTTATTTACTTTAATTTCTTCAGATTTTGACCTCTTTATTTGGAGATTTTGTTGTATCGAAATGGATAAATCCTGGATATACTGATAGAAGGTCTAAACAATATGAGGAGGGTGTGGAACAGTTCATTAGATTTTGTTTAGGAAATCCCAATATTGACCCCAATGATATTCATTGTCCTTGTTGCAAATGTATCAATCTTAAAAAAGGATCAGTTAAGTCCATTTCTGAGCATCTTTATTTCCATGGTTTTAGTCAAAATTATGTGAATTGGATTTGGCATGGTGAGGCCACCAAAGATGATAATGTAAAAAGGAGCGTCAACCAGGAGCCAATTGATAATTATTATGATAACTTTGAAACTGCTCATATGTGTGAGGCTGCGTATGATATAACTATACAGAAAATCCTGAAACGTTTATGAAATTTTTGGAGGAATCAGAAAAGCTATTATACAAGGGATGTCAACGTTATACAAAGTTGAGTGCACTTGTAAAATTGTATAATACCAAAGCAAGACATGGAATGAGTGATGCTCTATTTTCAGATCTTCTATTGGATTTTGGGGATATGCTGCCAAATAATCACAATCTACCATCCACAATGTATGAAGCAAAAAAGTCGTTGAGTTGTTTAGCATTGACTCATGAAAAGATTCATGCTTGTTCTAATGATTGCATTCTATATAGGAAGCAATACAAAGACTGCGTCTGCTGCCCTAAATGTGGCTTGTCACGATGGAAGCTAACCAAGAACAAGGTTGAGAAGAAAGGTGTTCCTGCTAAGGTGGTTTGGTATTTCCCTCCCATTCCAAGATTTAAGCGCATGTTTAAATCTTTAGAGACTTCAAGAAATTTAATATGGCATGCAGATACTCAAAGAGTTGTTGGTCAGTTACGTCATCCAGTTGATTCACCATCATGGAAGTTAGTGGATCATATGTGGCCCGACTTCGAAAGTGAGCCTAGAAATCTTCGCCTAGCACTTGCAGCTGATGGAATTAATCCTTTTAGCAACCTTAGTAGTCGGTACAGTTGTTGGCCAATCATGTTGGTCAACTATAATCTGCCTCCAAACATGTGCATGAAAAGGAAATTCATCATGCTAACTATGCTCATTTCAGGTCCAAAGCAGCCTGGAAACGATATAGATGTCTATTTGGAGGTACTAGTTGAAGATTTACAACGATTGTGGGAAGGAGTTGATGGAGTCTATGATGCTTATCGAAAGCAGTTCTTTACTCTTAAAGCAGTCTTATTATGGACTATCAATGATTTTCCTGCCTACGATAACCTTAGTGGATGTACTACACATGGTTACTATGCATGCCCAATTTGCGGAGAAGATACTTATGCAAAGCACTTGGAAAATGAGAAGAAAATGTCATTTGCTGGCCATAGACGATTCCTTTCACGGTTTCATCCCTATCGGAGGCAAATGAAGGAGTTTAATGGCATGGAGGAACTTGGAGAAGCAGCTAGACCATTATCTGGGATTAAGTTGTGTGACAAACTATCTAACATAAGGTGTGAGTTTGGAAAGAAGAGAAGTGTAAGAGGGAATAAAAAAAATCCCAAGGATAATAAGTTGGAAGTCAGTATAGATGAAAAAGATTTTGATGCAACAAATTTAAGAAAATGTTGGAAGAAGAAGTCAATATTTTTTAATATTCCTTACTGGAAACACCTGCATGTTAGGCATTGTCTCGATGTTATGCACATCGAGAAAAATGTCTTCGAATCCCTCATTAATACTTTAATGAATGTTAAAGGAAAAACCAAGGTTAATGTGGCAGCTAGGTTGGACATGGTTGAGATGGGAATTAGGCCAAAATTAACACCTATAGTTGGGGAGAAGAGAACATATCTTCCTCTAGCTGCATGCTCATTCACAAAAAAAGAAAAGTTACAAGTGTGCAAGTCATTAAAGGATATAAAAGTTCCGGAAGGCTTCTCCTCGAACATCAACAATATTGTGTGCATGGATCAGCTTAAGTTGACTTGCTTAAAATCTCATGATTGTCATGTTTTAATGCAGTATTTCCTGCCAATAGTCATACGTGATGCCTTGCCAAAACATGTTAGATATGCCATCATAAGATTATGCTTCTTCTTCAAGGATATTTGTTGCAAGATTGTAGATGTAGCCAAGTTAGATAAGCTACAATCTGACTTGGTTGTTACACTCTGCTTATTGGAGCAATATTTTCCCCCGTCTTTCTTCGATGTCATGCTTCACTTAACAGTCCATCTTGTTCGAGAAGTTCGATTATGTGGACCAGTTTACTTTAGATGGATGTATCCTTTTGAAAGATGCATGAAGGTGCTTAAGAGTTATGTAGGCAGTCGAAAACATCCTAAAGGTTGTATTGTTCAGAGATATTTAGCAGAAGAAACAATAGAGTTTTGTTCAGAATATCTCAATGGCGTTGATCCTGTTGGGGTCCCTCAATCAATTCGACACCCCAAAGAAAATGTTTCTGGCTTTTCAGTATTCAGTGCACCACTTATAGTGCAACAAGTTGATCTTCAACAAGCACATTTGACTGTGCTAGAAAATACGGAAGAAGTATCTCCTTATATAATGTGAGTGTATTGTATTAATTTTTAAATTCCTCATATGTAGTTCAAATTATCTACTGTCTGACACATTTATATATAAATAATTCTACAGTGAACATAAAAACTTTTTGAAATCAATGTTTCCCAAAAAAGAGAATAATGAAAGGTGGATACAAGATGCTCACAACAAGAGATTTATTGATTGGTTTCGTTCAAAGGTAGATACTAGATGCATCGTCTTTTTTATCCATTTATGGTGAACAAGTTATAGATACTATTTTAACCACCCTATTCAAATTGAATACATGTCAGGTGGCAGCTGAAATTGACAGTTGTAATGGTGGAACGACATCGACATTAACATGGTTGGCCCATGGACCGCGTGTTCAAGTCCTTAAGTATAATAGTTATGTGATTAATGACAATTTATATCAAACAAAGGCACGGGATGCTGAAAGAGTTTGCCAAAATAGTGGGGTTTCTCTAGTTGCCAACACCATGCTCGTTTGTAGTGCCACAGATAAAGAATCCCTTGCTAGCTGATGTGTGTTTCTATGGAGTGATTGAAGAAATATNTATCTGAATTGATTGAGACATTTATTATCTGAAATAATGATGTATTATTCAAATGTTGGCTGAGACATGTATTATCTGAATTGGTTGAGACATGTATTATCTGAAACAATGATGTATTATCTGAAATGTTGGTTGTTCTATGAAATGTTTGATCAAAATAATCTGAATTGATATGAATTATTCTAAATTTAGAACAAGCTAAACTTCTAAGTTTAGTGCTATGTCAGTTTTTTAATTGAATTGATATGTATTATTCTATATTTATACGAATGATTCATGATTGAATTTGCTGTATCAACTCATTAAAGGAGTCAGTTCTAGAAAGGATTCCAACGAGGCAGATGCTCAGTGCATTGCAAAGATTAATAGCGCCGGTTCACTTTGCTCTTCAGACAAACATCTCGCAGATAATATTTCCTCTGATGAGGTAGAATCAATAGTTTGTTGGACAAGGATGACAATACGAATACTAATGAGTTTTTAGTGTCAAAATTCATTCTTGTCGACATCATTCAGTGATGATATTGATGATTTCAAAACAACACTTTCATCTGAAAGATTTTCTGGCGATGAGTTACCCTCTGACACTATCAGTTCTGGCAGTATTAACAATGCTGGAGTTGTTTCATTTGCTTTTGATGGGAGCAATAAATAGAGGAGAGGATTTTAAAGAAAACAATAACCATGATGATAATTCCTTGAGCATTCCAAAGGATAAAACTTCTCGACAGTGACATCAGTGAGAACACTAGTGATGATATCGTAATGTAGCTGCCGGTCAAGGATGAAACTGGATTGAGTTTTTCAGAAATATCAAAGGATTGTCATAGCAATATCGCATGTCTGTCAAATGCTGCCGCCCTTGATGCTTGTAGTGGTACTGAAAGAGCTGCTTGCATCATGCAGGATGACCTCAGTAATGACTTCCATTTAGACTGTGTTTGATAGGAGATAATATAATCGAGTTTGTAATATAATCGAGTTTGTAATGTAATATAATATAATTAATATTACATTACTATGTTTGGTAATGAGTTGTATGTAATTTTTAATAACCATAGGCATTGTTGTAAAAGTCAGCGCCTAGGCCCGCCTAGGCGCCGACTAGGAGCTAAGCGGCACCCCACCGTGGTGCCGCCTAATGCCGCCTAGCGCCGCCTAGCACCGCCTAGGCGCCGATTAAGCGCCGACTAGGCGCTAGGCGGTAGTCTTCCGCCCGACTACCGCCTAGCGATTTTTGCAACCTTGACCATAGGTTACGTTTGGTGAGAGGTAATTCATCCTGTAATGTAATCAAAGATTAACGACGGGCAACCGACAACGACGACCGACGACTTCAGTAGGCGATCGACGACCGCCATCGGCCGGGCGACGGCTAGTCGTCAGTCGGTCGTCGGTTGGGCGACGGCCGGTCGCCGGTCGGCGAGGCCATTGCCGCGGAGGGTTCTGCCGATAGCTTTCGCTAATAAAGTGTAGGGAATGTAATCTGATTACATTGTTTTAGTTTTATAATCGAGATTACAAATCTTGAACCATTTTTATAATCGAGATTCCATTACATTACAATTTTAAAATTATTCTAAATAAAGGAATTCAACTTGTAATGTAATCAAGTGTAATCTTGATTACATTACAGGATGGATTACTCTCTACCAAACGCAACCTTAGTCATTTCTGGAAGGCGAAGAAACGGGCTAGGAGACGGATGGGTAATGAAGCTTTAAATGGAGCAAATACATTGGTTAATGCAAATATACATAGTAATGTTGCGAAAGATGACCAGTTTTCCACATGTCCAATGGTCGAAAAGTTTGGAGAGGAATGCTCAAAACCTAAAAGCATCCAAGTTACACCTCCCCAAAGTGAGCTTTCATCAAAGGACAACAAGATGGAATCACAAAAGAATAAACCTGTTGCGCTGAAGAAAAACCTAAGCGGACAACAAGGTCGAAAGTCATTGAAGGCACCATAAATAGATAGAAATAATTAGATAGAAACTGAATGCACATAAGCAAAACTGAAGGCATCAAAGTCATTAAAGTAATGGAAGACACCATAAGAAAACTGAATGAGTACAAACACTACATAAGCAAAACTGACATTACATCATTGAAGCGCTATATTATTGAAGCAAACCACTGAATGAGTACAGATTGCAAATGTGTGAATCATTACAGGTTGCAAATGTACTGAATGATAACTGCATTAAACAGATTGCAAACAGATTACAGAGACTTCAATAGATTGCAACATCAGAAATGTAAATGTACTGAATGAGACTTCAAATCAAGAAATGTAAATGTACTGAATGAGACTTCAACAGATTGCAACATCAGAAATCAGACTTCAAATCATTACATATTGCAAATGTACTGAATGAGAACTGCAGCATCAAACAGAATTTCAACAGAGACTTCAAATCAGACTGCAACATCAAACAGAACTTCATCTAGAGCATGTTGTAACTACAATAGACATCAAGAAATGTAATCAATGAAACCTGCATGTTATAGATAAAATAAAACCTGCAACATCCAAGGATCCTAGCGCATGTTATTAGAACCTACAACAATAAAGCCAATTATTGATTGTATTTTCTCAATGAAACACTATATTTTAATAAATTAAAATTATGGCAACACTTGCTACAGATGCCAAATCTGGTTCATATGTGTCAACACTGTTATAATTATTCTCTTCAATTGATCTGATAATTAATACATTAACATATTTACAAAATGTAATCAAATAAGTTTGTATATGCAAGTAAACTTATAATAGATATTGTCACGCCCCGAGACCCAGGAGCCGCTGTTCCAATAGAAAATCGGACAGCACCTCCCCTGTCCGGCGGACAATTTACACATACACACAGACAAATATATCACAACCACGCAGTTAAATGGCCTCAGGCCTCAAATCCATACAGAAATAACAGTTATATGACTATAACTATCGTAAAACCAAAATACGATCTCACCTGAGCTGCCAGGGGGCAGGAACAAAGCCAAAACTCCACGAAGTCCAACATAGGACTCAAAAGTACAATACCATCGAATTAAACATGAATACATGTTCGAAACACCACAACGGAAGCATAGGAAATACTACAGGGTCCATAAGCACAATAAACATAAAATAAAACCAAGCGGAGCTCCTCTGGAGCTGGGGACTGGCTGCTAGGGATCTCCTGGCAGGAATCAACCTGAAATAAAATGTATAGCAACGGGGTGAGTCCATAGCTCAGCGAATACCCATCAGATATGCATAGAAAGTTATACCAACAATAAGGGTTCAGCTAATACAGTCTCATATCAACAGTAAGGATAGACTAATACTGAACATACTGAGGTAGATACATACCTGAATCCATCTAACCTGTAAAGAGGGTAATAAGTACCACGGAAATGTCAATAGACAGGTAATCACAGATAACAAGTCTCCAGAATATGCATGTCAAATAAGTGCAGCAATCAAGTGCAGCAAACAATGCACGATGCAAAATATGCACATGGTGCAATGCCATGGTCACCCCCTAACTCCAGTCAAGCCACCGAGACAGGCGATACTGTGTCGGCCGAGTGGGTAGAGCTGTGACACTGTACACACTCTGCCATCACTGCTCCTGAGTGACCGAGTGGACAGGATGCTGTCGGGGGACCGCCCCCCTACCCCATGTATATATGAGGGAGCGTCGCTCTCATCTCCTCTGGTCTATGGGAAGAGAAGGGATCTCCGCCTGCTACCACGCTCGAAAGCCACTACCCCTGAGCGGTCGAGCGGAGCAGTACAGAGCAAATGCACACATCCTACGGTATCCACTAACCCATGAGTGGCCGTGTGCGCATATCATGTACCGGAAGACGATAGGCTCAACCACAAGGGAGTCGCTGATCGCCGGCATGCAACAATGCAAGGATGGTGTATGATAGATACCCATACCTCCCTCCCAAGTCCTCAGTATACTAGGTCTCAGTCTGAAATCCTATAACAGGAAATACAGGTAACCTACAAGGTATACTGGCCGAAAACTACAGATCCCTCAAGGTTAAAGGTAGGAGATACATCACGATCTCTAAGCATACATAAAGATATGATACTACCTGATACTGTATGGAACTAACAGCATAATAACTCAGGGATAAACCACAGGTATCCAGGACAGGCATAATAAACAGGGATAACGTATAATCTTACTGCTATCTATAACAGTCTATGCATAACAAAATGACAATATCGTAAGAGATAAGTCAAGGGTACCCGCCTCCAAATAGGTGAAGTCCGTATCAACGAGACAGAACCACCCGTCAATGATAAGCCAAATCAAACCCCTGTATCAAGGATGCATTTAGTTAGCTATTACAAAAATAGTAGTTAGCTAACAAGTCCCTAACTCATATTAGGGTTAACCTAATCCTCGTATTTCATTTAATTAACTTGATTAAATGATTAAACCCTTATTCGTTTAGGATTAGGTTTAGTCTACATTTAACCTCTAGTTTCCCCTTTCAAGTAGCCAACACCTAATTCCAATAACCACAACATAATTGAGCTTACCTCACACACCGCAGCTAGGAAACAAATCTCAAACAGTTGGAATGTTGCAATAATAAGCTGAGCAACCTCTAATTAAATCCTAGCCAGAATCCCTGCCAGATTCACTTTCAAAACCAAGATCACAACCCTAACACTTATCACACAGCTTTGATTCAAAGAGAAATCATCCTCATTAACAGTGCAATCACCCAAAGCCCTTACCTCAGATCTGGTGGTAAGAATCCTCCACCTCACAGCTCCAATTGCTGTTCATCAACTCAGCAGCCACCCAAAACGTGAGGAATTCTACAATTAATCAAACCACAAATTGCATTTTCACAGACCTAGCCAACCTACAGGAAATCCAAATCAAACCAACACATACAAGCTATCCTTACCTAGAATTGGCGCAACCAGTTTCCCCTCCCCACAGCCAAGTTCTGGATTCCTAATTGGCACAGCAGACTACCAATGTTTGATACAATTGGTTTCTGATAAGGGAAAACACCCGATTGGAGAGTAATGTCCTTCAATCGGCTGCTCCACCCTGTGGTAGCTTCTCCCAGCTTCAACCGTTCACCCTAGATCCGGCGAGGGCAGAGTAAAGCAGTGACCACGGAGTGGGGTCGGCGACTGTCGTCGGGACTCGCCCAAGGTAGACGAGCTCCGTAGCAGCGGGGATAAGGCCGGGGTCGTCTCCCTCAATCCCCGAGTTGGGACTGCGTGGAGATGGGGGGGTGGCAGAGCTCGTCGCCGGTGCCGCCCGAGACGATTGGAGACAAAGAAATCCAACGGAGGAGTAGGGGGTGAGTGGCTGGGGTTTTCGATCGGCAGTGAGGTGTGCGGCGGAGAGGTCGCATAGGTGGTCGGTCCTGGGCGGAGGAGCTCGAGAAGATGAGAAGAGGGATGGTCAGCGCCGCCGGCTAGGGCACCCGATTTGGCTCGCGACGAGAAGGGAGAAGAAGCGAAGATGGAGGCGCAATGGCGTGCGTGGTCGGCTGAAGAAGATTAGGGCAAGTTATATAAGTTGGCATTTTGCAATTTAGTCCAGCCAAGTTCTGCCTAATCACAAAACCACCCCTAAGATTCAAATTGATTGTACTTATAAATGTTTGTTTAATTACATTTTGGTCCCTAAGTTTGTCTTCGAGGGCTCGAAAGCTCCGGAACCTATCCGGTAATTCTCCAAAAATTTTCGGGACCTAACTAAAAGTGTCGGATTTAACATCCTCCCCCACTAATAAAAATTTGGTCCCCAAATTTCCATATTCACCCACAACAGGTACTAACAACATATAGCTAGTAATATGCTGAACGAAATCTAACCATACATACTAACCCCATATCGTATAACTACTATACGGAAACTAACCATAAGTTTCCGGGTAGGGTAACGTCCTACTGAAACCAGTGGTCTCCCTGGGCCATTAATTAGTACCCAACATCCCTCCAAACCGTAGGGCCACCCTAGACCTCATCTATAGGTATCCGTAATAAGCATAAAAAGGTACTGATTCCAATTATCTCTATTTTAATTGACAAGTAACTAAACGAACATCATACCCCGAAAAGTCGCTCCCTGGGTCTGCGGTGCCTCCTCTCTGGTGGTCGCATACGCTCGTCCTGTCTCCGGCAGTGGGGGTGGTACTACTGGGTACGGCTGTGGCTGTGGCACCGCCAGGTACTGCTGCGGCTGTGGCGGTGGCTGATACTGTGGATAATGCTGATACGGGGGCGCAGTCTGATGCTGAGACCCTGAAGTAGTCAAGGGTGACACTGATGGGGTGCTGGAGTGCTCATATCCATACATACCATAAACAGCTGCTGGGGGAGCGGTCCGCGGCTGACGGAAAGGAGGCTGAGTCGTATGTCCTCCCCCCTGAGATCCTGGCTGACTCGAAGGTACACCCTGTCCCGTAACTCCCGTACTCTCATGTTGTGCCTTCAGCGCACAATCTCGACTCAGATGTCCCGGTAGCTTGCAATAGTAGCAAATAGGATGCTCCAGCGGACAATCTCCCCTACTATGCCGTCGAGAACCACACTGTACACAGTGCGATCTATCAGTAGACTGCTCTCGACTCTGCTGATAAGACTGGTTGTACCCTCCTATAGTACGTCTAGACCTCTGAGGCCGCAATGATGTCTCAGAAGTGCTCTGAGCTGCCTGACTTTGACTGCCCCGCTTCTGTCCCGAGGTCTGCTGTGGCTGAGTCTGAGAAGAACCCTGAGCTGACTCTTTTCCCTTTTTCTTCTCCGCGTTCACCTCCTGCTGAGTCATCTCAATCAAAAGGGCTCTCTCCAAAGCCTCACAGTAAGATGCAGTACTAAATCCGGCAAGCTTGAGTCTGATATACGCAGCTAGTCCTCGAGTAAAGTGGATCATCCGTGATCTATCCTGGGTAACCAGCTCGGGGCAGAATTCAGCTAACCGGTCGAATTCTGCGCTATACTCCATAACCGTGCGAGTCCCCTGCTGCAGAGTCAGGAACTCCTGTCGCTGAGTCATCTGATAGGATATCGGAATGTAATGGCTCTCGAATGCTTCTCTGAAGACGGCCCATGTGAGATGCTGCTCTCCAATGATCGTGCGCCGCGAGGCCCACCAGGTAACCGCCTCGCCTCGTAAATGGTATGCGGCTAGCGCCGCCTTCTCCCACTCGGAGCAAGCCATGTAATCAAACGTACCCTCTAAAGTCTCCAACCAGTCACGGGCAGCCCTAGGATCAGCTCCTCCGTGAAATAATGTGAATCGGCCTTTCACCGACTCTGCAAGTGCGGGTATCCGTGCTCGGGCTCTGGCACAATCTGCCGGAGTAGTAGGGGGTACCAGCGGAGCTGCATAGGGTGCTATGCCAAAAACAGTAGATGGAACTGTGAAGTATCCTGGAACAGGGGCCACTGGTGGGGCCGAATAAGCTGCTGGAACTGGGGCCACTGGTGGGGCCGAATAAGCTGCTGGAGCAGGAACCGCTGAGGGAGCAGCAGAAACTCCCGTGAACGGTACTGAGGAGTAGCTAACCGTAGGCACTACCGGGGGAGTAGGTACTGCTGGGGGTGCAGCGGAAGCTCCCGCAAATGGTACAGATGAAGGCACCGAAGGGTAGACAACGGTGGGCACCACTGGAGGTGTAGGTACTGCTGGGTACGCCATGGGTGGTGCTGACAGAGGTACGGTCGGGTACGGAACTGCTGGCACCGATGCAGGTGTAGCAACTGGTATCACAGATGGTCCCGCTGAGTAAGCAGTAGCAGGCACCGGTGCTGATACTGTGGGAATCAACGGTGTAGCAGTCACGGGTGGTACAGTCGGAACCGCTGACAACAGTGGAGATGGGGGCCTCGGAACAACCGGAGGAGTCTGTCCCTGACTGACTGGCCCCGTCTCCGTCGGTCTCTCGGGTGACCTGGTCACCGGAGACCCAATAGTAGACTTACGTGGCCGTCCTCGACCACGTCCCGGTGCGGGGGCACGTCCGCGCCTAGTCATACCTGTTACAATATTAACCATTGGTTACTGAGGATATAAGTCACTAACCTTATCAGATCATACATTTGCTGCCCGGAGACGTCCCGTCGCCGCCAAGTCCCCAAATTGCCGTCGTATCGCAACCACGGCTTTAAAAAAATTCGTAATGTACTCGGATGAATAACATCAAACCCGAGCTCCGACACCTACCAGTACAGTGTCAGATTTAAATTCCGAGAAATCCACGAATCGATGGTATCCCGCATCCTGGGCTTGATACCAAAAATACCAAAGATAGATCGGTATCAGATAAACCCCGAAAATCCTGTAAAACACGTAGGCATCGAAACCTACGCTCTGATACCAAAATAAATTGTCACGCCCCGAGACCCAGGAGCCGCTGTTCCAATAGAAAATCGGACAGCACCTCCCCTGTCCGGCGGACAATTTACACATACACACAGACAAATATATCACAACCACGCAGTTAAATGGCCTCAGGCCTCAAATCCATACAGAAATAACAGTTATATGACTATAACTATCGTAAAACCAAAATACGATCTCACCTGAGCTGCCAGGGGGCAGGAACAAAGCCAAAACTCCACGAAGTCCAACATAGGACTCAAAAGTACAATACCATCGAATTAAACATGAATACATGTTCGAAACACCACAACGGAAGCATAGGAAATACTACAGGGTCCATAAGCACAATAAACATAAAATAAAACCAAGCGGAGCTCCTCTGGAGCTGGGGACTGGCTGCTAGGGATCTCCTGGCAGGAATCAACCTGAAATAAAATGTATAGCAACGGGGTGAGTCCATAGCTCAGCGAATACCCATCAGATATGCATAGAAAGTTATACCAACAATAAGGGTTCAGCTAATACAGTCTCATATCAACAGTAAGGATAGACTAATACTGAACATACTGAGGTAGATACATACCTGAATCCATCTAACCTGTAAAGAGGGTAATAAGTACCACGGAAATGTCAATAGACAGGTAATCACAGATAACAAGTCTCCAGAATATGCATGTCAAATAAGTGCAGCAATCAAGTGCAGCAAACAATGCACGATGCAAAATATGCACATGGTGCAATGCCATGGTCACCCCCTAACTCCAGTCAAGCCACCGAGACAGGCGATACTGTGTCGGCCGAGTGGGTAGAGCTGTGACACTGTACACACTCTGCCATCACTGCTCCTGAGTGACCGAGTGGACAGGATGCTGTCGGGGGACCGCCCCCCTACCCCATGTATATATGAGGGAGCGTCGCTCTCATCTCCTCTGGTCTATGGGAAGAGAAGGGATCTCCGCCTGCTACCACGCTCGAAAGCCACTACCCCTGAGCGGTCGAGCGGAGCAGTACAGAGCAAATGCACACATCCTACGGTATCCACTAACCCATGAGTGGCCGTGTGCGCATATCATGTACCGGAAGACGATAGGCTCAACCACAAGGGAGTCGCTGATCGCCGGCATGCAACAATGCAAGGATGGTGTATGATAGATACCCATACCTCCCTCCCAAGTCCTCAGTATACTAGGTCTCAGTCTGAAATCCTATAACAGGAAATACAGGTAACCTACAAGGTATACTGGCCGAAAACTACAGATCCCTCAAGGTTAAAGGTAGGAGATACATCACGATCTCTAAGCATACATAAAGATATGATACTACCTGATACTGTATGGAACTAACAGCATAATAACTCAGGGATAAACCACAGGTATCCAGGACAGGCATAATAAACAGGGATAACGTATAATCTTACTGCTATCTATAACAGTCTATGCATAACAAAATGACAATATCGTAAGAGATAAGTCAAGGGTACCCGCCTCCAAATAGGTGAAGTCCGTATCAACGAGACAGAACCACCCGTCAATGATAAGCCAAATCAAACCCCTGTATCAAGGATGCATTTAGTTAGCTATTACAAAAATAGTAGTTAGCTAACAAGTCCCTAACTCATATTAGGGTTAACCTAATCCTCGTATTTCATTTAATTAACTTGATTAAATGATTAAACCCTTATTCGTTTAGGATTAGGTTTAGTCTACATTTAACCTCTAGTTTCCCCTTTCAAGTAGCCAACACCTAATTCCAATAACCACAACATAATTGAGCTTACCTCACACACCGCAGCTAGGAAACAAATCTCAAACAGTTGGAATGTTGCAATAATAAGCTGAGCAACCTCTAATTAAATCCTAGCCAGAATCCCTGCCAGATTCACTTTCAAAACCAAGATCACAACCCTAACACTTATCACACAGCTTTGATTCAAAGAGAAATCATCCTCATTAACAGTGCAATCACCCAAAGCCCTTACCTCAGATCTGGTGGTAAGAATCCTCCACCTCACAGCTCCAATTGCTGTTCATCAACTCAGCAGCCACCCAAAACGTGAGGAATTCTACAATTAATCAAACCACAAATTGCATTTTCACAGACCTAGCCAACCTACAGGAAATCCAAATCAAACCAACACATACAAGCTATCCTTACCTAGAATTGGCGCAACCAGTTTCCCCTCCCCACAGCCAAGTTCTGGATTCCTAATTGGCACAGCAGACTACCAATGTTTGATACAATTGGTTTCTGATAAGGGAAAACACCCGATTGGAGAGTAATGTCCTTCAATCGGCTGCTCCACCCTGTGGTAGCTTCTCCCAGCTTCAACCGTTCACCCTAGATCCGGCGAGGGCAGAGTAAAGCAGTGACCACGGAGTGGGGTCGGCGACTGTCGTCGGGACTCGCCCAAGGTAGACGAGCTCCGTAGCAGCGGGGATAAGGCCGGGGTCGTCTCCCTCAATCCCCGAGTTGGGACTGCGTGGAGATGGGGGGGTGGCAGAGCTCGTCGCCGGTGCCGCCCGAGACGATTGGAGACAAAGAAATCCAACGGAGGAGTAGGGGGTGAGTGGCTGGGGTTTTCGATCGGCAGTGAGGTGTGCGGCGGAGAGGTCGCATAGGTGGTCGGTCCTGGGCGGAGGAGCTCGAGAAGATGAGAAGAGGGATGGTCAGCGCCGCCGGCTAGGGCACCCGATTTGGCTCGCGACGAGAAGGGAGAAGAAGCGAAGATGGAGGCGCAATGGCGTGCGTGGTCGGCTGAAGAAGATTAGGGCAAGTTATATAAGTTGGCATTTTGCAATTTAGTCCAGCCAAGTTCTGCCTAATCACAAAACCACCCCTAAGATTCAAATTGATTGTACTTATAAATGTTTGTTTAATTACATTTTGGTCCCTAAGTTTGTCTTCGAGGGCTCGAAAGCTCCGGAACCTATCCGGTAATTCTCCAAAAATTTTCGGGACCTAACTAAAAGTGTCGGATTTAACAGATATGAATTCTTATTGCACACATACCATTGTTGCAAATTAGGACAATTGCGCTTGTCATGAGATACTCCTCGATGTACACATCAATGACATAACCTAGAATTTGATATTGATTTCTCCTTCGATGATTTTAATCTCTTCCCTCATCCTTTTGTTCCGACCGAAGAAGGATCAAGAGTACCAAGGCCCTCATCCATGGATTTCCTCCTTTGACTTTTTTCACTACATGTTCTACTAATGCTCATCTCTTGAAGTTACTTATAGATACAATCAAATTGCTCATCCAAGAAGGTTGTCCTCGTATCAGTCAAAGATGCATCATCAACTAATACTGAAGTTTTATAAGATAACCTCGAGTGTCTCGATATTAACAACTTTTCTGGATCTGGATCATTGATGACATTTTGCTCTCCCAAAGCATATATTGCTCCAACTTTTACATCTCGTGTCCATCTTTTGAGTATATATTTATCAGGCAAATAAAACACTTGGTTGATGCGAAAAAAAGCTAACATATGCCTGCATAGAATCCCCTCAAACTCAAATTTCGTGCAGCTACACGAAATGAAATCTTTTTGTTTGTCATGTGTGAGCACCCTTGGTTTGGAGGAAGAAGAACTATCAAATTTCATCACATGAAAAACCACTTAGTCAACTCCTGTAAATATCGATTGCACATAATAACCATGACTCTCGCTCATTTCACTTTGAAACTCCAGCAATTTTTTTTTATGTACAACTTAACCATTTGGGTTTCCATTGGGAAAATTGTCTGAATTTTAGGAATGTCATTCATATCAATATGGCCCGCAACTAATTCATTGTGTCTTTGATGTTTCAGTGCTCTATTAAAATGGGTGATAAAATCAATCAATGAATTTTTATTTGAGACATATCTCTTAAAAAATGCATGTGAGCCTTCAGATCTTTGGCTACTAGTCATTCTAGCACAAAATACATTGCTAAAATATACTGGCACCCATCTATGCGTAATTCATACATCAAGGACAACCAATCATTGTTCTCCAAATTAGCACACTTAATAGTCTCTTCCCATGACTTCTCAAAATCAGCAGGTGATGTAGAATTTGCAATGACATTCTTTATGCTTTGATAGTGGTCTCAAAAAGTCAAAGGAGGTAATTTTTCCGGGAATTTATTCAATATGTGCCACAAACAATATCGATGCATTGCTTGAGGGAAAATTTGTGCAATGACTTTTGTCATAGCAGGATCCTGATAAGTGATTATAACATTTGATGCTCCTTTAGGCATGACTTCTATAAACTTGTTAAGCAACCAAACAAAGGAATCAGTTTTCTCATCACTTAGAAACCCGCAGCCAAAAACAATAGTCTGATGATGATGATTAACTCCCACAAATGGTGCAAAAATTAAGTCATATTTATTGGTGTTATATGTCGTATCAAATACAACAATATCACCAAATACGCTGTATGCCCTCCTTGATATATGATCTGCCCAAAAATATCTACTAAATCTGTTATCCGAATCAGTCTCGTAATCAAAGAAAAAATCTGAATTCTTCTCTTGTTCAGATGTGAAAAACTCGATGAGTGTTTCGGCATCAATACCCTTTTGTTATTCCCTTAGATTTCTTTCAAAATTTCTAATATCTCTTTCTGTGCAACTTATCCCCTCAGGACCCCCATACTCTATCTCCAATAATCTCATTTGTTGACAAGTTGGTACATTTGCCTCAGAAAACTATTTTGCCAATGTTTTCTTTGTTACTGAAACATTACGATGTGAGCGTAGTAAATGTACTTTTGATGGAGTCGACAGTGAATGATTATGAGTTTCTGTGAAGTTACTCACAATTCAATTAGGCCCACTCTATTTCTTGATAAATGTAATATTTGACTTACAACCTGTTTTAATTGTGCCACGTGCTCTTTCCCTTGTCATTTGATCAACTTTTGCATGTTTAATCCGAAGATCTGTATGGCCTTTTTTAAAGCATACCATTTGTTTCCATGTCACTTCATTGGTTATCTTATTTTTCTTGCTCGTGTGCATCCTTGAATTAAATCCGGCTTCTTGTGCATATTGGTTATAAAATGCATATGTCTCCTTTATTGATGAGAATTTCATTCCGATTTTTGGCTTTCGATCATCTGTAACTTGCGGAATGTATTCTTAATCGTCAACTATATTTCCTCCCATTTTTGGACGCCCTCACATATTATTAGACAATAGATAAGTAGAAAAAAATAAATAGCAATAACAAACACCGCTTATAAACTAAAATAAATTGCAAGTAAAGTAATTTTTAAGGATAATAAATTTGTCTAGATTTGGACTACTTACTAGAAATTAAGCCAAATCATTTAAAAAAACAAACATGTATAGAAGAATAAAATTCAGTGGCTATAAACAAAATTTGTAGATCAATGTGCCAGGGTTAAAAACAGAAGAATAAAATTCAGTGGCTAAAAACCAAATTTTTATCAGGAATAAAAATTGAACAATGCGCCAGGGTTAGGGTTCGGATGGGAGAGAGGATCAATTTTCTACAAAAAAAATTCTGAAATTGCTTCCATCTATCTTATTTGGCTAGAAGAAACCGGATGTTTAAACAGGATAAAAATTTTGTGCGTGAACAAAATTTTCTACGACAAAAATGTAGGAAATGTTAGGGTTAGGGTTAGGGTTGTACCTGCTTCGACGAGGGGGGAGGGGGCGGTGAGTCGGCGCGAGAGAGAGCTGAGGACCTAATTCAACGAGGGGGGAGTCGGGAGAGGACTCGGCACGGGTGAGAGTTGCGGATCTTCTTCCCCATCGGCGAGTGTCGCGAGAGACAGAGAGGGACGCGAGAGAGAGTTGCGGATCTTCTTCGCCTTCAACTATTATGTTGCGAGAGTGAAGGGACGCGAAACTGAAGCACAGATATGCTTCAGCGAGTGTCGCGAGAGAGAAGGGACGCAGCAGTGAGGCGAGGGCTTACGCGGCTGTATGCCACGGGAGCAAAATGAACTGGTCCACGTATGCACGGTCCACAGCTGAACAGGATTGTGTGTGTGTGTGTGTGTATACGAATTTAATCGCCTGCGGACCTCTCCAAATGCGACGCTGTGGACCTGCAGACGTGGCTTGCCACGTCCGCCTCTGCTCCGCTACTTTGTTTTTTTTACGCGTTTCCCTCGTGGCAAGCCCGGGGTGCCTGATCGGTCAAGATGACCGATCAGGCAAGTGCCTGACCGATCATGCACATGCCTGACCAGACGCCGCCCGCTGGACCTTGACCCAGACGGAGTCGGGCCGACGGCTGAGCCGACCCAACAAATTGCTGAGCTCCTGTCCTGGCAGCGGAGTCGGGGGAGCTGCAGTCGGGGGCGACGCCCTGGACAATGTCGTCGGAGCTGTAGTCGGGGGAGCGGCTGAACCAGTAGGTCGTCGCCGGAGCTGCAATCGGGGGCGACGCCCTGGACGACGTCGCCGGAGTTGCAGTCCGGGGAGCGGCTGAGCCGGCTGGTCGTCGCCGGAGCTGCAGTCAGGGGTGACGCCTTGGACGACGTCGTCCGGGAGCGGCATGGTGTCATTGCCACGCAGACCAACACAGCGTCGTGCCACGCATGCGGTCCGCAGGAATCGATCCGCAGGCGATCAAATTTCTCTCTCTCTTTCTCTGTATATATAAAAGGAAAACTCCCTTCAAAATTGAATTGAAATCAAAGAATTAAAAAAACAAAATTATATAAATCCCCATCTACCCCTTACCAAACTAGCTAGGTTTCATTTTCTCTTTCTCTCTGCCGCCGCTCTAGCCGTCTTCTATTCTCCGCCGTTCGCCCGCTCTAGCCGTCTTCTATTGTCCACCGTTCGCTTTATCACTACTCTCGCTCCAACCATCCTCATAGTTCTCGGTCGAGCAGTCGTCGATTAACGTCCAGCGACAGCAGCTCCAGCCATCGAGCATAGTCCTCAGCATCTTCCGGCAAACCGACATCGACGTGATCTGACGTTCCTCGGCCGGAGCAGATAGACGCAAATCTAAGCCTCGTGCTCCCTTGAGCGACGATCCAAAACAAACCGTCGGTACTCTTCTTTCTCCTTGACTCGTGACTTGCGATCTGCGAAACTACTGTTGGAAACCGGAAGTTAAGCACAGAATGACTGATTTTTGCGGTAGCAAACTTTCCTTAGAAGTGAGATGTTCCAGCTTAGCCGAAGAAACGAGGATAAGTCGAGAATGATTTGGCTTACCCATGGAACTGTAGGAAGAAGAAAACAAAAACATTCTGGTATTTAATTCGTATTTGGCATGGGAGGTATTGGAAAAATAGGTAAGTAAAATATTTTTGTACGATATATAACAATTACGGTTTATTAATGATGTTTTTAATATCAAAATTTTTAAATTTGTTTTCTCTCCAATTTGTTTATGCAATACTTTGTGCTGCTCTGCCCCACACAACACAAAGCCTTGCTTTACCATGACAGATTTTGGTGGCATAACATGATAGATCATTTGCAAACAAACCACTATCTTAATTTTTGTTCTTGTAATATCAAGAAAATATGATATTTTACTTCCACGCTTCACATCCTTCCCTCTACTTTTTCACCAAGTAAATAAAGTCTTGAAATTCTTTCCTTGCTAAAATCTCTTACTTTTCTATTGTCCCTAAATCTTCACAGTGAAAAGGTCCATGTTGTCTTTCATGTGCTATCATTTCTCAAATAGCTCAATATACTTTGTTTCAAAGGGTGGATAGTAACTATCACTACAAAAAAATAGTTTTTTCTTCGTTGACCTTTGTCAGGTATATCTTTACATGTTATTTATATGCTATTTTAATAATGATAGCATAATTATATTCTCAATTATTTTAATTTCATTTGTTAATTTTTTTGGCCCTTTATTTTAATGGGAATTTAATACATAATGACCATTAGTCCAGTTATAAATTCATCAGTTAAACCCCCATGATTTGGTAAATTTTTATTATACATCCAACTTCTTTCATTCTGCATTTTGTCTGTTCAGTACATGGATGACAATAGATAAGGTGTCCGTGTAGAAAATGTCACAATGGAAAAAATTTTCTGCACGATAAAGTTGTAGAACATCTATATAGATTTGGATTTACACCAAATTATTATAATTGGACATGTCATGGTGAACCATTCATAGCTGATGAGAATGTTGAGCAAAACATACAAGTTTCAATTAGTGACGATCGTAGTAATTATAATCAGTTTAATCCATATCAGAGGATGGTATTTGATGCAACAGGTTAGAATTTAATTCCCGATCCTCATGTTGCAAGTTCTAGCTATCCTCCATCAGTAGAACAAATGTTTACTACTTATACATCACCGTTGGAGGATCCGGGCGAATTACCACATGCTGATGAAACATATCTTCAATTTCAAAATGTGTTGGGTGCTGCTGATGAACCATTATGGGTTGGTTGTGATAGTCATACTAAATTATCTGCGACAACAAGATTGTTGAATGTCAAGGCAGAACATAATGTGTCGCAAGATTGCTTTAATGATTTTGTTCAAGTTATGAAAGAGTGTTTACCACATGATCACATACTTCCCAATGATTTTTATAGTATGAAAAAATTGGTCAAAGAATTAGGTCTTCCAGTGGAAAGAATTGATGTTTGCAGAGATGATTGTATGCTATATTCGGGACATGATGCTGAAACAGATGTTTGTAAATTCTGTAATCAAGCAAAGTATAAGAGCACCACACGAAGTCAACAAAGACGTAAAGCATATAGTCAGCTGTTTTATTTGCCTTTAACTCCAAGGTTACAAAGGCTTTATGCATATAAGGCAACAACTGAACATATGACTTGGCATGCAAATCATCAAACAGAAGAGCGGTTAATGCGCCATCCATCATATGGAGAGGCATGGAAAAATATTGATAGAATATATCCGGAATTTGCAAAGGAGACTAGAAATATTAGATTAGGGCTTTGTGCAGATGGATTTGCTCCATTTGGGAAATCAGGATGAAATCATTCATGTTGGCCGGTTATTTTAACTCCATATAATCTTCCACCTAGGATGTGCATGAAAACACCTTATATGTTTTTACATTGGTTGTGCCTGACCCGAAAAATCCGAAGAAGTTAATAGAAATTTATATGCAACCACTGATTGCGGAATTGAAACAATTATGGGTTGAAGGTTTTCCTACCTACAATGTTCATGCAAATCAAACGTTTATGTTGAAGGCAACTCTTCTTTGGACAATAAATGACTTTCCTGCTTATGGTATGCTTTCGGGTTGGAGTACTGTTGGGATCTTAGGATGCCCAATATGTATGGAAAGATCAAAGTCAATCAGATTGAAACATAGGAAGAAAGCTAGTTATTTTGATTGTCATAGACAATGTTTACCACTAGCTCATAATTTCAGAAGGAATAAAAACGAATTCACTAAAAATAGAATTGAAAGAACACCACCACCATTGAGATTAACAGACGAACAAATTTGGTATCGAGTGGTTAACTTTCCATCTATTATTGAAGAACCACATGGTATAACATATGAGTATGGGAGTGCACATAAATGGACTAAAAAGAGTATATTTTGGGATTTGCCATATTGGTTTAATCTTATGTTTCATCATAATCTCGATGTAATGCATTTTGAAAAGAATATTTTTGATAATCTGATTAATACAGTGATGGATATCAATGGAAAAAATGAAAGACAATTTGAATGCAAGAAAAGATATGTGACTCATTTGTAATAGACCTATTCTTGATGTTGATGAAAATAGTAGGGGACCAAAGCCAAAGGCAGTTTATACATTGAATAAGGCTCAGAAAGGTGTTGTTTGTGAATGGTTAAAATCAGTGAAATTTTCAGATGGTTATGTCTCTAATCTTGGAAAATGTGTGGATATGAAAGAATACAAATTGAGTGGTTTGCAAAGTCATGATTGCCATATATTCATACAGAGACTCATTCCTATTGCTTTTAAAGAAATATTACCAAATTTTGTATGGGGTGCCATTACGGTGTTAAGCATTTTCTTACATGATATTTGCTTAACAGTTTTGAAATATTCGCACATGGAGACGTTAGAGTGAGACATTCCGATAATTATGTGTAATTTGGAAAGGATATTTCCACCGTCATTTTTTGATTCAATGGAACATCTTTTGTTCACTTGCCATATGAGGCAAAAGTTGGTGGACCTGTCCATTTCCGATGGATGTACCCATTTAAAAGGTAAAATGTTTATCTTTTATACTTTAACTATATGATTTCATACAACTGTATTCATTTTAATATATATAATATATCTAATAGAATAATTTTATTACCAATAGATTCTTATATCATTTGAAGAAAAAAGTGAAAAATAAAGCACGAGTTGAAGCCTCTATTGTTAAAGAAAGTAATAACTTTTGCATCGTATTACTTTGAGCCTCACGTGCATAGCAAACGACGAAGACCAAGAAAGAAATGATGAGGGACCTATTGATCCAAATTGAAAGCTTTTTTAATTTTTAACTATCTTGGTCGACCAAGTGGACCATGTATGCAGAGATATTTTACTGGCAAAGAATGGCGGCAGCCCAAACATATATTTTACAGAATTGCCCGGAAAATCATCCTATTATGAGTGAGTATATATTCTGAATATTTCTTATATTGTAACTTTCAAAATTCTAATTTGATTTTTTATGTTAGGATTTTTGATCATTTATATTCTGAATTGTCGCTGGAAGAGTTTGATCGCTTAACTCAAGAAGAGTTTGCGCCATGGTTCAAATCATATGTAAGTAGACATTTTCAAATTTATTTACACATATGAAGACTTTTACAAATTTNTCCGCCTCTGCTCCGTTGTTTTGCTTTTTTTTTACGCGTTCCCTCGTGGCAAGCGGGGGGTGCCTGATCGGTCAAGGTGACCGATCAGGCAAGTGCCTGTCCGGTCAATGTCACCGATCAGTCAAGTGCCTGTCCGGTCAATGTGACCGATCAGGCACTTGCTTGACCAGATGCCGACTCGCTGGACTTGACCCAGACGGAGTCGGACTGGCAGCTGAGCCGACCAACAAATTGCTGAGCTCCTGTCCTGACAGTGGAGTCGGGGAGCTGCAGTCGAGGGCGACGCGTTGGACGACATCGCCGGAGCTGTAGTCGGGGAGCGGCTGAACCGGTTGGTCGTCGCCGGAGCTGCAATCGGGGGCGACGCCGTGGGACGACGTCGCCGGAGTTGCAGTCGGGGTAGTGGCTTAGCCGGCTGGTCGTCGCCGGAGCTGTAGTCGGGGGCGACACCCTGGACGACGTCGCCCGGGAGCGGCATGGTGTCGTCGCCACGCAAACCAGCACAGCGTCGTGCCACGCATGCGGTCCGCAGGAATCGATCCGTAGACAATCAAATCTCTCTCTCTCTCTCTCTCTCTCTCTATATATATATATATATATATAAAAGGAAAACTCTCTTCAATATTGAATTGAAATCAAAGAATTAAAAAAAACAAATTATATATATATATATATATATATATATATATATATATATATATATATATATATATATAAAAGTAAAACTCTCTTCAATATGAATTGAAATCAAAGAATTAAAAAAACAAAATTATATAAATCCCCATCTACCCTTTACCAAGCTAGCTAGGTTTCATTTTCTTTTCTCTCTGCCGCCGCTCTAGCCGTCTTCTTTTTTCCGCCGTTCGCTTTATCACTTCTATCGCTCCAACCGTCCTCAACATAGTCCTCGGTCGAGCAGCCGCATTAACGTCCCAGCGACAGCAGTCAAGCCGTCGAGCATAGTCCTCAGCATCTTCCGGCAAACCGACATCGACGTGATCTGACGTTCCTAGGCCGGAGCAGATAGACGCAAATCTAAGCCTCGTGCTCCCTTGAGCGACGATCCCAAAACAAACCGTCGGTACTCTTCTTTCTCCTTGACTCGTGAGTTGCGATCTGCGAAACTTCTGTTGGGAAACCGGAAATTAAGCACAGAATGACTGATTTTTGCAGGTAGCAAACTTTCCTTAGAAGCGAGATGTTCCAGCTAGCCGAAGAAACGAGGATAAGTCGAGAATGATTTGGCTTACCCATGGAACTGTAGGGAAGAAGAAAACAAAAACATTCTGGTATTTAATTCGTATTTGGCATGGGAGGTATTGGAAAGATAGGTAAGTAAAATATTTTTGCATGTTATATCTCAATTACGGTTTTATTAATGTTGTTTTTAATATTAAAATTTTCAAATGCACGTAAATTTATTTTCTCTCCAATTTGTTTATGCAATACTTTGTGCTGCTCTGCCCCACACAACACAAAGCCTTGCTTTACCATGACAGATTTTGGTGGCATAACATGATAGATCATTTGCAAACAAACCACTATCTTAATTTTTGTTCTTGTAAAATCAAGAAAATATGATATTTTACTTCCACGCTTCTCATCCTTCCCTCTACTTTTTCACCAAGTAAATAAAGTCTTGAAATTCTTTCCTTACTAAAGTCTCTTACTTTTCTATTGTCCCTAAATCTTCACAGTGAAAAGGTCCATGTTGTTTTTCATGTGCTTTCTTTTCTCAAATAGCAATATACTTGGTTTCAAAGGGTGGATAGTAACTATCACTACAGAAAAACAGTTTGTTTCTTCGTTGACCTTTGTCAGGTATATCTTTACTTGTTATTTATATGTTATTTTAATAATGATAGCATAATTATATTCTCAAATATTTTAATTTCATTTGTTGTTTTTTTCTGGCCCCTTTTTTAATGGGAATTTAATACATAATTACCATTAGTTTATCTGATTTTAAACAGACAAAATGCAGAATGAAAGATATTGGATGTATAATAAAAATTTACCAAATTGTGGCGGTTTAACTGATGAATATATAACTGGATTGCGACAATCTATGATTTTTGCTTCTAGTAATGTTCAGTACATGGATGACAATAAGATAAGGTGTCCGTGTAGAAAGAGTAATGATACGCACAGTGAAAGTGAATGCCTCAGTGAAAACTTTGACCGTCAATCGACGGCACGTCCGACGTCCGATCGTCGATCGGACACTACCGGCGGCCTTCGGCCGCCGCCCCGAACCAAACTATACCCTGGGGGGCACGGTGAACCCATCGGGGATCGCCATAATTGCGATCTCGCATCATTGATCGTCGATTTCGATGGGTTCACCGTTGCCGGCGATCCTGACGAGTTCACCGTCCTCCCAAGGTATAGTTTGATTCGGGACGGCAATCAGAGGCCGCCGGTGGTGTCCGATCGACGATCGAACATGTACACATTAACTGCACGTCATTCACTATAATTTTCACTCTCCCAAATTCACTCTTCAAATCATTTCCCGTGTAGAAAATGTCACAATGGAAAAAATTTTCTGCACTATAAAGTTGAAGAACATCTATATAGATTTGGATTTACACCAAATTATTATAATTGGACATGTCATGGTGAATCATTCATAGCTGATGAGAATGTTGAGCAAAACATACAAGTTTCAATTAGTGACGATCGTAGTAATTATAATCAGTTTAATCCATATCAGAGGATGGTATTTGATGCAACAGGTTAGAATTTAATTCCCGATCCTCATGTTGCAAGTTCTAGCTATCCTCCATCAGTAGAACAAATGTTTACTACTTATACATCACCGTTGGAGGATCCGGGCGAATTACCACATGCTGATGAAACATATCTTCAATTTCAAAATGTGTTGGGTGCTGCTGATGAACCATTATGGGTTTGTTGTGATAGTCATACTAAATTATCTGCGACAACAAGATTGTTGAATGTCAAGGCAGAACATAATGTGTCGCAAGATTGATTTAATGATTTTGTTCAAGTTATGAAAGAGTGTTTACCACATGATCACATACTTCCCAATGATTTTTATAGTATGAAAAAATTGGTCAAAGAATTAGGTCTTCCAGTGGAAAGAATTGATGTTTGCAGAGATGGTTGTATGCTATATTGTGGACATGATGCTGAAACAGATGTTTGTAAATTCTGTAATCAAGCAAGGTATAAGAGCACCACACGAAGTCAACAAAGACGTAAAGCATATAGTCAGCTGTTTTATTTGCCTTTAACTCCAAGGTTACAAAGATTTTATGCATCTAAGGCAACAGCTGAACATATAACTTGACATGCAAATCATCAAACAGAAGTGGGGTTAATGTGTCATCCATCAGATGGAGAGGCAAGGAAAAATTTTGATAGAATATATCCGGAATTTGCAAAGGAGACTAGAAATATTAGATTAGGGCTTTGTGCAGATGGATTTGCTCCATTTGGGAAATCAGGACGAAATTATTCATGTTGGCCAGTTATTTTAACTCCGTATAATCTTCCACCTGGGATGTGCTTGAAAGCACCTTATATGTTTTTAACATTGGTTGTGCCTGGCCCGAAAAATTCGAAGAAGTTAATAGATATTTATACGCAACCACTGATTGCGGATTTGAAACAATTATGGGTTGAAGGTTTTCCTACCTACGATGTTCATGCAAATCAAACGTTTATATTGAAGGCAACTCTTCTTTGGACAATAAATGACATTCCTGCTTATGGTATGCTTTCGGGTTGGAGTACTGCTGGGATCTTAGGATGCCCAATATGTATGGAAAGATCAAAGTCAATCAGATTGAAACATGGGAAGAAAGCTAGTTATTTTGATTGTCATAAACAATTTTTACCACTAGCTCATAATTTCAGAAGGAATAAAAACGAATTTACTAAGAATAAAATTGAAAGAACACCACCACCATTGAGATTAACAGGCGAACAAATTTGGTACCGAGTGGTTAACTTTCCATCTATTATTGAAGAACCACATGGTATAACATATGAGTATGGGAGTACACATAAATGGACTAAAAAGAGTATATTTTGGGATTTACCATATTGGTTTAATCTTATGTTTCATCATAATCTCGATGTAATGCATATTGAAAAGAATGTTTTTGATAATCTGATTAATATTGTGATGGATATCAATGGAAAAACGAAAGACAATTTGAATGCAAGAAAAAGATATGACTCATTTGTAATAGACCTACTCTTGATGTTGATGAAAATAGTAAGGGACCAAAGCCAAAGGCAGTTTATACATTGAATAATGCTCAGAAAGGTGTTGTTTGTGAATGGTTAAAATCAATGAAATTTCCAGATGGTTATGTCTCTAATCTTGGAAGATGTGTGGATATGAAGGAATACAAATTGAGTGATTTGAAAAGTCATGATTGTCATATATTCATGCAGTGACTCATTCTTGTTGCTTTTAAAGAAATATCACCAAATTTTGTATGGGGCGCCATTACGGAGTTAAGCATTTTCTTACATGATATTTGCTTAACAGTTTTGAAATATTCGCACATGGAGACGTTAGAGAGAGGTATTCCGATAATTATGTGTAATTTGGAAAGGATATTTCCACCGTCATTTTTTGATTCAATGGAACATCTTTTGTTCACTTGCCATATGAGGTAAAAGTTGGTGGACCTGTCCATTTTCGATGGATGTACTTATTTAAAAGGTAAAATGTTTATCTTTTATACTTTAACTATCGGATTTCATACAACTTTATTCATTTTAATATATATAATATATCTAATAGAATTTATTTTATTACCAACAGATTCTTATATCATTTGAAGAAAAAAGTGAAAAATAAAGCACGAGTTGAAGCCTCTATTGTTAAAGAAGTAACAACTTTTGCATCATATTACTTTGAGCCTCACGTGCATAGCAAACGATGAAGACCAGGAAGAAATGATGAGGGACCTATTGATCCAAATTTGAAAGCTTTTTCAATTTTTAACTATCTTGGTCGACCAAGTGAACCATGTAAGCAGAGATATTTAACTGGCAAAGAATGGCAGGCAGCCCAAGCATAAATTTTACTGAATTGTCCGGAAGTATCATCCTATTATGAGTGAGTATATATTCTGAATATTTCTTATATTGTAACTTTCAAAATTCTAATTTGATTTTTTATGTTAGGATTTTTGAAAATTTATATTCTGAATTGTCGCTGGAAGAATTTGATCGCTTAACTCAAGAAGAGTTTGCGCCGTGGTTCAAATCATATGTAAGTAGACATTTTCAAATTTATTTACACATATGAAGACTTTTACAAATTTTTATTTTTTAATTTAGGTTCACACTAATCAAGCGCACCTTGAACATGATTTATTAATTCATTTGTCATGGGGTCCAAAATCATTAGTACGCACTTGGCCGGCATATTTTATTAATGGATATACTTTTCATACTGAAGAATATGGAAAGGGCAAGACTACATTGAATAGTGGAGTTTGTGTTAAGTCATCCAATGATGGTGATGCAAGTAATGATTTTTATGGTTTGCTGGATGAAATTATAGAGATAGAATATCCAAGTCCAGAAATGCGAGTTATTTTATTCATGTGTCGTTAGTTTGACGCTATCAGAGGGATGAAGGTCCATTCACGTTATAATTTGGTTGAAATCAATCATAAGAGATTGTATAAGAAATATGAACCATTTGTGTTGGCACAACAAGCAATTCAAGTATTCTATGCTCCATATCCCAGTTTGAAACTTGACAAAATTGATTGGTGGGTTGTTTGTAAAACAAAAGCACGGGAAAAAATTGAGGAACGTTGGGAAGACATTGCATATCAACAAGAGCAAGTTGGCAATACAATTCAGAACGAGGAGTATATTATTCCAACGTTACGAGATTCCAGCGGAGTAGTGATAAATGTAGATACAAGTGAAATTGATGATGATGATAATGAGGAGGAGGTGGACGAGGAGGAGGAGGAGGACGACGACGACAACAATGAGAATGACAATGATAATGATGACTTTGATGTTTAATGATGGGTAAGTGTTGTTATTTTAATTTTATAAAAATTTTAATATCTTTTTTAATCAATTTGGATACTCTTTTTACTGTAAATTTTTTTTATAACTTTTAGTTTAATTAATCTATCTGTCTTAATTAGTTACAAAAATGTGTATATATATATTGTGTCATTAAATTTATAAATTTTATCTGTTAATGCTTTGTATTTTTTGCTATAGGTTATCCGAGTTTATATCTGATCATCACAGTTCTGACACATTCTCCTATTTCTCAACAAATATTATATGTTTTTTCATATTAATCATTATAACTACAATTTGTCTTTACTTAATTTTATTTTTTATATTTTCAGCATATCTTTAAATGAGGTGGACGTAGACAGAGCTCACGTAGTCAGGCTGATGATACACCATCAGACTCTGTACATAGGCCCCCCTCCAATCAAGCAGGATCTTCCCATGTACCATCACCGGCACCTTCCCATACACCATCCCCAGGGCCTTCCCATACACCATCCCCAGTGTCTTCCCATACACCATCACCGGGACCTTCCCATTCTCCTACGTCGCTCGATTCCCCAGCCTTGATTCCTTCCAGACACTCGATAGCTGAGAGCCCAGACATTCAAGAGACTATATTCCCGATTGGAGATTCGTAAGTAAAATTAATTTTTTTTTATTTTTCAACTATCTTTATTTTTTAATATTGTTTGATTGAAACTTTGTGATAGGTTTACTAATTCGGTACGTGTTATTCACGAGATCAATAGAATCGTGAATAATTACTGGAGAGGAGACTCAATGTCATATACTACCTCTCCACCATCGATGAGAGAGCTTTGGTGGAACAAGTTTAGGGTATATATATCTCACTCATTCATTTTATATGTTAAATAAAAGTGTAAATCTAAATATTTGTTTCTATTGCAGCGTTCTTTCAATTCGGATCTTAGTGTTGAGTTGGAAGTTAAGAGAATTTTTTAAAAAAACGGTGGCGATCACATTCGCCATACACTACATCATGCAAAGAGCTGGGGGAAAAACCACCATTTATCACCGATGAAAATTGGGTTGCGATCAATTTTTGAGCATCAGATGAGGCTAAAAAAAAGGAGCTATCAGAATAAGAATAATCAGTCTTATAATTCTAGAGAGATGTCTGCAACTTATGGAGGAGGCTCTATTAGTATTGATGAGTATAGGCAAAGATTGGTAATTTTTTAACCCTTTTATTATTTTATAAAAATATATTTCTTATAATTTAAATATTTTTAATTGTTTTAGACAAAGGAATTGGGAAAGGGTCTGCATTTATAGAGACTTTTACTCGCACGTTCCAGAAAAAAGATAAGACTTGTAGCAGAGAGAGCAAAAGCAATGAAGGTTTGAATAAATTGCAAATTTAAGCAGTTAGACTATTTTACATTAATTGCTACTACTGCAGTTAGACTATTTCACATTTATTTGCAAATTTTGTTGCAAATTTAATCTTTTTAATTATAATGCAGGAAAAATATGATGAACTAGAGGAGTTACAGAGAAGCTTAAATGCTAGTGAGAATTTTGAGGGATCTGAGTCGTCAGTTGACAATAATTTCAATTTCTGATTGCAGGCCACTCGGGGGGCCTAATGTGGGAGGAAGAATATTTGGAATGGTTCATTAAGCAGAACCAAAGCAGTGCCTCGTAATTCGTCTTCGTGCTCACCAGAAGTCAATACACAGATCCATAATTTGACTGAGGAAGTTCCTCATTTAAAAGGCATAATATCAGAAAGGGATCGACAAATGGAAGAAATATGATTATGTAATATTTTAAATTAAATCCAATTCCAATTTAGAATCCTCCAATTTTGGTGATGATGGTGATGATGATGATGGCGATGATGGAGGCGATGGTGCTGCGTGATTTTCTTTGGTAAGAAGATTTGTTATTAGATTATTTTTTATACTATTTTTTAATATAGTTAAATATTTGTTACTGTCATTTGTAAATGATTAGCTAGCTAGTTGTAATATTACAACTTGTAGAGAGCCTACTTTAGTTTTATAGGAAAGGTGTAATCAAGCTTTAGGAATTTTCCATCCTTTTTAGCTATTTCATTGATTTTGATTTTGATCTGATTTATTTTCAGCTTACAATATCTAGACGTTTTAAGGTTAGACTTCTACATTTGAAGTAATTTGTTAAGAGATAATTATTTCACCAGGTTTATCATTATTTTTGCATCTTGCAGGTTAGAAATCACATGTCACGAGATGTTACTTGCACGGTGTTTGGTTATATTACATTCTTCGTCAGGTAAGGTAGTTTCGTAATAGATTTAAACTTTGTTCATGTCCTTTTTTTCTAGATTTTCCATCATTGGTAACATGCTGTGCTGATTTGAAGTGTTCCTTGTATGATGACTTCACTATATGTTGGAGATCCATTGACTCTGCTTCTTTTGAATTTTTGGTACAGGGAAGCATCCATGGAGAGATCTAGAAGGGGTGTGTATGCTTTGGTTTCAATATGTTGGCATCTATGGCATTCTTGTAGCCTACACTTGTATATTATAATTTCGATGGTAGATTTTATATTTTGAATGTCTACTTTTATTAGTGTTTGCTGGTATTATGTTTTTGGTGTGTATTAATGTATTTGAATGTTTTTATTAGTAGATTTCTATTTTAAATTGTGTGTTGGAAGTTATATATGTTTATGTTTATATCTGTGTTTATGTTTATCTGATGTATAAAAAATATTTGAAAAAAAAATTTTATTTTTTAAATATTTTTAAAAATTGCGACAAATTTTGCAACAAAAAAAATTTGTTGCAAACTTATCGTAAATCTGTGATAAAAAGATATTCGTTGCAGAATTCGTTGGAAATCTGCAATGAATTTTATTCGTTATAGATTTCCAACAAAAATTGATCGTTGCAAAATTCGTGGCAGATCTGCAACAAATGAATTTGTCGCAGAATTCGTTTCAGATCCATATTAAATATGTAGATTTGTAATGAAAAAAATTAACTATATTTGTTGCAAATCTACGACAAAAAAAATTCGTCCCAAATTTCGATGCAGATTGGCAACGAATTTAATTTGTCGTAAATTTGCAACGAAGAAAATTCGTTGCAGATTTGTAACAAATTTTATTTGTCGCTGATCTGCAACGAATTATTGTTGTCGCAAATTTGCAACGAAACTTATTTGTCGCAAAATTCGTTACAGATTTGCAACAAATTTTTTATAGTTCGAACCCAAATTTTGCGATGACAATTTAACAACGAAAATATTTTCGTTGCTAAATTCGTCACCAAATTATTTTGCAATGAATTTTGAAAAAAATTCGTTGCAAATTTTGTTACAAATTCCAAATTTTTTTGTAGTGTATTCCCTCTTGAGAGAAAAACTATGTGAAATGAATGGGTATTTCACCAAAAAAAATTCAACGAATAGCGATAGATATTTTAATTGTCCGTCGCTATTAGCGACGAACTTAATTTATCCGTCACTATGATTGGAATGCAGGTCAAAACCCCTAAAATAGCGACGGATTTTGTAAATTCCGTCGCCATTAGCGACAAATTACTAAAAATTTGTTGCTAATCAATTTATTTTCGTCGCTATTTTAGGTTAATTCACCGACTTATCCCCCCGTGAATTCTTCTCCTCTCTCGCGTCTCCGTTATCCCCGCGCCTCCTCCGGCGAACATCTCCTCCAGTCACAGGTACGCCTCCTCCGTGTTAAGACCGGGTGCATGTCAACAAGGATACGAGTTCGTAAAATTTTAAATTTTTACATGCAGCGGAAGAATTTGCATAAAATAATTTCCTAAATTATTTTAACTTCGTATCTAGCATGCAATCTTATGGTGTGTTGACATAATCATAAAATAAAACTTTGCGGAAAGGTAAACTAATTTACCAAGTACCTCACGTAACCCGAAGTAAGGGACGAGATCCAACCGTAGCGTCCCTTGGAAGCTTCGCCTCTATTCGCGTCCACGCCGAGTTCTCTTCGGGATGACTTCGCAAAGTCACGAGTTTTGTGCCGACGAGAACTACTAGATTCTCTATAGGCACAACAAAGAAGAACAAGAGAAAAGTATGAAAACTAACCACCAAGAAACGGAATCGAATTCCGAGAGGGAAGGGTATGTGATCCGCTTCTTCTTCTTCTTGGTTGGTTTCTCCTTGAAGTAGATGGCTCACGGCAACCCTTGCTTACGGCAACCCTTGCTTGAGTGTAGGTTGGCCGCCGGCCCTAGAAAGGCTAGGGTGGGTGCCGGCCCTAAGGGGAAGAGGGAAGGAGAAGAGAGAGAGGGAGAGGATGCTTCTAATCTCTTGATCACTTGATTGGAGCTAAGGGCTTGCCTTTGGTTTCTTTATATAGTAGCATCTCCCTTGCCAAGTCTCCCTCTTAACGGAATTAACGGAATTAGTTATCATAAGAAATTTATCCTATAAATTCTCTTAAGAATTATTCCGTTTAAACCAAGTTTTATTATAACTAACTTTATAATAAAACTAATTAGTTATCATAAGAAATTTATCTTATAAATTATCTTATGAATTATTCCGTTTAAACCAAGTTTTATTATAACTAACTTTATAATAACACTAATTAGTTATCATAAGAAATTTATCCTATAAATTCTCTTATGAATTTTATTATAACTAACTTTATAATAAAACTAATTAATCTCTCCTTTTATTATGAAATAAATTTTATAAGAAATTTATAAACTTTCTTATTATGGAAAAATCAATTCATAATTGATTTTATAAAATTAAAATAAACCAATTCATGGATTATTTTAACTTCCATAAAAAGAATTAAACTTTCGATTTATGTTGGCCGTCTATAATCAACAAATTATAGAACGATCATGAGTGACACCTAGTAGTACATCATGACCCCCAATTAATCGAAAGATCAACGGTTTGACCTCAGAAGAAATTATTCTGAAACCCTTCAGCAGCTCTAATGAATCGTGCCCCATTCCCTTCACCATCTTATACCCACATGGTTCAGGACACGGTCTATTTATGTCAGTCCCTACTAGGCTGACTACGTCACACCTAGCCCAAGTAGTGTCTTTCTCGTCCTTTGGATTTCTAGTTACTCTCATGTATTTTAGAGACTCGTACTCCAAACATGATATACTCTGGCCAGAGGTTTTGAGTAACAATCCGACGATAGGCCTGGGTATACATCTCCTCGCAAGGAGTGGTGAATCCTTTGTAGGCTGTTCAAACATCTTCGGGCACTTCGGCTTATACCCAATCATCCTGGGTCCACACCTCCTTGGAGATGCTTGCTTAAGATGTTAAAGTATAAGTCACCATGACCAAGATGACTTGAACACCGCAAGTCAAAGGAACATCGCACTTAAGCCGCAGTAAGAACTTCATTGACATATCTATAGATAGATTCCATATGAAGTCTTACAGCTAGTCACTCCAATGAACTAGTTCCCTTAACTAGCACCCATGTTTATCTCCGGACATCCCAATGTCACCAGCCAGTGAGAATCAGCTGATTAGAGAATAACCCATGCTAGTCTCAACAGAATTGATAATGTCTGTATTTATCAATTCATCGACTAGGGATATTTTCAATACTTCACATTTGCACATTTAGAGATAATCACTAGTTGTGATCCCATCACAAATTCTCTTATGCTGTGAGTTGTATTGCGGACATTCAGTAGATGAGTTTAAGATCACAATCAAATACACAAGCATGTATACTCAAATAGTGAATTATCATTTATAAAAATAAATGTTTTACAATCATAAGGCGATTGCCTTAGGATACTTCTCTCATATCACTAACAAACTCCCACTTGGCCTAATGCCAATCGCTACGGTATCCAATACCACAAGCTCTAACATGACCCTCAAACTTGTTTTGAGGCAAGGCCTTAGTTAAAGGATCCGCTAAATTCCTTTCAGTGGGAATTTTCTCAATTTGTATGTCATTCCTACTTATAATCTCTCTGATCAGATGATAGCGGCGAAGCACGTGTTTGGATCGCTGATGAGACCTTGGTTCCTTTGCTTGTGCAATAGCTCCATTGTTGTCGCAATAAACCGGTACTGCTTCATCAATGGTTGGAACCACGCCAAGTTCGGAGACGAACTTCTTGATCCAGACTGCTTCCTTTGCTGCTTCCGAAGCTGCGATATATTCTGTTTCCGTGGTAGAATCCGCTACGGTGTCTTGTTTGGAACTTTTCCAACTTACTGCGCCTCCATTCAAAGTAAATACGTATCCAGACTGCGATTTGGAGTCATCCTTATCTGCCTGGAAACTGGCATCTGTATACCCACGTATTACCATATCTCCTTCTCCATATATTAGGAACACATCCTTAGTTCTTCTTATGTACTTAAGGATTGTCTTAACAGCCGCCCAATGATCCATTCCTGGATCCGACTGGTATCTGCTTGTGACGCTCAAAGCATACGATACATTGGGCCTTGTACATAACATAGCATACATGATAGATCCTATCGCGGATGCATAAGGAATCTTATTAATGCAAATCCTCTCGTCTTCTGTGCGCGGACACATAGACTTTGAAAGGTTGATCCCATTCTTGATGGGAAGGTAACCTTTCTTGGATTCCGACATGCTAAACCTTTTTAGCACTCGGTCTATATATGTAGACTGCGAAAGAACAAGCAACCGTTTTGATCTATCTCTATAGATTCTAATCCCAAGGATATAGGTTGCTTCTCCCATGTCTTTCATGGAGAAAGTTTTGGACAATCAAATTTTAACTGTCTGTAAGACTGATATATCGTTTCCTATAAGTAAGATGTCATCGACATATAATACTAGGAATACGACTGCACTCCCACTAACCTTCTTGTATACACAAGGTTCATCTGGATTTTGTGAGAAATCAAACTTTTTGATTGTCTCATCAAAACGGATGTTCCAGCTCCTAGATGCTTGCTTCAGTCCATATATGGATCGTCGAAGCTTGCATACTTTGGTTTTATCAACCGATGTGAAACCTTCAGGTTGTATCATGTATACATCCTTAAGCAGGTTTCCGTTAAGGAAAGCTGTTTTCACATCCATTTGCCATATCTCATAATCATAATGAGCTTGTATGGCTAGGAGCATCCGAATGGATTTAAGCATAGCTACTGGCGAATAGGTTTCGTCATAATCAATTCCTTGCTTCTGACGATATCCTTTTGCCACTAATCTAGCCTTAAAGGTAACAACATTACCTTCCATGTCGGTTTTCTTCTTGAAAACCCACTTGCACCCTATGGACTTAATCCCTTCAGGTGGGTTAACCAAGTCCCATACTTGGTTTTCGTACATGGAATCCATTTCCGACTTCATGGCCTCAAGCCATTTGTCCCTTTCTGAACTTCTCAGAACATCTTCATAACTGATAGGTTCGTCATCACTTATGAGTAACACGTCGTTCGATTCACTTACGAGAAATCCGTATCTCTCTGGAATATTGCGTGTCCTATCAGATCTACGAAGAGGTGGTGTAGTTTTAGGTTCAACTGATAGCTCATCATTATGAGGTATTGGTTGTGGGTCTAGACTAGGTGTCTCTGTAATGTCTATTGGAGTCTCTTGAACTTCATCAAGTTCAATCCCACTCCCACTGTTTTCTTGTAAAAGAAATTCTTTTTCCAGAAATACAGCATGACTTGAAACAAACACCTTTTGTTCCAAGGGATGATAGAATTGGTAACCCTTCGTTTCCTTAGGGTATCCAATAAATAGACATTTATCAGACTTAGCATCCAATTTGTCTGACACAATCCGCTTCACATAAGCAGGACAACCCCATATCTTAAGGTGAGTTAAGTGGGGTTTCTTACTATTCCATATCTCATATGGAGTAGTAGAGACTACCTTGGTCGGGACTCTGTTTAGCAAGTAAACAGCTGTCATAAGTGCATAGCCCCAAAAGGATTTTGGAAGAGTTGCATGATTCATCATTGACCTAACCATGTCCATCAAGGTTCGGTTGCGCCTCTCAGATACACCATTATACTGTGGTGTATACGGCGGAGTCCATTGGGACAATATCCTATTGTCCCTAAGATAATCTTGAAACTCTTGACTTAAGTATTCACCACCCCGATCGGATCGAAGTATTTTAATACTTTTGCCAAGCTGTTTCTCTACTTCATTTCTGAACTCTTTGAATTTCTCAAAGGCTTCAGATTTGTGTTTCATCAAGAACACGTACCCGAATCGTGAGTGATCATCGATAAAGGTGATGAAGTAACTATAGCCTCCTTGTGCAAGAGTTGACATTGGTCCACATACATCAGTATGTATTAGACCAAGCAATTCTCCCACTGGATTACCTTTTCCGGAAAAGGGTAATTTGGTCATCTTGCCTTTTAAGCATGATTCGCATGTATCAAATGAACCGGGTTCAAATGATTCCAGAATTCCACATCGGTGTAATTCGGTCATGCGTTTCTTACTTACATGGCCAAGACGGCAATGCCAAGTGTAGGAGTCTATTCGATTATCTATTCGAGCACGTTTATTGCTAACTTCGATATTAAAAACGTCACTGGATAAATCTAACGTGTAGATACCATTGCACAAAGTTCCATTCCCATAAAGAACGCCATTTAAAGTTATGTAACAACAATTGTTACTAAAAGTTAAATGATAACCCTTTTCATTCAAACATGAAATAGATAAAATGTTCTTTATTAACGAAGGAACAAAATAACAATTATCCAATTCTAAGACACGTCCTGTAGGGAGCTTTAGCAAATATGTTCCGATGGCAACAGCAGCAATCTTTGCTCCGTTTCCAACTCGCAAATTCGCTTCTCCTTTGACGAGTCTTCTTCTATTCCTTAGCCTCTGTATGTCATTACATATATGTGAGCTACACCCAGTATCAAGTACCCAGGTATTTGAGGAAATAGAGTGACATTCAATAACGAAGATACCTGAAGAGGATGGGGCATCGGATGCCTTATTCTTCATGGACTCAAGATAAATCTTGCAGTTTCTTCGCCAGTGACCCTCCTTGCCACAGTGATGGCAAGTGCCTTTTAGGGTATTTTCAGTCTTTTTGGCCTTTTTCTTCTTTTCCTTATTCTGTTCTTTGGCCTTCCTCTTAGAACATTTCTTCAAGGAACCAACTAACAGTACTGTCTTTTGATCCTGCTTCACAGAAGGCTCTACAGTCTTCAGCAGGTTGAGCAACTCAGGAAACTGGTCCAGAGTTGCATTTTCAGGAGGACGGTTGGGAAGTTGATCTTCAAGGACATAAGCAAGCTTCTCTGCCTTGAGGACTATCCTCAGGTTTCGAAGCCAGTCCATGAAGTTTGGCCCAGTCAGTTTATTGGTGTCCAAAATGGAACGCAAATTCAGAGAAGACATGATCGAGTGATTATCCTAGAAATACAAATTGAGCTTATGTGAGAATAATGATTAAAGAATGTATCAACATACATAAATAAAATCCTATTTATTTTTCAAATTGAATAACCCTTTTTATCAATTCGGGAGATCGTAGGAACATCTCCAAATAGGTTGATATCCAACCATAGATAAGAACAACCATGACTGTGGTCATCAAGTTATTCTTAGCTATGAAGGTAGGTAATTATACCGATTACACATCACATATATGTAACTATCACATTATGCTATCAACTAATTGAATGTTTGCATAAATCATTGGGTTGTTAACTCATTAACAAGTATGCAACATTATACATAGCACCCAACTGCACCTCTCTTTACATCGACCTTGGCTGTGGCACAGCAAATCGATGCTCCAAGCTTAAGGCTGACCCATTAATCAAGAAATAGTTTTAATATGGTTGGAGCTCATTCAACCGCTTAGTCAGGCTTGGATGTGTCCAACAACCAAAACTAATGATTGACCTCTGACTCCAACTATATTATTCATAAACTAATTCCATGGTTTGAACATGTTGAGGTTCAAGTCGGGCATGGATGTGTCCATCAACCCAAACGAGAAACAAAACTCCGAATCTAACCATATTAATGGAAGGTGTTGGCCTTAATATTTTGTAAGGGGTTTTGGGTCTCATCCTTTCTTTTCTAAGCACATTCATGACATAGAATTATGTCATGACTAACGATTTCCTTAATAAAGTATGTATGTGACTTAAGTTATCAAGTCTCATTAATTGAATTAGGAACTGGATTTCCTAATTCCAATTTCATACTTTATTTAAGGAATTGTTTTGGGAAACAATTCCTTAATTTGCCATAATCAATTTCGGAAATAATATGTTTTAAGACTTTGATTTCTCTAAATCAAATCTTATTAAATTAAGAGACAAATCCCTTAATTCAACCACATATTATTTTCATGAAAATCTCATTTAAGAAACTCTATAGGAAACCATTTTCCTAATTAATTTTGGAGACAACAATATGTAAGAGCATCACCTCTTAAACATATTTTATTCATGGATTTAATTAATTACAACAAATCGTTTTCTAAGGGTGGCTCCCCGAGGCTCAGATACCCAAAGAAAAGTAATTTGTTGTAAATCCAATTGGACGGCTCCCCGAGGCTCAATCCAAATCAAACATGACAATTTCAATTAAAATTGGGAAATTAAATTACAACAACTAACTTTAAATTGGACGGCTCCCCGAGGCTCAATCCAAAATAAAGAATTTTGTTGTCAATTTAAAAACCAATTCAAATTTATTTGTCAATTAACTGTCCATGAATTTGTCTAGACTTTCTTAAAAGAAAGTGCCCAAAATTGCGAGATTTCATAAATAGGTTTTCAGAATGATTGTAAGTTTCTGGTACAAAGAAAACTTACATATTTCCAAAATTGGAAAATTTCTAAAATTAGAAAAATTTCCAAAATTGGAAAGTTTCCAAAGATGGGAAGTTTTCACAATTATTATAAAATTTCAGAAACTAGAAAATTTCAAAAGTTTGAGAAATTTCATGAGGATTTCCAAACTTAGAAATTCCTAAATCTAAAATTTATTATAATTTGAAAGTTTCCATAATTGAAAATTTTTTCCAAAATTGAGATCATGACAAAGTTTTCCGCAAAACAATTATATGATTATGTCGAACACTAACCGGCTCTGATACCACTGTTGGGACCGGGTGCATGTCGACAAGGATACGAGTTCGTAAAATTTTAAATTTTTACGTGCAGATTTCCTAAATTATTTTAACTTCATATCTAGCATGCAATCTTATGGTGTGTTGACATAATCATAAAATAAAACTTTGCGGAAAGGTAAACTAATTTACCAAGTACCTCACGTAACCCGAAGTAAGGGACGAGATCCAACCGTAGCGTCCCTTGGAAGCTTCGCCTCTATTCGCGTCCACGCCGAGTTCTCTTCGGGATGACTTCGCAAAGTCACGAGTTTTGTGCCGACGAGAACTACTAGATTCTCTATAGGCACAACAAAGAAGAACAAGAGAAAAGTATGAAAACTAACCACCAAGAAACGGAATCGAATTCCGAGAGGGAAGGGTATGTGATCCGCTTCTTCTTCTTCTTGGTTGGCTTCTCCTTGAAGTAGATGGCTCACGGCAACCCTTGCTCACGCCAACCCTTGCTTGGGTGTAGGTTGGGCGCCGGCCCTAAGGGGAAGAGGAGGGAAGGAGAAGAGAGAGAGGGAGAGGATGCTTCTAATCTCTTGATCACTTGATTGGAGCTAAGGGCTTGCCTTTGGTTCCTTTATATAGTAGCATCTCCCTTGCCAAGTCTCCCTCTTAACGGAATTAACGGAATTAGTTATCATAAGAAATTTATCCTATAAATTCTCTTATGAATTATTCCGTTTAAACCAAGTTTTATTATAACTAACTTTATAATAAAACTAATTAGTTATCATAAGAAATTTATCCTATAAATTCTCTTATGAATTATTCCGTTTAAACCAAGTTTTATTATAACTAACTTTATAATAACACTAATTAGTTATCATAAGAAATTTATCCTATATATTCTCTTATGAATTTTATTATAACTAACTTTATAATAAAACTAATTAATCTCTCCTTTTATTATGGAATAAATTTTATAAGAAATTTATAAACTTTCTTATTATGGAAAAATCAATTCATAATTGATTTTATAAAATTAAAATAAACCAATTCATGGATTATTTTAACTTCCATAAAAAGAATAAATTTCTATAAATTTATTTATATAAATTTCTTTATACAAATTTATTTATTTATCCATAATTTATAAAATAAATCGCGCTAGATTTACTTTATTAATTAAACCAAAATTAATTGGTTTTCTCCCCAATAGGTGGCCGGCCACTTCAAGGAGGTTTGGCACCCTCTTTGGCCGGCCAAACCAACCCGAACCGTTCGCGAATTAAACTCATTTAATTCGCCCAATAAGCCTTCAAAAGACTTAGCCATTTTAGCTTCCATTGCGCCTCTGATAAATTCAAATTCGACTTATTTCTCTTGATCGGAAAATCCAATTTTCAACTCGTTTTAAATCCCTCGGATTACTCGTAGTGCGTGTGACTAAATAGGCTTTCGATTTATGTTGGCCGTCTATAATCAACAAATTATAGAACGATCATGAGTGACACCTAGTAGTACATCATGACCCCCAATTAATCGAAAGATCAACGGTTTGACCTCAGAAGAAATTATTCTGAAACCCTTCAGCAGCTCTAATGAATCGTGCCCCATTCCCTTCACCATCTTATACCCACTTGGTTCAGGACACGGTCTATTTGTGTCAGTCCCCACTAGGCTGACTACGTCACACCTAGCCCAAGTAGTGTCTTTCTCGTCCTTTGGATTTCTAGTTACTCTCATGTATTTTAGAGACTCGTACTCCAAACATGATATACTCTGGCCAGAGGTTTTGAGTAACAATCCGACGATAGGCCTGGGTATACATCTCCTCGCAAGGAGTGGTGAATCCTTTGTAGGCTGTTCAAACATCTTCGGGCACTTCGGCTTATACCCAATCATCCTGGGTCCACACCTCCTTGGAGATGCTTGCTTAAGATGTTAAAGTATAAGTCACCATGACCAAGATGACTTGAACACCGCAAGTTAAAGGAACATCGCACTTAAGCCGCAGTAAGAACTTCATTGACATATCTATAGATAGATTCCATATGAAGTCTTACAGCTAGTCACTCCAATGAACTAGTTCCCTTAACTAGCACCCATGTTTATCTCCGGACATCCCAATGTCACCAGCCAGTGAGAATCAGCTGATTAGAGAATAACTCATGCTAGTCTCAACAGAATTGATAGTGTCTGTATTTATCAATTCTTCGACTAGGGATATTTTCAATACTTCACATTTGCACATTTAGAGATAATCACTAGTTGTGATCCCATCACAAATTCTCTTATGCTGTGAGTTGTATTGCGGACATTCAGTAGATGAGTTTAAGATCTCAATCAAATACACAAGCATGTATACTCAAATAGTGAATTATGATTTATAAAAATAAATGTTTTACAATCATAAGGCGATTGCCTTAAGACACTTCTCTCATATCACTAACACTCCGGTCGTGTTTCATCTCTTGTGGACGTGGGCGGCCAGGTGTGCCTTCCTCCGGCTAGGTGCGGCTGATGCGACACACCATGGATGTCTGCGCCGGCCGTGCTCGGCCTGCAGTTGTCGGCGACCGCAGCTGCCATCGGCGACCCTAAATTAATTAATTGATTGATTTTTAAATAATTATTTAAGATATTTAATTAGGATAATTTTGTATCCTAATTAATTATGATTAGTATAGGAATAATATTTGTTTGATTATGTCTCTAATATGTATTGTTTGATTAATTAGAATAATTTTATTTGATTATATCTCTTGTATGTCTTGTTTGATTAATTAGAATAATTTTGTTTGATTAATATTTGTTTGATTTATTGGATACTAATTTAGGATCCAAATTTGATTAAATTTTGTTTGATTAATTTGGTAGTATCTTAATTAATTTTTCAAAGTTATGATATAATTTGTGTTTGATTAATCAGAAACAAAAGTGGATAATTTATATTGTTATTTATGGTTGACAAATCAAATTGCAAGTTAGTTACGTTGAATCTTTTTCATATAAATGTTTACATGAGTATCAATATTGACCTATTTTATTGTTATTAGGATAAAATGTATACGAACAAGGTATGATGTATAATAAGTTAGATAATGAATTTATCGCGAAATTTTTTTGTTAGAGTTGAAGAATTTGTGAACTTTGTAAAGTGTCATCCTGAGTGTTTGAATGACGCTGAGTTAAAGTGTCCATGTGATAAACGCAGATTTAGAAATACAGCTTTCCGTGATAAAGATACAGTGAAAACTCATATCTGTAGGTATGGATTTGTTCCAGATTATTACAACTGGTATTGTCATGGAGAGCCGTATGTATTTGAATATGTTGGACCTTCAGTCGTTTCATCATCGAACTCAATTGGTCCAGAGGCCTTATATAGGTCTGCTGATGCAATGCAATCAATGGTTTACGATGTAATGAATACATTTGATCAATCAAATGTAGATCAAATACCTACTCCTGAAGTTCAGAAAATATATGACATGTTGAAGGTTAGTGAAAGAGAAGTATGAGAAGATATTCCTTCTGGTCATTCTCAATTGTCTGCTACTGTAAGATTATTGAATATGAAGGTGGAACATCATTTCTTAGAATGATGTTAGATGACATATGTCAATTGATGTCAGAGTTGCTTCGAACAGATAACTACATGACTGATAGTTTCTACAATACTAAAAAATTAATTAGAGACTTGGGTTTGCCAGTTGAGAAGATACATTGTTGTATTAATAATTGTTGGTGCTTGGATGGCTAGAGAAGGGGGGTGAATGTAGCCAGACACAAAATTTAGCTCTTTTCAAAGTTTCTGTACTTTGATGGTTAGCAGCGGAAGCAAAGCAAACAGAAAAAAGAGATGCAAGAATCTAAGAACAAACCAAAACTCTAACACGAGGATATACAAGGTTCGGGGGTAACTTACCCCTACTCCTTGGTGTGCCCGTAAGGTGGGTGATCCCTTGATCGTCGGCAGATCGAGCCCCGAAAAATCCGGATATCAAATCCTCCTTCTCGTGGAGAACCCTCTCCACACAATGTCTCAACAGATATGAAATGAGCACGGAGACAATAAACACACTTACAGAGCACAATGAACATAGACGGAAACACTTCATCAAGCTCACTCAACACAACTCTCACGCAAGAGCTCCCAGCTCTTCGTGTCTGCTTGCTGATGGACTCACCAAGTTCTCCTCTGCTTCAGGTGCTCAAGTTGCAGAAGCCTCAAAGGATGCTCAAGAGTATGCTTCAAGTTGCAGTATAATCGAGAGTTGTCGCAACTGATCAAGTCCTCCTTCTCTTCTTTGCCAGCCAACACTTAACCTGTTGTTACTGTCGCCAGACGCTCCTCTGCAGCTCCCAGCTGCTCATCTGCAACAACCCAGCTACCCTGACCTCTCGTGGACTCTCTGAGCTCTCCTCAGCCGAGCCCCAGTCGAGCCCCAGGTCAGCTTCCAGTCGTTGCCAGTAGCGCCAGCGTCCATTGAAACCTGAGAAGGAGAAACAGCCAAACCTGATACATGGAAAGTCTCCAGTTGACTCTCCTCCAATGTTTTAATCCTTCCTGTCCAACTTGCACACTGATCAGAGGCTTAGCAAATGGGTATCAAACAATATCAGCAGTGTATCAGAGGAAACACAGAGAAAACAGACGCGATCAGAGCGTCTGACAGCGATTTGAATTAAAGTGATCGGTCACCAGACCGATCAGAGATGACCCTGATGTGTCACCAGACCGATCAGGGTAAGCCCAGATCGATTAGGCTCCATCCTGATCGATCCACAGTGAGAAACCTGAGATCGCGGATTCTTGTGATCGGTCACCAGATCGATCATAGGTCGTGGATCGATCACCCGACCGATCCACCCCTTTGCTGAGGGTTTTTCCAGCTTCACAAGCCAAACCGACTGATTGGTCACCTGACCGATCAGAGAGGACCCTGATCGGTCTCCGGACCGATCAGGTCACTCCCTAACCGATCGGGATCCATCCTGATCGGTCATAATGAGGAACTCGCGATATTTGATCGGTCAACCTGACCGATCATGGTTCCTCACAGTGTGGCTCTGAAATCCCTCTGATCGTTCACTAGAACGATCAGAAGCTCTCCCTGATCGGTCACCAGACCGATCAGGAGCCGAACAGAGGCCAACCAATATTTCTGTTCTCTTCCTGATCGGTCACCAGACCGATCAGACTTCTCTTGATCGGTCACCAGACCAATCCACAACAGGGAGTTCGTGCCAACTACCTGATCGGTCACCAGACCGATCCAGCCAAGACCAATTCCACTCTAAGTCAAGAGAACGGGCTCCCTAGCCTTCTCTGACTCGTGCTCAGTCCTCCAGACCAAGACTTCGTACCCAGCTTCACTCACTGGGACTTCATTCAACCTAGCTTCCCAAGCTAGGTCCTGGCTTCACTCACCAGAATTTCGTTCAACCTAGCTTCCCAAGCTAGGACCTGGATTCACTCACCAGGGTTTCGTTCAACCTAGATTCCCAAGCTAGGACCTGGCTTCACTCACCAGGGTTTCAATCAACCTAGCTTCCCAAGCTAGGACCTGGCTTCACTCACCAGGGTTTCGTTCAACCTAGCTTCCCAAGCTAGGACCTGGCTTCACTCACCAGGGTTTCATCACCTAGCTTCCCAAGTTAGGACCTGGCTTCACTAACTAGGGTTTCAGTCACCCGGCTTCACTCACCAGGGTTTCAGTCACCCAGCTTCCCAAGCTAGGACCTGACTTCACTCACCAGGGTTTTGTGCCCAGTCCCCGACCAGGACTTAATCCAAATTCGCTCAACCAAACTTAAATCGTTGTCAACACCAAAACAACAATCGGGTCAGACTGCATCAACAATAATTGCATGATCTATTGGAACGAAGATAGTGAGTTGATGGAATGTAAAATGTGTAATCATCCTCGTTACAAGCATAGTAGTCGCATGATTGGGAAGAAAAAGAAGAATATTCCCTACAAAGTCATGTATTACTTCCCTTTGACTATTAGACTCCAACGATTGTATGCATCAACAACAACAAGTCATATGATTTAGCATCAAAATCATGGATATGAAGGTGACATAATGTGTCATCCTTGTGATTCCCCTGCATGGAAACATTTAGATTCAACATTTTCTTCCTTTGCTATGGAACCGTGTAATATAAGACTTGGACTTTCTACAGATGGATTTCAGCTATTTGGAAGTTATGCACAACAATATTCATCATGGCCGGTTATTTTAACACCATATAACTTACCACCATGGATGTATATGAAAGATGAATTCATGTTTCTTACCGTGCTAATTCTAGGTCCTCAAATACGACGACACGACAGTCGACGACGTTGTTTCCATTGCTATTATTGTTTAGCGATGGATTTGCAACGGATTTGGTGCGTCGCAAATGATTGTTTTTTTTGTTGTGTTTGTGAATTTCAAACTTGAAAACAATGAAAATAGAACTGAATTTTGTTTACGGTGAATGAATAATTGGAACTGAGCTCTGAGGCTTATTTATAGTCCCAAAAGAATTTATTTGAATGCTGACGTGGTACAATAGTGGCGCTCGAATCCTTGAGGGTGCCTGACACGTGACCTGGAAGTTTATCAACCCAACGTTCGCAAACGGCTAGTTGCGGATGACTTTTCATATATACGGCGCCTGTATGAACTGGGCCGCCCAGGTACTCGGGTGCTCGAGAGCTTAGGGGCGCTCGAATATATGGGCGCCTAAAGCATACGAGAACCCGAGTCCAGTTTGGTCAGCACCTTACTAACCAATCCCGACGGGTCTTTTTGGGTAATTTCGGGTCTTTCAGAGTTGGGCTAACCCAAACCTTCCTTCGGCATTCTCCTCGAGTATGCTTCCCCCAGCTTCCCGTTCCTTGGACGTAGCGCACGACCTTCTCGCTCTATCAGCGTACTCTTCCGTAAACCTCCACGTCCCTCAGATGCACCGAGTCCGTCGGCTCACTTCCCGTGACATCCTTCTCGACCGATGCGTCTTCCGCTTGACTACCTACGCTCCTAAGCTTCTGCATACTTAAACACAAGGATTAAAACACCACATAATCTAATTTGACTCGGTTGACCACATCAAAATCAATCTGGGTACTTACAAAAATATTTTATTAAATTTGGATATTCACTTTTCTTTATATAATACATTAACTTTTCTATAATTTATCACATCTTAATTTTTTATTATTATTATTTTTTACGTAATATTCACTTTTCACTACCCATTCTTTTCCCTTTATTTTTTCTCCCAAATTAAATAATATTTTAATATTTCAGGAATGAATTTCATTTTTAGTGAATGAATAAGGTTGATATGCAAATATTTTTTATCATTTTTTTGACTTTTTACCAAAGGACGCACGTGAGAATTAGGAATTATCAAAAGGCGTACTGAGATTTCCTTTTTACCAAAGGGCGCATAAAATTTAGTGATCTTCCTCTTATACCCCTCGCCAAGAATTCTCTTTCTCAGTTAGAATTCCGAGACATCTGAACCCGCTTTTTTAGACTTTTCAATTTAAAATAATATATTGTGGGAATCGGCTAAAAAACGTAAGGCAAACAAAGATAAAATATTTCAGTTAAAAGAAATATCTCTTCTAACATAATTTCAGAAATAAAAAGAAATATTTATTTATATTTGATTAATATAAATTAATATATTAAATAATATATTAATAAATATATTAATATAAAAAAACCTATCACAGTACATGATTTCAGGTTCAGACCCACACAGGGCCTGAAGTCATTTATTAAAAATATTTTTTATAAATATTTTTTACCAAATGATTTCAGGCTCATGGTCAAATTTTTTTTTCATTTTAAAAATATTTTTTATAATACTTAATCATGATTTATTAAATTAATTATTTATAGGGTAATTTTTTATATAATTCTACTGACAAAATCCTCGGTTTTATTGAAATTTAGAATATAAAATTACTTTATTAAATTTGAATATTCACTTTTTATTATACAATACATTAATTTTCCTATAATTTTATCCTATCTTTATTTTTATTATTTTTTTCGATTTGTAATATGCACTTTTTTACTTTTTAATTTATTTTCTTTATTTTTTCTCTTTCCATAATTAAATAGTATTTTAATATTTAATGAATGAATTCTATTTTTAAGAGAATGAAAAAGGTAGCTATGCAAATATTTTTGTATCAATTTTTTTTTAATTTTAAGATAAATTTTATATTTAGGGATGTTGATATTCAATTCAATTGAAAGCTAATAATTAAAATAAAAATAAAAATAAAATTATATAAATCCCATCTACCCTTACCAAGGTAGCTAGGTTTTCATTTTCTCTTTCTCTCGTCCGGCCGTCTTCTTTTTTTCCGCCGTTCTTTTATCACTTCTCTCGTTCCAACCGTCCTCAACATAGTCCTCGGTTGGGCAGCCGTCGATTAACGTCCAGCCACAGCAGCTCCAGTCATCGAGCATAGTCCTCAGCATCTTCCGGCAAACCGACAACGACGTGATCTGACGTTCCTAGGCCGGATCAGATCGACGCAAATCTAAGCCTCGTGCTCTCTTGGGCGACGATCCATAAGAAACCGTCGGTATTCTTCTTTCTGTCTCGTTCTCCTTGACTCGTGAGTTGCGATCTGCGACACCGCTGTTGGAAACCGGAAGTTAAGAAGAGAATGGCTGATTTTTGCAGGCAGCAAACTTTCTTGAGGAGTGAGATGTTCCAACTTAGCCGAAGGAATGAGGATAAGTCGAGAATGATTTGGCTTACCCATGAACTGTAGGAAGAAGAAAACAAAAACATTCTGGTATTTAATTCGTATTTGGCATGGGAGGTATTGGAAAGATAGGTAAGTAAAATATTTTTTTATATTATATCTCAATTACGGTTTGTTAATGGCGTTATTAATATCAAAATTTTCAATTGCTTGCAACTTTATTTTCTCTCCAATTTGTTATGCAATACTTTGTGCTGCTTCTCCACACAACACTAACACTTGCCAAGAAAGGTGCTTTACCATGACAGATTTTGGTGGCATAACATGATAGATCATTTGCAAACAAACCACTAGCTTAATTTTTGTTTTTGTAATATGAAGAAAATATGATATTTTAATTCCACACTTCTCATTCTTCCCTCTACTTTTTCTCCAAGTAAATAAAGTCTTGAAATTCTTTCCTTGCTAAAATTTCTTACTTTTCTTTTGTCCCTAAATCTTCACTGTGAAAAGGTCCATGTTATCTTACATGCGCTTTCATTTCCCAAGTAGCTCAATATACTAGGTTTCAAAGGGAGGATAGTAACTATTCCCTCTGGAGAGAAAAATTATGCTAAATGCATGTGTATTTGTGAATTTCAAAGTTGAAACGATTGTTTCTAGGGTTTAGATGGGAAATGCATCCTACAGAGGGACTCTTTCTAGGCTTTCCTATGGAGGGCTCCTTTTTGAAGTTCGATCTGGGCAGACTTTAACAGAAATTGGAGGGCTTAACGGCTAAAAAAAAACTTAAATTAGGGGTCGTATTTGGATTAACCAAACTAGAGGGGTTTTGTGTAAAATGCCAAAAACTAATTAAAAGCCGTAAATTTCCCTCTTTAATCCCCCTTCTCCCCACTGAACCCACACGCGCAAGCCGTTTCTCGTCGCCGCGACCTCTGCTTCCTTCTCCGTCCAACTCATTCACGCACATAGAGTCAACGCCGCAACCCTTGTGGAGTTCCTTGCCATCAACGTGCGATTTCACACGAAGCCCTAGCCGACTTTGCCTCTTTATTTTTCTCCTCTACTGTCTGATGAGCGAAGCCGACGACTTCCTCTTCGAAAAATTCTCCTTATTCTCCTTCTCCTTCCTCTTCTCCTTTGCTTGTTCAGGCACCAACCTGATCTCGTCGCCGCCCTCGCGTGAGCCAGCCGACGCTGCATGTCTTCCTTCAACCTTCTTCCTTATGCGATCTCCTCAAAATTTGCACATCACAGCCAGTAAACATTGTATGTTCGATTTGGGTAGTTGGTCTTGAGTTTAGATTTTGGTAGTCCCTGTTGCTTGCCTTGACCTTGTGCCCTAGCCGATCTGTGAGAGACCGGCGATGGCTATGCCAACAGGTGAGGATCTGTACCTTAGGGTTTTCAATTGGATAAACCTTTGATAAAAAAATTCACTTTGATTAATTCTGTAGATATTATACAACCTTGAGAAATTTTGCATATTCTGTTAGTATTTCAATTATTGCGTGACTATCTATTGAGGGTTTGTGTTGAGAAAGAAACATGAAGTTGTGAGTAACATCTAAATGTTTAACTTTGTTTTAAATTTCTACCATGGGCTAGGTTATGGTAGGCTTGATAATCCGTTCGTTTTGGAATTGGATTTATAATAGTTTTCCCTGCAACAAGTGATGAAGACTGATATGATACAACAAGGGTTTAGATATATTTTAATACCTTTATGCAGTGATAATACACACTTTCATTTGTTGGCGGTGGATACAGAAGCAATGACTTTCAATCATTTAAATTCTCTTGCTAGTGGCCGTAAATATAAGCATGTTTTTGACTCAGCGGTGAGCTACCTACCTTTATTCATATATATGTTCATCATTTGGTCAAAATTGTCATTGAAATTCAAGATATATTTTACAGGTAAAAGAACTTAAACAATATACTCGCGAGGAACTTACGACTATACATCCATATCTATAAAGTCATCATTCCTTGGACAAATGACCCTCTGTCAGACAAAAATGTCCTCAACAAGAACATAGGTAAGTAACTGAGGAAGAGTTTCAAAATTTTAAAATCATCAAAGTATTTTTTTACCCCACTTATTGAAATCAGAAATACTGTTTGTTATTTTCAGTGTGGACTGTGCCTTCTTTGTGATGCAATACGTCTGATGTCTCATATACGATGAGAAGATGGATTTCAAACAAGGAGATATGATAAAAATGAGATTTGATCTGACAGTAAATATTATGAGAGACATGTATTGTAAAACATGAGACTGTCAATCACTTGAAGTAATGTTGTAAAAAAAAATTCTTTGCTAGTGATTCAGCTCCATTTGTATAGAAATTGTGTAATTTGTATGAATATAATTTATTGTCCACAAAAACAAAATAATTCTGTGATGTTGATTCACATCGAGTTGCTGCAATATAGTGTACCAACTGAAACGGTAAGAAAACATAACTTATAATGATTGGGGCTAAGTTTGCACACCAGAAATAACATCTCTTTGGTTAACTCTATCTACTGTTATCGAGTATGGACATATCTAAGTATCGAAGGTCCATCAGTGGGTTTGTGATGGATTGACAACTCTCCTATTGGAACATAATTTGAAAATATGACTTAATGGTCTCGAAGGAATTGAAATTTGGTATGCATTCTGTATTTACTTAGTAAGATGGATTATGTCTACCATAAATTTAAAAAACTTGTTACAAATTATAAAAACTGTAAAAATGTTTTGATAAAATTTAATAATTAAATAAAATTAGAGGATTTGGTCACATATTGTAGATAAATATAGAAGATTATTCTATAAATCATTATTTTATTTAATGACCAAGGTGAGCATGAACTTAAATGATTTCAGGCTCACGGTGGGCCTGAAATCACTTCAATTCAGGCCCAGTGTGGGCCCGAGTAGCTTCATTTCAGGCCCAACGTGGGCCTGAAATAAATTTATTTCAGGCCCAAGATGGGCCTGAAATCAAGTGATTTCAGGCCCACCATGTGCCTTAACTGGGGGAAAATTTCAGGGTCTATGTTAACAATAAAATCCTTCTGATTTAAGTTGGTGGATAATAAATTTGTAATTGTATAGGTGTATAAATCTGACTCCATCTTTCTTTCCTAACTGATACGTTTATAAAACATAACTCTTAATTATTGATGCTTATAGTGAATAATTAAAAATCCACTGATATACCTAAAACCTCCTATCGCAAACTACTCCTATAGGCTTGGTGAAACAGCAAGATTAGAGGTTTGGAGACCAAAAATATAATCTCCTAGCTCAACCCTGTCTACTTATTAGAGTTGTCAATGTGGGTTGGGCCTGTCGTGTTGGCCCGCCCCGCCAATCAATTTAAGCGGGTTGGGTTAGAATTTAAGCAACCCAAGCCCGCCGCGGGCCAACCCGTCTAGGCCCGCGACCTGCACGGGTCGGCCCGCGATGGGCTTGGGTTGGCCCGCGGGTTGAGAATCACATGTTAGTTAAGTTTTATGACAATTTATTATCATTCTTTGTTATTATTTTGAAATAAAAAATAATATTTTTCATCACATGAGTACTCGTTTGTATCCATTTATATTTAAAAAATATATTTCTTAACATATTTGATTGATGAAATCTAAATATATGATTTTTTTAATTTTTTATAAATATTTTGATGGGCCCGCGGGTTGGCCCGCCTAACCCACGACCCGTCTTGGATTGGATTGGGTTGGGTTGGGGATTTTCTAACCCGCCTAGACGACGGGTCGACCCGCCCCGCCAAATGGTCGGCCCACCATGGGCCGACCCGTCCTGCCACGGGTTGGCCCGTTTGACAGCTCTACTACTGATATAGGGTTTTCAGAATTCCAGATATGGTAGGTCCATTAGTGAGTTTTGCTCAAAACTCACTGATATACCTAAACTACTCCGATAGGCATTGGGGAGACAGCAAGATTAGAGGTTTGGAGACCAAAAATGCATAGGTATTTGTGAATTTCATAGTTGAAATGATTGTTTCTAGGGTTTAGATGGGAAATGCATCCTACATAGGGGCTCTTTCTAGGCTTTCCTATGGAGGGCTCCTTTTTAAAGTTCGATTTGGGCAGACTTTAACGGAAATTGGAGGGCTTAACGGTTAAAAAACTTAAATTAGGGATCTTATTTAGATTAACTAAACTAGAGGGGTTTTTGTGTAAAATGCAAAAAAATAATTAAAAGTCCTAAATTTCCCTCTTTAATCCCCCTTCTCCCCGTTTTCCTTCCCCGACACTGAACCCACACGCGCAAGTCGTTCCTCGTCGCCGCACCCTCTGCTTCCTTCTCCATCCTCATCCGCGCACACAGAGTCAACGCCGCAACCCTTGTGGAGTTCCTCGCGATCAACATGCGATTTCATGCGAAGCCCTAGCCGACTTCGCCTATTTTTTTTTCTCCTTTGCTGTTTGACGAGCGAAGTCGATGACTTCCTCTTCGACGAATTCTCTTTATTCTCCTTCTCCTTCCTCTTCTCCTTTGCTTGTTCATGCACCAACCAGATCTCGTCGCCGCCCTCGCGTGAGCCAGTTGACTTTGCAAGTCTTCCTTCAACCCTCTTCCTTCTACGATCTCCTCAGAATTTGCACATCACAGTCGGTAAACATTGTCTGTTCGATTTGGGTAGTTGGTCTTGAGTTTAGATTTGGGTAGTCCTTGTTGCTTGCCCCGACCTTGTGCCCTAGCCGATCTGTGGGAGACCGGCGATGACTATGTCAACAGGTGAGGATCTGTACCTTAGGGGTTTCAATTGGATAAACCTTTGATAAAAAATTCACTTTGATTAATGTTGTAGATATTATACAACCTTGAGTAATTTTGCTTATTCTGTTAGTATTTCAGTTATTGCGTGACTATATACTATGTGAAAATCACGAATAGACTTCGTCACAGATTACTTCAGCGAAATCGTTTAACGAAGTAATACATGTTAATCAACTTCGGTACTAAATTTGATGAAGTAAATTTCACTTTAAACTTCGTAGCTTAAAAATTGTGGGTCTTACTCCTAAATTAATCTGATATTTTACTTCATAATAAATATTTGATGAAGTAATATGTTATCAAATAAAATCCATAAATTTTTATACCGAAGTAATAAGTTTAAATAAACTGAATATGTTTTCTTTTATAAATAAATTAACCTCTTTATATTTGTTTTTAAAGCATTAATCCTCATTAATAAAACTCCCCAAATATACTTGCGCGAGCCCTAACTTCACGCACAACACCTCCTTCTCCCGACGACACGCCGCCCCCTTTTGCCCGACGACGCGCCTCCGTTCCCTCTTCGCCGTGCTTGCATCTCCCCCTCCCCTCGACGCACGAGAAGAAAAGGCAACAGTTTTGTTCCTCTGAGGTTTCTGGCATCTCCCTCTTTGAGGTTTTGTTCCCCTTTTGTTCCTCTTTGAAGAAAAGGCAACGGTTTCTTGCATCTCCCTACTCTATGGTTTCTGGCATCTCCCGCCCTAGGGCATGATTTCTGATTACCGTGGATTCATCATGTGGCATAATTTCTTATTTCCTATGGTTTGGGTTAGGCATAATTTCTATGGTTTGGGTTAGGCATAATTTCTTTTGCATTTTTGTGTATTCGTGCAAATCCTCCATTAATGGAACCCTAACTTTGGAGTCAACCGCACTTTCCTAATAATTCCACTCAAAGATAGAGCCATACAATTGGTACAGATGATCTTTTTCAAGTTGGTTTTTTTTTTACAGCTTCTTTTGTTAAGTTGAGGCACTCAAATTTGTTTTCACAGCTTCTTTAGTTAAGTTGAGCTTCTTTTTACAGCTTCTTTAGTGAAATTGATATAGGGTTTTCTTTTTACAGCTCACTCAAATTTGTTTTCACTGGTGAAATTTGTTTTCATTAGTTAAGTTCAGACATGTATTGATGTATTGATGTTGATCTCTGAAGTACCAAATGACAAGTATTGATTGTAGTGGAGTCTATTTTTTCTGAGACTGTAATATTGATAATTCACTCCCTTGTAATATTGCTTCTTCTACATCATATAGCATGAATTATCATAAAGATTTTACAAATTGAATTGTAATATTCCATACCACCTACCTCTTTGAATTGTCTCAGCTTACTTCTTATATTAGATTTTACAAATTGAAATTCCATGAATGCTACATTTTGAAGTACATGTAGTTTTTTAAACTTTTGTTAATTTACTTTAATTTCTTCAGATTTTGACCTCTTTATTGGGAGATTTTGCTGTATTGAAATGGATAAATCCTGGATATACTTGGATAGAAGGTCTAAACAATATGAGGAGGGTGACAGTTCATTAGATTTTGTTTAGGCAATCCCAATATTGACCCCAATGATATTCATTGTCCTTGTTGCAAATGTTTCAATCTTAAAAAAGGATCAGTTAAGTCCATTTCTGAGCATCTTTATTTCCATGATTTTAGTCCAAATTATGTGAATTGGATTTGGCATGGCGAGCCCACCAAAGATGATAATGTAAAAAGGAGCGTTAACCAGGAGTCAATTGATAATTATTATGACAACTTTGAAACTGCTCATATGTGTGAGGCTGCGTATGATAACTATACAGAAAATCCTGAAATGTTTATGAAATTTTTGGAGGAATCATAAAAGCCATTGTACAAGGGGCGTCAACGTTATACAAAGTTGAGTGCACTTGTAAAATTGTATAATACCAAAGCAAGACATGGAATGAGTGATGCTCTATTTTCACATCTTTTATTAGATTTTGGGGATATGCTGCCAAATAATCACAATCTACCATCCACAATGTATGAAGCAAAAAAGACGTTGAGTTGTTTAGCATTGACTCATGAAAAGATTCATGCTTGTTCTAATGATTGCATTCTATATAGGAAGCAATACAAAGACTGCGCCTGCTGCCCTAAATGTGGCTTGTCACGATGGAAGCTAACCAAGAACAAGGTTGAGAAGAAAGGTGTTCCAGCTAAGGTGGTTTGGTATTTCCCTCCCATTCCAAGATTTAAGCGCATGTTTAAATCTTTAGAGACTTCAAGAAATTTAACATGGCATGCAGATACTAAAAGAGTTGTTGGTCAGTTACATCATCCAGTTGATTCACCATCATAGAAGTTAGTGGATCATATGTGGCCCGACTTCTAAAGTGAGCCTAGAAATCTTCGCCTAGCACTTGCAGCTGATGGAATTAATCCTTTTAGCAATCTTAGTAGTCGGTACAGCTGTTGGCCAATCATGTTGGTCAACTATAATCTGCCTCCAAACATGTGCATGAAAAGGAAATTCATCATGCTAACTATGCTCATTTCAGGTCCAAAGCAGCCTGGAAACGATATAGATGTCTATTGGGAGATAGTTGAAGATTTAAAACGATTGTGGGAAGGAGTTGATGGAGTCTATGATGCTTATCGAAAGCAGTTCTTTATTCTTAGGGCAGTCTTATTATGGATCATCAATGATTTTCCTGCCTACGGTAACCTTAGTGGATGTACTACACATGGTTACTATGCATGCCCAATTTGCGGAGAAGATACTTATGCAAAGCACTTGGAAAATGGGAAGAAAATGTCATTTGCTGGCCATAGACGATTCCTTTCACGGTTTCATCCCTATCGGAGGCAAATGGAGGAGTTTAATGGCATGGAGGAACTTGGAGAAGCAGCTAGACCATTATCCGGGATTAAGTTGTGTGACAAACTATCTAACATAAGGTGTGAGTTTGGAAAGAAGATAAGTGTAAGAGGGAATAAAAAAAATCCCAAGGATAATAAGTTGGAAGTCAGTATAGATGAAAAAGATTTTGATGCAACAAATTTCAGAAAATGTTGGAAGAAGAAGTCAATATTTTTTTAATATTCCTTACTGGAAACGCCTGCATGTTAGGCATTGTCTCGATGATATGCACATCGAGAAAAATGTCTTCGAATCCCTCATTAATACTTTAATGAATGTTAAAGGAAAAACCAAGGATAATGTGGCAGTTAGGTTGGACATGGTTGAGATAGGAATTAGGCCAGAATTAACACCTATAGTTGGGGAGAAGAGAACATATCTTCCTCTTGCGCTCATTCACAAAAAAAAAAGAAAAGTTACAAGTGTGCAAGTTATTAGAGGATATAAAAGTTCCGGAAGGCTTCTCCTCGAACATCAACAATATTGTGTGCATGGATCAGCTTAAGTTGACTTGCTTAAAATCTCATGATTGTCATGCTTTAATGCAGTATTTCCTGCCAATAGTCATACGTGATGCCTTGCCAAAACATGTTAGATATGCCATCATAAGATTATGCTTCTTCAAAGATATTTGTTGCAAGATTGTAGATGTAGCCAAGTTAGATAAGCTACAATCTGGCTTGGTTGTTACACTCTGCTTATTGGAGCAATATTTTCCCCCGTCTTTCTTCAATGTCATGCTTCACTTAACAGTCCATCTTGTTCGAGAAGTTCGATTATGTGGACCAGTTTACTTTAGATGGATGTATCCTTTTGAAAGATGCATGAAGGTGCTTAAGAGTTATGTAGGCAGTCGAAAACATCCTGAAGGTTGTATTGTTCAGAGGTATTTAGCAGAAGAAACAATAGAGTTTTGTTCAGAATATCTCAATGGTGTTGATCCTGTTGGGGTCCCTCAATCAATTCGACACCCCAAAGAAAATGTTTCTGGCTTTTCAGCATTCAGTGCACCACTTATAGTGCAACAAGTTGATCTTCAACAAGCACATTTGACTGTGCTAGAAAATACGGAAGAAGTATCTCCCTATATAATGTGCGTGTATTGTATTAATTTTTAAATTCCGCATATGTAGTTCAAATTATCTACTGTCGGACACATTTATATACAAATAATTCTACAGTGAACATAAAAACTTTTTGAAATCAATGTTTCCCAAAAAAGAGAATGATGAAAGGTGGATACAAGATGCTCACAACAAGAGATTTATTGATTGGTTTCGTTCAAAGGTAGATACTAGATGCATCGTCTTTTTTATCCATTTATGGTGGACAAGTTATAAATACTATTTTAACCTCCCTATTCAAATTGAATACATGTCAGGTGGCTGCTGAATTAACAGTGGTAATGGTGGAACGACATCGACATTAACATGGTTGGCCCATGGACCGCGTGTTCAAGTCTTTAAGTATAATAGTTATGTGATAAATGACAATTTATATCAAACAAAGGCACGGGATGCTGAAAGAGTTTGCCAAAACAGTGGGGTTTCTCTAGTTGCCAACACCATGCTCGTTTGTAGTGCCAAAGATAAGAATCCCTTGCTAGCTGATGTGTGCTTCTATGGAGTGATTGAAGAAATATGGGAGTTAGACCATCATCAATTTCATGTTCCTCTTTTCAAGTGTGCATGGGTTGCAAATGATAAAGGAATAATCAACAATGATGCATGTGGCTTCACCTTGGTCCATCTGAACAAACGTGGGCTTAAGAATGACGAATTTGTGCTTGCAAGTCAAGTCAACCAAGTCTTTTTTATTGATGACCCATTAAAAAAGGAGTATTCAATTGTTCTCCCGGTTCCAAATAGATGTTATGAGGGAGAGGACGATGATTGGAGCAGTATTCCTGATTCTCGACCAATTGATGATGTTGATATTCATTGTATTCCTGCTCATCAAAGATACTTTATATAGAAAAATGATGGGGCCTGGGTCACGAAAAAGAAAAAATGATGTTACGCATTTTTATGTTATGAACAAGATGGCCCTTTAACTCTAGCTTAAGATTATGTTATGCATCTTTAAGTGTGTTGGAACTGATCTGTTACCTTCAATAACCATAGCTATTTTATTGTTTGCTATATGGTGTTATTAATAGATTCTTGTTAGGATTTCAGGCATAACTGTAAAAGCATTTCTTAATAGCCATTTTATTGTTTGCCTTATCATACCCTTGTTGATTACTATTTTATGTTTATGTTATTGTTATTATACAGATTTTAACAATGGTTGTATTTATGTTATTTACAGTCAAAACTCGATGGGTCGTAACAAGCAGAAAACAAAAGTGGCAGTTGAGGAGTTACATGGAGTAGTTGATGCGGAGCTGCATGGAGTTACTGTTGAAGAAGATCGTTCTATAGACGTGCAGAAGAACAAGAGAGGTCCTACATCAATGTGTAAACTAACTGCAGCTGCAAGATGGGGGAAAAAAGCAAAAATCGATTATGATGACATGGGGCGACCATTATACAATGCAAATGGAAAGGCACTGCAATCGTACATTGGCTCTGTTGCTAGAACCATGGTGCCAATTAATATAAAGTCTTGGCCTACTATTCCAGAAAATATAAAGCAAAAATTGTGGGAAGAGATCTCGGTAAGATTAACATTCTTATTCATGCTCAACTTCTTTATTAATAATAATACTTACTAATATTTTGTGTTGCAGAATGTGTTTGAATTAGCACCACAAAGTAAGGCTGATGTGATGAGTTCAGCAGCACAAAAGTGGCGAGATTTCAAAAATAAACTGACTAGTAGGTTTGTTTGGCCAAACAAAAGTAATCGATAAATTGAGTTCTCCACCAAGTCATTATCAAATCCCAAATACAATTTGGAAAGCATTTGTCGATGAGAGACTTCATCCCTCATGGGAGGTACTTCATGACATTGCCATATTTCTATTTAGAATTATTTAATTTTATATTTAACTCAAGAATATAATGATGCATGTAGGCTACTCATGATAAGCAAAAAGAACGTATAATGCATTATAAATATCATCACAGACTGTCTCGCAAGGGTTACATCGGCTTAGAGGCTGAATTGGTAAGATATGACCCATTTTATTTGCCATTTACAACAAGGACTTTATGTTATTAAACTGATCGATTTTGCAATTGTAGCGGGAGAAAAAATTAATTGCCGAAAATGAGGAAGTTGATAGATCGATGCTTTGGCGTAAAGCCCGTGAGGACAAATCTGGCAACGTAACAAACATAGAGATAGCAGGAGTCATTGAAAAAATTGTAAATGTTTAGTTTTATCTAATTTTCATATTGCATAGCCAAATAAAATTTGAGTTTTTGGATTGATTTGTTGTATCCCTTATTGTAGGATGATTTGATGGAAAAGAAGGTCAAAGGAGAGTTCAAACCTTCTGGAATGAATGATGTGTTAACCACTGCCTTAGGAAATCCGGAACACTATGGACGAGTTAGAGGTGTTGGAGGAAGCGTCAAACCTCAACTATACTTTAAAACTCCAAGAAGGATTAGGGAATCTGTTCTAAAGGATTCAACTGACAACTTCAAAGAACAATCAGAGGAGAATAAGCTCTTGAAGGTTGAACTTGAGAAATTGAAGGCTCAACTTGCTCAAGTCATTAATGATCAAACTTGTGAAGCTGTGATATCGAACAAGTCCTCACACATGAACGATCCAAAATGCACCGAAGACGTGGAGGTTTATGAAAGTCGCACTTCAAACTTGGAGGTTCTATATTTCTCAATATTATGTCTAATTGATTCATTTTTTTTTCAATTTCAAATATTTGTTATCAATCTCTTATTGTTCTTAAAGGGGAAAAATGTAATTTGGTTGTGAAACAACGTGAAAATGTGGTAGCGTATGACACAATACTATCAGAAGGAGGCTCAAATATAATGATTTATCATGTTCCACTTGGGGAAGGGAACTTCAAGGTATCTGTTGATGTTGTCTTAGATGAAGGAGCAGAGCTTCCAATCCCAATTAAGTCTGGATCAACAATCGTCAATGATGTTGTCGGAACAATTGTTGTTTGGCCTAAAGAGTTGGTAATTTTACCAACAATGAAGGTATACTTTTAGTTTTCACAAAGAGTTGGTATTTTACAATTATCACTTGATTTTGTTTTGAATACTCATATGAATATTTTAAAATATTGTAGAAGAATGTGAAACCTCAATCGTTTGCTCTTTCGGATGTTCATGGTGATCAAGCCAAGTACAAGGAAATTGAAAAAACATTACTGATGGCATGCAAATTTATCTACTCGTATGTTATCAGATTAATGCCTGAAGACGAGAGCATACATATAGAATTTGATGAAGGTATGTTTGGACGTCCTAAAAATGTATGGTTGCTAAGAGAAGATATATTGCGCTTTATGGAGATGAAAGAGATAGGCGTCAGACAAATTTTGGTTTACATGGGGTATGTTATGCCTTATATATAGTATTTGTTCACATGTTTATCTTTGTTCACATGGTTTTGCTTTAGTTTACCTATGGATTTTTTTAGTCTGAAGCACTAGTTTACCTATGAATTTTTTTTAGTCAATATGCTTATCGTAATATGGGCTCTGTTAGTTTTTTGCTTATCGTAATAACATATAGTAATATGGTTTCCCGGTTGGAGCCTTTAGAGTTTAATTTTGAGGTTTCCAACTCCATTTATTTTCTATTTGAGTTTTGTTGGCCTCATCCTTTGCTTGCTATAAGCTTTGTGCCCGTCTCTCTACTAGCCATTTGACAATGCGTCACCGGCTAACAATGGAAGTGATTTGTATAAAAAATGATTTGTATGAAAAAATATGATCATGCGAATAATGGAAGTGATTCGTTTGAAAAATATGATCATGTGAATCCAAACTGTGTTAAGTTATTTTAATGTGTTAAGATCGTGGTTATGTATGCATAACTAGTTTGCGATCAAATATGCTAATCGTGTTGGTATGATAACCATAGAGATTATACATGTTCTTTATGCTAGCTGATACATATTGTGTGATTGATAATAGTATTATTTACATGAAGTCATGAGTAGTAGCCATGATTAGTGATAGTTGTTTCATGTTAAGGGTTGTTGGGCCCCATGTTTGGTTGGCTAATGCGAGTCAGTGACAGTGATGATTGCTTGTGATATCATTGGTAGCCTATTTCGGCTACACCAGGGAAACACAAGGTAGAGGTGGTTGTGGGGGTTGACACCAAGGTAGAGGTACGTGGTTGTTTTAGAGGACAGAACGTGGCTTTTGCATATGCTTTTGCTATACTACTGTATTTATACTATACTATACATAACTTACTTACTGCATATGCTTTTGCTTTCCTTTGTTCTCTGTTGGTTTCTGTTCGTTATTTCCTTTGTTCTCTGTTGGTTTTTGTAATATGCCTTTGGTATATGTCACAAAGGTTTGGGCATATTAAGTTTTTTTTAGTGTCCTTTTGCTTTACTTACTGCATGTTTTTTATCTATGCTATACATAGATAAAGCGTATTTACTGCATGTTTCCTTTAGTATATGCTTGTAACCGAATTTGTTCGAATTTTGTAACTGAACTGCTTTAAGTTAGTGTTTTACCTTAAGTTACTGAATGTCAAGAATAGTAAAGAGTCATGAATGTCTACCTCTTCATGCTATAACACACACTAACGATGCCATCTCTCAAGTGTAGACACTGCAAATAGCAAACCTAAACTTCTTGAGGCAGTTATATTTTAACCCATCCTAACCTCTAATTTAGTTTAATTTGGTCCAACACAGACCAAGCCCATTACTAAATAAGGCCCAGTTATATTTTAGTGCTCTTTTAAAAAATGATGAACCAGGCAGCAGACAAATTGAATCTGGGATGACCGGCCCGGCCCCACGGAAGTTTCCACCGGTCACCAGGGTAAATCGGGAAGCGCTCGCGGTGGCCAATCTAGAAGCCCAGCGGCCAGGGTTCGCACCCCATTTGGAGGAAAAATTTTGCAAAATGCACCGTAACTGGGGATCGAACCGCGGATGTCTGGGTTAACAACTAGTGACCTTACCGCTGCACCATAGCCCCGGGGGCATTTTAGTGCCTCTTTTAGTGGTCTCTTTTAGTTGCTTGAAACTTGATATCAATATCTCATATTAGTTGCTTGAACTAAATTTTCTTTTATTGTATGTATATTCTTGCTATATCCATGTTTCTTTTTTTTTTTAGTTGCTTGAAACTTGATATCAATATCTCATATTAGTTGCTTGAAACTAAATATTTCTCTGTTATATGTATGTAATACTTCTCTGCTATACTCCATGGCTAGCTACTGTCTATGTTTCTTCACTCTTTGTAGAGTATTTGTTGGGTAGCTTTAAATATTATGTAAAATATTTAATAATTGGCTTTTGAGTGCAGTTATCTTTTCAAATATTTAAAGAGAAAATAGGACAGAGTATGTTTCATTTGTGGATCCCAATCACATACCTACACACGAGTGAACGAATTTGATAGTAAATTATCACAACATATTGTTGCTCAATTAGAAGTATCGAATAGAGATAGCATATGCTTAATCTCATACAACACCGGGTAAGATTTTAATTATTTATCAATGTCTACTATATATTGTTAATGCTATATTGTCACCATTGGATTTTAACTTTTTGGCTATTGTCATTTATGCAGCTTAGCAAGCTTATTACTCTTTTAGTGGACCTTTCATTTTGTCATTTATGCAGGTACCATTGGATTTTGACTATAATTAATGAAGACAAAAATATGATATATTTATTGGTCTCTTTAAGTAATAGGAATCGAGATCATGCGTGACAAACAATTGTGACCAAGTAGGTAGTAGATTATGTTGTTTGTAAATACATTCAATTCATTAGATGTCCAAAAATAACTTTCAAATTTTTACAATGCAGTGGAGTCAAGATATACAATGCCTCAAGGGGTATTTCAAAAGGGCCAGGTTTTAAATAATTGACGGTATATATCATGACTATGTATTTAAGCATTAGTTGATAATTCTTATTGTTATGATTGTGACTAATTGCATTACACTTTCAATTTCATTAGGGTAATCTAAAATAAAATGGTGGTGTTGAATGTGGATATTGTATAATGCGGTATATGAAAGAGATAATCATGGATGAAGATTTCAATTGGAGAGGAAGGTAAATCTTTTTATGAATTATATTCTTTATGAAATATTTAATCATTTTGTATTGACCCTCACACTTCTATTAATGGTTTAGTTTGCAGCCTAAAAAAATAAACAGTATTATAATCGATCTCAGTATGATGAAGTCAGAAGCGAATGGAGTGAATTTGTCTACTTTTATGTGGGTGCCTAAGTGTAGGTTGTGAAAAAAATTTGATTGTATTTTGAGATTTATGAATACAACAGATTTTGGGTGAAGTTGGTTAATGTGTTTTATGAATACACTTTTGAGTTGTAAGAAATAGATATTTTTGATATATATATATATTTGTTTAATTTTGATAGTGAAAAATATTGTGTTGTAGTAATTCAAATATATATTTTTGAAAAATATTGTGGTGAAAAATATTTGTTTAATTAAAATTATATTGTAACAAAATATGATGGACAATACAAATAAATGGTATAGTAATGCAATACAACAGACTTTGTCAAATTTAATTAGCAGTGTAGTTAAAAAAAATATTTACTTCGCATTTTTTTAATTTGTGAAGTCGTTTGTATAAATTATTTCGCTAAAATTAAATATTTGTTATAGCAACATATACTCTAATACGTCTACATTATGCTGAAGTAATATAACAAAAAATACTTTGATAAATTTAAATTTTGTAGAAATAAAATTAAATATTTACTACACGAGAATAAAAAATTTGTGAAGTCGTATAAATATTTTACTTCGTCAACTTATGAAGTTATATACGATCAAATACTTCAGCGAGATTGATGAAGTAATAGAGTCATTTTATTTCGAAAAAGGTTCAACTTTGAACCGGTGAAAGATTTCGGTATTTCGTGGTGAAGTAAAAAACTGACCTTTTTACTTCATGCGCGTCTACTTCGGTAATTATCTACTTATTACTTCAGATAATATCTGAAGTCTATTATCAATTTTCACATAGTATAAAGACACTGTAAAATCACGTTAGGAATTAAAAGAACTATTAAACAGATCAGAATTGCATATGAATCAAATAAGCAATAGATTTCCAAAGGTTTGATATACATTAAATAAAGATAGTAAGGAAATTTTATGTAATTGGTTGAGAGAAATAAAATTCTTTGAAGGAAATTTGAGTTCTAAGATATGAAATGCTATAGTTGTACAATTATCATGTTTTGATACATCATATATCCTATTTGAATAATATCATACATATGTTGGGCCTAATATGAGTTCATATCAGGTCAAAACTCATTGATGGACCTAGAGAGTTTCGATTGTACTCATTTCAGTTTCTTAGATTTTTGAAATTGCAAGGAGTTCAAATATGCTATCTATTGTTTATTTCTGCTTCTTCGGAGGTGTTAAAATATTATGGAAAGAATTAGTTGAAATCTTACATTAGGCCTGATATGAGTTAATATCATGCTCACGTTGGGCTTGATATTACCATGTTAGACCTGATATAAACTTATATCAGGCTCATGTGCATGCATACAAAAAAAAGGAGAAGAGATGAGAGGAAAGAAAATTAAAGTTGCATGCATAGGAGCGAGGAAGAGATAAAGAAAAGGGAAAGAGAAAACTTTTTGATTTGTCAAGTATATAATTGAGGAGCAATGATCCACAACGTGAATTTATAATATGGAATCTAACGTGAATGACGTAATTTGATTTTACTATAAAAGGGTTGTCGGGTGTATGAAGCTTTCGTGAGTTTCAGAGAATGGTCTGATTACATGAGTGCAACGTAATTTTATCTTATATTTTATAAATGATGATTTTCACAATCTGAATTCACATCTTTAAGAACATGTGATATGCTGTGGATTTTCTGTCGCACGCTCGTGCGTGCCCGACTCGAGATGCCTTCTAATCGATTGGCGGTGTCTTTGTTCGTTCTTGCGCGAGTGACGCCTACTACGCACGACGGTCGTTGCTCGGTTGCCGGTCCATCGCCGGTGGCTTCCAGTTGCCGATCCTAACTCAAACTGTAGCCTAGGATGAAAGTGAATCCCAAGGGGATCGCGGTTGGATTGCTACCGCAATTTGGCGCGATCACGATGGAATTCGGTTGTTGTCGAAGCCCAACTGGGCGCCGAGAGGGTTGTGATTGAAATTCGTCCGCAATTAGTCGCGGTGGCCACGACGCTAGCACCTTAAATCGATTCGAGACGCCTGGATCCTGTATGGTCGTACAAATTGTATTCTACAATACATTATATATATATATATATATATAAAAGTTTGTTATGTTAAAGATTTTTATCATAGAAATTCCGTATAAATCTTATGTTTTTCTATTTGAAATTTATTTTATATTTAATATTATAATGGAACTATTAAAAATTAAAGGAAAAATTTTAAATGATATAATCGTAAGTTAAAAAATAAAAAATAAAAATGGTCCACACGTCAGTAGCCTCAGTCCGTATTTTAAAAAGTCCGTGGGTATATATATATATATATATATATATATAATATATATATATATATATATATATATATATATATATATATATATAATGGTAAAAAATGAAACGATCATTTTCAGCGCCCCGTCAGCCCGTCTCTGGATCAACACGAAGGAGGTAAATTACAGTGACTGAAAAGGCAAGAGGTTGGGAGAGAGACTTTTTATATAGGGTGATCCTGTCGCGAAGCGGGGTGGCGGTCCTATGGGCCAGACGGGCCTCCCGGGTGACACAGGCCGATGAAGTGGCCGGATGCAGACCATGCCTTGCTACGTTCCTGCAAAACAACGACCGTCAGTAAACCCGTCGAGGAAATCCCCGGTCAGGCACTCCGACGGTCAAGTCAGTCTCCATAGGCAGGCGAGTGGAAACTGAATTGAATATGAGGCAAAGGATGCGAGAAACTCGCGCGCGCGTACCTGCGGCGAAGGGAGTGCCAAGCTTATGTAACCGGGGGAGCTGACAACCCTTGTTCGTATTGATGAGACAAGAGCGTGGTAGCTGTCAGCTCGCATGGAGCACCTTGAGGCAGCGCGGCATGGCACGGGGTGCTCGAGCAGTACGAGAGTACTGTGTGCGCAGTACGAGAGTACTAGATGGGCGGATGAACCGCGTAGAGATGTCAGAGGTGGATAAGTCATGAGGAACCCCGTAAGCGAGGTCGTACCCTGGATGTAAGGATGAGGGGCGTAAGGGCGAGACAGCCCGTATCACGTGCGCTGACTGGCCAGTCAGAGGGCTGGGGACCGAGTCGGATAAGGACCAGGGAGCGTGGACAGCCATGCGTCCGCTGGTAGAGAGAGAGAGCGCAGGGTACACCCCGGGTCGGGGGTTGCCATGAGATGTTTACCCGGTCCGAGTTGGGCATTCAGTCTAAGCGATGTCCATAGAAAGAGAGCGCGGATAGTTATCTATCGGTGGTGCCAGACCCTGCTCTGGGTCGGGGTAAGGCCGAAGAACACGGGCAACCGACCATTTATCTGGTCGGATGGCTGAAAGGTGGCTCGGCTGCCCTCGTTGATGGTCTGATAGACCCCATCCCCCCTCCTTCCTTTGGAGGGGTTTACGGGCGCGGGGACCTACCCGTCGACCTGGCTGAAGACCTGTCTGCCAGGCCTTCTTGGCGCCAGGCTGGCCGGTGGGCCCGGCCTATGCCCCGACCCGTAGGCGAGGCCGGGATCATAAGCGTCCCCCTCGAGTCTAGTCAAAGGAGGCGGCGAATCCGACTGACTGGACCATCTTTGGTTTACGTAAGCCTGGCACGTCGGGCGGTCTTAGTCTCGTTGGGAGGCTTTTCTGCGGGCTTGTCGAAGCCTAGGGAGCCCGGTCGGCTGACGAAGCTTGTTTTTCTTTTAACTGCTGACGGTTCCATATCCCTAAGCGGCTTGGGAGTTCTCCTTACTACTGCTTACAACAGGGGAGGGTTCCCCGTGTCTCTTCCCCATTCCTTCTCCAATCACCGAGGTATTTTCCGCCCGTTCCCCGAGGAACGAGGCTAGGCGCGAGGCGTTTTATTTCCTGGGCCCCACTGGGCCTGCTCAAGCGTCTGTTACTCCCCGCCGCCTCTGCCGTGGCCCACCATCAGGTAGCCCTGTCACCTACATAACTGCATAAAGCCCTCTCGTCTTCCACTCTGGTGTATTGTCTGTTGGACCTTGGATGACCATAGAGGGGGCGGGGGTGAATGTAGCCAGACACTCAAATCGCTCCCTCTTCTTTGAACTTTCTTTCTGTGATCAGATTAGTAGCAGCGGAAACAAAATGCAACAGAAAGAATAAAACAGAGCAAGGAATCAAACCAACGCTAACACAGCGATATACAAGGTTCGGGGATAACTTGCCCCTACTCCTTGGCGTGCCCTTAAGGTGGGCGATCCCTTGATCGTCGGCAGATCAAGTCCCGATGAACACCGGATAAGATAGAGCCTCCTTCTCGGTGGAGAAACCTTTCCATAGATCTCACAAATGATTGAACTTGAGTACAAGAGATCACACAAGAAGGAACACTCACACCAATCTCACAGGAATGCAACAAGAACACTTAAGCACACAAGCAACAGAGAGCTCTCGACACAGCCCAGCCAAACTCCTCAAGTTTCTGTCTGTTCATTCTATTTGCTCCTCTGCTTCCAGCTTTGTCTTAAGCTCCCTCTCACCATTGCAAGCTTTATCAGCATCCACTGAGCCAGCCTGAACCCACTGACCTCTCTGAGCACTCAGTCCACTGAAGACCTCCTCTCCAGCTGAGTCTCCGTCAGTCGCCAGCTGCTCCAGTTGCCGTTGAAACCTGAGAAGGAGAAACAAACAAACCTGCTCCAAGGAAAGCCTCCCATTGACCCTCCTTGAGTGTTTGAATCACCTGCTATCACCTGCACACTCCAACAGAGGCTTAGCAATGCATATCAAATGAAATCAGCAAGTAGCAGAGAATCGGTAGTGAAAACAGACGCGATCAGAAACTTCTGACAGCGTATTTGAATTAAAGTTCTGCTCCTGATCGGCCCCCAGACCGATCAGAGAGGACCCTGATCGGTCACCAGACCGATCAGGCTGGGTTCAGACCGATCAGGCTCCATCTTGATCGGTCCCCAACGCTTAATCAGAAATCACGATTTCTCTGGGACTCTCCAGGACCGATCACCAGACCGATCTCAGGTTGTGGATCGGTCACCAGACCAATCCACCCCTTTTCAGGGCGATTTCTTAAATTCGCAATTCAACCCTCCTGATCGGTCACCAGACCGATCAGGGCATGCTCAGACCGATCAGGCTCCATCTTGATCGATCATAGTGAGTAACTCGCGACACTTGATCGTTCACCAGCACGATCCAAACAGTGTTCCTGATCGGTCACCAGACTGATCAGGAGCCAAGCAGTAAGGGGAACCAAACCCCACTGTATGCACCCTGATCGGTCACCAGACCGATCAGGAGCAGAGCAGTGAGCGAACTGCATGCTCCCTAATCGGTCACCAGACCGATCAGGAGCCGAGCAGCAGGTTTCCAACCTCACTGTGTGCTCCCTGATCGGTCACCAGTCCGATCAGTTATCGCTGGATCGGTCACCAGACCGATCCACGAAGGAGCACCGTGCCAACTTCCCTGATCAGTCATCAGACCGATCCAGGCTGGGCCAAGCCCACTCTAAGTTAAAAGAACAAGCCTCCAGCCCTTCTCTGACTCGTGCTTAGTCCCCCAAACCAAGACTTCGTGCCCAGTTTCACTCACCGGGACTTCAACCTAGCCCTCCAAGCTAGGATCTGGCTTCACTCACCAGGATTTCAATCACCCGGGTTCACTCACCGGGACTCGACTTCACTCACCGGGATTTCAACCTAGCTTTACTCACTAGGATTTTCATCACCTGGCTTCACTCACCAGGACCCGGCTTCACTCACCGGGATTTCCATCACCTGGCTTCACTCACCATGACCCGACTTCACTCACCGGGATTTTCATCACCTGGCTTCACTCACCAGGACCCGGCTTCACTCATCGGGATTTTCATCACCTGGCTTCACTCACCAGGACCCGGCTTCACTCACCGGGATTTCCATTACCTGGCTCTCCAAGCTAGGACATTTCACACCTAACCCTCCAGGTTATGACCAAACTCAAATCATAACTTAAATCGGTGTCAACACCAAAACAACAATCAGGGTCAGACTGCATCAACATTGTCTTCTCTTCTCCGGCTAGGGTTGCAGCTATTCCTTGGCGCTCGTCGCTTCCTCTCGCAAGCTAGTCTTCTTACCTTCTCTGTGTCCCTATGGCTTCTTCGTCCCGCAACCCCCACCCCTGGTATGTCACGGCGAGGTCCGCCCTTTCCCGCGGCGACCTCAAGGCCCTTAGGGTGGAGTTTCACATTCCGCCTGACCATGAGATTCAACTGCCTTCTCATTCGGATCAGTCGACCACACCGCCGAAGTACTACATTACCATTAGGAGGGATCACCTACAAGCGGGCCTGCACTTCCCTATCCATCCCTTCATTGCCTTAATATGTCGTTACCTCCGTATCAACTTGTCCCAACTGACCCCCAACTCCGTCCATCTCCTCTGTGGATCTGCTATCCTCTTCCTGTTGTATCACCTTTCTCCACACGCCGAGCTTTTCCATCATTTTTTCTATCTGAAGAAGTAGGAATGGGGCGAGTTTGTTTTCCAAGCTCGCTCGAGGACTTCCTTTCTTTCTCCCCTTCCCCCCGCCAGCAGGGGTTGGAAGGAGAGGTTCTTTTTCATCCGCCCTGTGGCCTTCCCGACCTGGCCACTTAACTTCTGGCTGAATTTTCCTCCCATGCCTCCCCATCACACAGATCCCCGGAAGTTTCCTACCTTCGAGCGGGCCCTCTCCTTGTTCAAGGATAGGTACTTCCCAGTCGGGCCGCTTTTGGCCGAGAACATCTTGTTCGCATTTGGCCTCAGTTCGGCGTCATTCATCCGTCCTGCTTCCTTAAGTGAGTGATTTTTTCTTTCTTCTAGCCCCTTTGTTGTTTCTCCTTTTGACTTCTGCATACTGGCCAGCTGAGATGATGTACCCGGCGGCTCCCGAGGGGGGTTACGGGTTGGGGACCGCTGAGGAAATGGAGGTGCGTCTCCAAGCGGTGATAAGGGAGCAGCGGGTGTAGGCTGCGGAGCAGCGGGCCGTGCAAGGGTGGCGCGCAACCCTGCTGGCCGAACAGTAAGCTTCTCCATCCGGTTCTCCTTCTCCTGCCTCCTCTTCTGAGGAGGAGAAGACTCCTCAGTCGGGCTCAGAGGATACCCGGCCTCTGAGCCGCTCCTTGCTGCGCCCTGAGGGCGCTGGCTCTATGTCCGCCCCAGCCGACCCCTTGGGGGCCTCCTCCAGTCGGCCTAGCAAGAGACGGAGGGGTGAAGCGCCGACTACCGCCCTTCCAGCGCTACCGCCACCTCCCTCTGCGATGCTACCAATGGAGCTGATGGTGTTGCCTTTGAGGGAGTCATCCCCGCCTTGCCAGGAAGGGCCTGCCAGTGAAGGCCCGTTGCATATGTTGTCCCCCTCGTTATCTGACTGGCGTCTGAGCATGACCCCGCCAGTCGGCACTGCCTCCATGCGGTCGAGGGGCGTCCGGCTGTATGGTCCGATCTCGGACAGGTTCATGGCCGGCTTGCGGACAAGTGACTCGGTGAGCCCCCTTGTCGGGGCGGACGACTTCATGGCCTTGGCTACCCAGGTAGGTGTCCATTGGTTGGGGGCGCGCCTCATTCCTTTTTTGGATGACGGGTTTGTTTCTTGCAGTCTTGGGCCTAGAGCTACAGCATGAGTGTAGCTAGCTATGCTAACTCACGTCAAGGCCCGGTGTCGTGCTGAGAGGTGTGTGGAAGACCTTGAGGCGAGGCTCCGACACACCCAGCTGACTTCAGATGACGACTCGTTGAACGGCTTGAGGCCAGAGGCTATCGGCCTCCAGGACGTGTTGCGCCATACCCAGGAGGAGCTAGAGATCGCCAAAGCTCAGATCGCTGCCGCCGATGCCGAGGTGGTCCGAGCGCAAGAGCGGGTGATCCAGGTCGAACAAGCTCACCTCCACGATCGCAAGCGCAAGGGCGAGTTGCAAACGGAGCTCCTGAGAGCCAGGTCATATCTCCACTGGGCCAACGAGGAGATTTCGCCCCTTCGGGCGCAGCTGGCAGCTAAGAAGCGTAAGACAGATTCCCTTACGAACCAATTTCAGGATTTGCGGGGCCTCGTCCAGCTTGGGACGCGGCTCAGGTGGAACTAGGGGAACTTTGTGAACGGCAGGCGTCCTGGGCTGCCTTACAGGCTGAGCTAGCGGAGCTGCGCGCTTATAAAGAGATTGAAGCGGGTCGATTAGAGGCCCACCGATTGGTGTGTCTGAATGCCCCGACCCATACTACCGAGATCTCCCGGCAGTTCATAGATGTGATGATGCAACATGGTCTTAACGTAGTTCGTCAGCTCAGGCTTGGTGGGTATTTACCCCCTGATATGCCCCCTGACGCAGTTCGGCTCCCCGACCTGTGCAAGGACCTGCCCAACGTGGTCGATCGACCCTTCAAGTGAGGCGAGTGTCTCTGCATTTCCTATTTTCTGTGCACAAGGGGCTTCCTGCCCTGATTTTTGTAAAACGACTAAGCCTTTAAGGGTGACTTTCCTTGTTGCTTGCTTGAGTTGTGTTTCCTTTCGACCGTGGTGGGTGTGTGGGTGAGTCGGGCGCGACAATTATTGAAGAGCACGATTCCAGGCCGCAGGAGGGATGTCCCCTTTCTAGTGCCTGTTGGCGAGGGTCGTTGGCCTTTGTGGGGTGTGCATGGGACCCCGGTTTGTGTCCTAGCGTGAGGATCCGGTCCTTTGATCAAAGCCTATGGCTGAGAGGCCTAGAGGTAAGTAGCTTGCGGGAGCATTGTCCTCTTGGCCGAGTGGGACCCGGGGAGCATGGGTCGCCACACGTCTGCTCGGGGCTCGACCCAAGGGATTAGCGGGAGCTGGCCTGTGAGAGTCTTGGCCTCTTGGCCGAGTGGGACCCGGGGAGCATGGGCCGCCACGCGTCCGCTCGTGGCTCGAGCCAAGGGATTAGCAGGAGCTGGCCCGTGAGAGTCTTGGCCTCTTGGCTGAGTGGGACCCGAGGCAGCGTGGGCCGCCACGCGGCAGCTCGGGGCTCGAGCCAAGGGATTAGCGGGAGCTGGCCCGTGAGAGTCTTGGTTATCCTTATTTCCTTCTCATTCGAGTGACTAGGCTGATGACTTAGCTATCTTCCTTCCGAACACCCGGCTCATTTAGGGCCACGTGTCTCACAATTATGGGCTTCTTCAGGCGTCAGCCTATCGCCCTTCTGTCTTGGGCAGCGGAACGATCCTTCGCTGTCTTTTTTATTTCCTGTCCATGTCTCTTTGCCCGACCGTAGGATTGGCCATCACCTACGACCTTTTCACCAACGGTTGTGATTAATTGTTGTCTCCCATATAGACTACGGCGATTGTCTCCTTTCATCGCCTCTGTATTTTCTTCAACCCCATTCGTCTTCCCCCTTTCCGTCCCACCGTCTCCCCTAGTGTCTCAGCGCTCTCTCCAGGATGTTGTGCGGCTTCCTCATGGCGGAGGCTAAAGAGAGGTCGGCTGCACATAGGGCGGCGATGACCGTCCTGCTTTCGGAGCTATCCCTGTTTCCTCCGATACTGCTCCGCCAGTCACCCCGGCATCTCCTTCTCCTGCGTCGAACCCTACCGCCGCCTCATCTGCAGATAGGGGCGAGGTGTTAAGGGAGGAGGCGCTAGATTCTGATAACGAGATTTTACCCTCGGATACTTCCACCCAGGGGCCCAATCGTTACCAAGACTGGTCCTGCGACTGCTCGCCTTCCTCCGGCATTGCGCTCACCCCTTCTCGAGAGATTCCCTCTTCTTCTGCTGCGGCGAGCCTGCCGGCTCCGCCAGTGGCGCCGCCGGTTGTCCCTGCACCCCCCGATGACAGGAACACCTTGCCCGCGACCTCTTCACACCAACTTGCTCCTCCAAGCTGTTGAGGCAATCAACCCAAGAATGATCGGGAAGATCATGGTTTTGATGTGTGTGTCAATATGTTTAAGGTTAGGGTTTTGGTTGTATTTGATATGTGTGATTAAGTTTACAGGACTTGGAGAATCATACTTGGGAAACATATCCGAGGAACGAGAGCCGAGGGAGGAGAGCTCCAAGGGCAAGCCGGGAAGTGGACTTCAAGGGCACACATGAAGGGTGGCATGGAGGCAAGTCGAGTGAAGGCTTGTGTGTGCATCCGAGGGACGATAGCCAGAGGAAGATGACTTCAAGGAGCGAGCCAAGGGAGCATACCTGAAGTCGTACGTGAAGGAGAGTGTTTGAAGAGGTTGTAAGTGAGTTGAGAGCCAGGGCAGTCGACTGGCCAGAGGGCAGTCGACTGCCAAAACTCATAGAGAGTTTACAGCCTCAGACAGGTCGACTGCCCCTGGGGCAATCGACTGATAACCCAAAAAACTAGCCGTTGGCTAGCATTTAAAGCTAGACCAGTCGACTGCCAAATGGGCAATCAACTGGTGCGGTCTGGACAGCTTGTTAAGCTGTCTTGTTCTCTTATTTAAAGGAGACTTCTTGGCACGAGTCAGGTACGATTCTCTACTGTACCGAAGTGCTGCTAGTGCTCCATCTGATCTACTCTTCCTCTAGTCTTCATCGTGATCTTGTAAAGAGGAAGAAGACAAAGTTTGTAAAGGTTTCTCCACCTTTGAAGGAGGATTTCATAGTGGAGAGTGTGCAACCGTGTGGACCCTTGGATTAATCACCCGTCGGGTAGATACCAAGTAAAAGTACTGTGAGTTAGCATTGGATCTTATTGTTTTCATTATATTTTGTATTGTGCTAACCCTATTGTAGAGAAAAGTCGAGCCATCGATCCTAACAAGTGGTATCAGAGTGCAAGGACGCCTTCAACGGACTAACCGCCAAGAAGAACAATCATTGAAATGGTCAGCTCGCATATTCAACCGTCAAAATTCGAGAGAGAATTTTCATGGTGGAAGAAGAGAATGGAGGTATTTTTCAACACCGACTTTGATATTATACTCATCATGGAAAATGATTTTGAGATACCTAGGGATCAAGAAAACAAGCTTCTTGAGAAAGTAAGATGGAGTAAAAAGCAAAAGGATGATCACTTGGCAAACTCAAAAGTCTTGCATCATCTACTTAGTGCGCTTCCCCAACAAGAAGTTATAAGGATTGGAAACTACTCAAGTGCCTACAAGAAGTGACAAGGCTTTCTGGCCGAGGAGTTCTTGCAGGTGCCGATCGAGAAAGAGTGGCGGAGAGCAGGAATAAGATTACCCAGTTGGGTGTCATTTCAGGAAGCCTAGACCGCCGGGCCTCAGTCCGAGAACCGCTGAACAAGAGCTTTGTGCTAGGCAAGGATGAGGCCGCTTGGTCGGACGACTTATCGAGCAGCATGGACCGTCATGCCTCTGCCCGAGAGTCGATCCGAGGGAAAAAGGCTTGCGCGGAGCAAGAAGAAGGTCGCTCGGCCAGGTGAACTCTCGGGCAGAATGGATCGTCATGCCTCCGCCCGAGAGCCGATCTGAGGGAATAGCTTGCGCGGGAGCAAGAAGAAGGTCGCTCGGTCGGGTAACCTCGCAGGCAGCATGGACCGTCATGCCCGAGAGCCGATCCGAGGGAAAAAGGCTTGCGCGGAGCAAGAAGAAGGCCGCTCGGTCGGGTGACCTCTCGGGCAGCATGGATCGTCATGCCTCTGCTCGAGATTCGATCCGAGGGGAAAAGGCTTGCGCGGAGCAAGAAGAAGGTTGCTCAGTCGGGTGACGTCTCGGGCAGCATGGACCGTCATGCCTCTGCCCGAGAGCCGATCCGAGGGGAAAAGACTTGCGCGCGGCAAGAAGAAGGTTGCTCGGTCGGGTGACCTCGCAGGCAGCATGGATCGCCATGCCTCTGCCCGAGAGCCGATCCGAGGGAAGAGCTTGCGCTGGGGCTTCCCGGTCGAGGGCATCTCAAGGACCGTGGGCCGCCGCCCGCCGCCTGAGAGTCTCACCGAGGCCTCTCGGTCGAGGGCATCTCAAGGAGCGTGGCCGCCACGCGTCGCCTAAGAGCCTCGCCGAGGCTTCTCGGTGGAGGGCATCTCAGGGAGCGTGGGCCGCCACGCGCCGCCTGAGAGCCTCGTCGAGGCTTCCCGGTCAAGGGCATCTCAGAGAGCGTGGGCCGCCACGCGCCGCCTGAGAGCCTCGCCGAGGCTTCTCAGTCGAGTCTCAGAGAGCGTGGGCCGCCACGCGCCGTCTGAGAGCCTCGTCGAGGCTTCTCAGTCGAGGGCATCTCAGGGAGCGTGGGCCGCCACGCGCCGCCTGAGAGCCTCGCAGAGGCTTCCCGATCGAGGGCATCTCAGGGAGCGTTTGAGAGCCTCGCCGAGGCTTCCCTGTCGAGGGCATCTCAGGGAGCGTGGGCCGCCACACGCCCACGCCGCCTGAGAGCCTCGCTGATGCTTCCCGGTCGAGGGCATCTCAGGGGGCGTGGGCCGCCTTGCGCCGCCTGAGAGCCTCGATGAGGCTTCCCCGTCGAGGGCATCTCAGGGAGCGTGGGCCGCCACGCGCCGCCTGAGAGCCTCACCGAGGCTTCCCGGTCGAGGGCATCTCAGGGAGCGTAGGCCGCCACGCGCCGCCTGAGAGCCTCGCCGAGGCTTCCCGGTCGAGGGCATCTCAGGGAGCGTGGGCCGCCATACGCCGCCTGAGAGCCTCGCCGAGGGAAATGAAGCCGCAGCTGTATCCCCAGAAAACCATCCATGAGGGGCGCACAAATAGATGAGATCTGTCCAGAAGACCTGAGTTCAGATATGCGGCGAGTATATATAGAACATATCCAGATTTCATATACGCGGTGCGCAAATAAGTCGTACCATGAAGGCCAGGCCATAGAGATGCATAGAATGTATGAGGTATCTAGAAGGCCAGACATCATATGCACGGAAAACGTAGCATACATCCCTTCCTTTATCCGATGGGCCTTCTCCGCCTTGTTAGAGAAAGAACAGATCGAGCGATGTCTGAGGAGATTTGCAATAAGGCCTCTGGTGTGTTGATGACTCTTCTGGAGCCAAACGGAGAGAGGCTCATATTTCTCCGAGAGTGCTAACCGTCAGAATCCAGATGGATCCCCCATCTCCACTTCCGATCAGGCTGCTGGTGTCCCTCCTTCTAGCTCCAAATTTGATACTGTCGTGAAGCGGGGTGGCGTCCCATGGGCCAGACATGCCTCCCGGGTGACACGGGCCGACGAAGTGGCCGGATGCAGACCGCGCCTTGCTACGTTCCTGCAAAACAGCGACTGTCAGTAAACCCGTCGGGGAAATCCCCGGTCAGGCACTCCGACGGTCAAGTCAGTCTCCATAGGCAGGCGAGTGGAAACTGAATTGAAAATGAGGCAAAGGATGCGAGAAACTCGAGCGCGCGCGCACCTGTGGCGGAGGGAGTGCCAAGCTTATGTAACCGGGGGAGCTGACAACCCTTGTTTGTCTTGACGAGACAAAAGCGTGGTAGCTGTCAGCTCGCATGGAGCACCGTGAGGCGGCGCGGCATGGTGCGGGGTGCTCGAGCAGTACGAGAGTACTGTGTGCGCAGTACGAGGGTACTGGATGGGCGGATGAACTGCGTAGAGATGTCAGAGGTGGATAAGTCATGAGGAACCCCGTCAGTGGGGTCGTACCCTGGATGTAAGGATGAGGGGCGTAAGGGCGGGACAGCATGTACCCCGTGCGCCGACTGGCCAGTTAGAGGGTTGGGGACCGAGTCGGGTAAGGACCAGGGAGCGTGGACAGCCACGCGTCCGACTGGTAGAGAGAGAGAGCGCAGGGTACGCCCCGGGTCGGGGCTTGCCTTGAGATGTTTACCCGGTCCGAGTTGGGCATTCAGTCTAAGCGATGTCCATAGAAAGAGAGCGCAGATAGTTACCTACCGGTGGTGCCAGACCCTGCTCTGGGTCGGGGTAAGGCCGAAGAACACGGGCAACCGAGCATTTATCTGGTCGAATGGCTGAAAGGTGGCCCAGCTGCCCTCGTTGATGGTCCGATAGACCCCATCCCCCCTCCTTCCTTTGGAGGGGTTTACGGGTGCGGGGACCTACTCGTCAACCTGGCTGAAAACCTGTCTGCCAAGCCTTTTTGGCGCCAAGCTGGCCGGTGGGCCCGACCTATGCCCCTACTCGTAGGCGAGGCCGGGATCATAGGGTATAGGGATTTACGCTCCACCAATTTCGCGACTCGAATCCTAGACCATCAAATTGTTGATGCAGTCTGGCCCGGTTGTTGTTTTGGTGCTTGACAATGATTTAAGTTTAGTTGAATGAAATTCAGGTTAAGTCCAGGTGGATCTGGGAGATCGCACGCTGGCATGGAAAAAGTCCTAACTTGGAGGGTCAGGTGAAAAGTCCTAGTCTGGAGGGCTAGGTTGGATGAAATCCCGGTGAGTGAAGTCGGGTCCTGGTGAGTGAAGCCAGGTGGTGGAAATCTCGGTGAGTGAAGCCGGGTCCTGGTGAGTGAAGCCAGGTGATTGAAATCCTAGTGAGTGAAGCTAGGTTGAAATCCTGGTGAGTGAAGCCAGGTCCCGGTGAGTGAAGCCGGGTGACCGAAACCCTGGTGAGTGAAGCCAGGTCCTAGCTTGGAGGGCTAAGTTGAAGTCTCAGTGAGTGAAGCTGGGCATGGCACGAGTCAGAGAAGGGTTGGAGGCTTGTTCTCGTGACTTAGAGTGCATTTGGGCTTGCCTGGATCGGTCTGGTGACCGATAAGGGAAGTTGGCATGGTGCTCCTTCGTGGATCGGTCTGGTGACCGATCCAGCGATGACTGATTGGTCTGGTGACCGATCAGGGAGTATGCGTTTCACTCACTGAATGGCTCCTGATCGGTCTGGTGACCGATCAGGGAGCTCACAAGTGGGTTGAGTTCCGTTGCTGATCTGCTCCTGATCAGTCTGGTGACCGATCAGGATCACTGTGCAGATCGTTCTGGAGAACGATCCAGCATCGCAGGTTCTTCTCTATGATCGATCAGGACGGAGCCTGATCGGTCTGGACCCAGCCTGATCGGTCTGGTGACCGATCAGGAGGCTCCCTGATCGGTCCGGTGACCGATCAGGGATCATACAGTGGGTTTTGGGAACCTTACTGCTCGACTCCTGATCGGTCTGGTGACCGATTAGGGATACTGTTCAGATCGGTCTAGAGAACGATCAAGTGTCGCGAGATTCTCCTTATGACCGATCAAGATGGAGCTTGATTGGTCTGGGAGCAGCCTAATAGGTCTGGTGACCGATCAGGCTGGAGCCTGATTGGTCTGGGGACCGATCTGGAGTGTGCAGCAGAATGCTGGATTGGTCTGGGGACCAATCAGGAGTGCGCAGAAGACTGCTGGATCGGTCGGGTGACCGATCAGGGTCCTCCCTGATCGGTCTGGCGACCGATCAGGAGCAGAACTTTAATTCAAATACGCTGTCAGAAGGGTCTGATCGCATCTGTTTTGCTCAGGATTTTTTTCTGCTATCACTAATCTCATTTGATATTCATTTGCTAAACCTCTGATTGAGTGTGCAGGTGACATGGATGGATTCAAACACTCAAGGAGGGTCAAAGAGAGGCTTTCTGTTGAGCAGGTTTGGCAGTTTTCCATCGCAGGTTACAACGGGCGCTGCTGGCAACGGCTGGAAGCTGACCTGGGGCTGGGGCTCGACTGAGGAGAGTTCAGTGAGTCCAGAGCAGGTCAAGAGTAGCTGGCTTGTTGCAGGTGAGCAGCTGTGAGATGTGTGGAGCGTCTGTGGGTTGGCGATGGCAGCTAGGATAAGTGTGGGCTGGCGATGAAGAGAAGGATGTTCTCTCGACTGCAGCAACACTTGCTCCATTCTTAGCAATCACTCTGAGTCTTGAAGCTTCTGAAAACTTGATCATTCTTTGAAGTTTGAGAGACTTGAGCACTAAGAAGGACTCGTGGCAAGGCGATCAACAAGCAAACAAGGAAGAGCTGAGTGAAGGCTCTTGCCGAGGTTGTGCTGGGTTGTTGTTTGTGCTTGTAAGCGTTTCTCTTCATCTGCTTGTGCTCTGTAAGTCTCTGATTGTCTCTGTGCTTTTCATTCTACATCAACTTGTTGAGACATTTTGTGGAGAGGTTAATCCACCGAGAAGGAGGATTTGATATCCGAATTTTCGGGGCTTGATCTGCCGACGATCAAGGGATCGCCCGCCTTAAGGGCACGCCAAGGAGTAGGGGCAAGATATCCCCGAACCTTGTAAACGATCCTTGTTAGCGTTTTGGTTTGTGTTTCATTTCTGCAACTTGTTTTCTGTCTTGTATTTGTCTTCCGCTGCTAATCACTCAAGTGCAGAAATCCTTAAGCTCAAAGAAATTGTGTCTAGCTATATTCACCCCTCTCCCCCTCTTAGCCATCCAAATTCCAACACAAATAACTAGAGAGGTAATTAATAAAATACGAAGAGAGGTAATTAATGGGTAGCTTATGTGATCGATCACCAATTTTATCTCGCAAATTTAATGCTATGATTTTGCATCTGGCTTTTTTTTCTCAAATTGGAAATTCATCAAAAGATGTTCATAAATAAAAATATTAATAAAATGTCTCAATAAAAAAATAGTCTTTATTTAAAACCGGAAGGTCCTTCCCGATCGCACAGGTACTCCTTAATGGTCATAAAATATAAAATAAAATATTTCTTTAATGCTTAATATTTAAATTTCTTTTAAAGTTACTAAAAATTAAAATATAAAAAAAATATATTATAAAATTAAACAATTCTTAAATACTATTAAACAAATATTAATTTTTTATTACTATTAATTTCAAACAACCACAACACTTCCTTACATTTAAACATTGCCCTCTTGCTAGGCCATCAACAATTTGGGTGAACTTTTTTGATCTAAAACTCATTCAACCATCTATCAATTCCAATTTAAATTGATAAATCGAATGAACTTAGTTGCGTTAAATTTAGCCCTCATTCTCGACGACAATTTAGGCATACATGCTCATTGAGATAAATCTATAACTAGCAATCAATTTGCGACTCAATTCGTTACGCTAGACTATTTTTTATATTAAACATGCATTAATAAAATCTATAGACTATTTCCAAAAAAGTTTTACTTTACTTAAATAAGGCATGAGGCATTGATCTCTTGACTTACTATCGCCGTTATTATTTAGCGAGTAAATGCGAACTTGTTCTCACTCACTAAATAGTTAAGGCGTTACGCTCAAAATATAGTAGCTTCTTTCACGAGGAATACCATCACCCGTTCTCCATTAATTCGACAATGTTTAATCTTATCATGGGCTAATGATCGGATGGAAAGTGACATCATTGAAAATTCATCTATATATAGGTCGCAATGGCCTAAGATAGAGGAGGGCAAAGGATGCTACCCACAATGGAGACGACGATGGAAATGGACACGAAGCCCATGCCCAACTCAACGGTGTCAAACTCAAAGAGCTGTGCGGCTTGCTTGCAGACCGACACACCGCTATGGCGAAATGGTCCGGACGGACCCAAGGTGCACTTGCTAATGAGCCAACCCTATCTCCCTTTATTGTTTCGATTGGTTATTAGCTCGATTGATGCACTTGAGGCGATGACATAGTTGATTTCTGTGTTAGACATTGTGCAACGCGTGTGGATTGAAATTTAGGAAGGAGGCGATGAAGGTAGATACCAAATTGACGCTTGGTCCCCCGGATTATGTTGTGAAGTTTAGTGCGCGAGGAAGGGGAGACAAGCAGCCACTGCCGCCAGAAGAATGATTATGAGAATGATTTTGATCATTCATCGTACCAATCATGGATCATTTGTTCCATTAATTATGAGATGAAGCCTTTTTTTACGTGAAGATTTGTGTGTCGTGTAGTGTTATGCCATGCTACTTGAATGAACTTGGTTGGTTGCTTGCTTTGATTTAACGAAAGAAAAAGATTTGCGAAAGGATCGGGAAAAAAAAAGCTAAATAATGAAATAGAAATCATTTATCTTGGAGAGTTATATATATATATATATATATATATATATATATATGAAATTACTTATCTTTGAAATATTTTTCCTGAGAGCTCATTCAAATAATTATTAACCAATTAATTTTTGTCATTCTCACTATTATAATTAAACCTTGCATGATTATCATATTTAAAAGGTTCACAAGGATGAGAGGTTCCAAAGTGAACATTTTTTAGGATGAGAGGAACTTAAACAAGCTGTCATGAAGTGAAGATCATCCATATCAAGAAGCTAAAATTGAAGAGTAAAACACAAATCACAAGGCTAATTTAGTTTGCAATGATTAGACATGATTAGTATACCCAATTAATGCACTTAAGCACTGCCATTTACGAGAGAGAAGCTACCGGCAAATAAATAAATGATATGGAACGCCAGCACACTAAATAAATAAATTTCTGGAAAGAAAATGAGATGGTTGTCGATGTTGCTCTGCAACACAAACGCACAGCACTAAAGCAGAAGAACAAACTTCTTGGAATTTGACTGATGAAAGTGTTTGATTTAGAGCGAACACTTACATTAAAAAGAAAAAAAAAAGGAATTCACTAAATCACATGGTTTTTGTTTACAATGTTTTACGGTGTATAGGAAAAGAAAGGACATCTTGGTAGATGACAAATCCATTTTCAGGACAGGTTTACACTTGTGCATTGGAGAAGGGATAAGGGGAGAGAGGAAATAGATCTTGAAATTAATCATCGATCGTGATGAGTGCTGAAAATGTTTCATTTGTCACCATCTTTTTTGGACTCGTCCGTTTCCTTCTTTAGGATCTGAAAGAGAAAAAAAATTGGGTTTACTATCAAATACTAAAATGATTACACAACATTTTGTTTTGTAAATATTTGTATAAAGATTTGCAAAGATTTAGATTTAAAAAACTTACCTCTGATTGACCTTCTAAGGATGCCAATAAATCTTTGAGAGAAGGATCATTAGGATCAACTCCAGGAAGCTGTGGGAATAAGCTAAGTTATAGTACGCAAAAAGATCAGAACACTAATAGAAAATAAGTATTACCGAGGTTATGATGGATGCAACAAATGATGGGTCTTCAAGCACTTTGCTCATATCAGACTGAGACACTAGGTCTTTCGCATTTTCTTGAAGAGACATTTGGAGCGCTGCATGGAAGGGTACATAATTGATGTAACAAAAAAATTGTTAAAACTAATATGCTCATAATTGTAGACTCTATCTATTGCCAAGATCAGCCTGATAATTACAATGATCAGACAGATTCTGGAATAATTCCAGTCACTTAGAAAGTACCACAAAATATAAAGGTTACCCTGTCAGTTTACATTTGTGAATTGGTTTAAGAACCATCGATCCCTATAACCTCGTGCTAAGACCCAGGCTATTATTGCATATCATAGGTTATCCTACAGCTGGTGACAAAACTGGTTGTAGAGGCAAGGAGATAGAAGTAGTTGGCTTTTTAATTCTCCATGCATTATAATTTCAATGCATGATGTTCTGCAAATTCAAGATTAATTAACAAACTAACCATGAGCAAGTTCAGGATCTTCAGTTGTAGCATCAGGCATGTCAGTATCAGCTATATCCACACTCTTGTTCTTACCAACATCCATGGACATTGCCAGAGCTTCCTCTAGTAATGCAGCCTCATCATCCTGATTATATTGAAATTGCATGAACGCAGAATTAGTTACTTTTCTAAGTTCATGTCAAGTGAGCCAAGAGAGGCATGACAAATCAAACAGTGCATAAAAATTAGAAAACACCATGAAAATTTTGCTGCCTGAAGACCCAACTAGTTGATTGTAAACTTAAGTTTCCATCACACTAAAAACTAAATAACTCAAATGAACTATATCTTAAATTCAAGAATGGAAAAGACATTACGTATCCATTTTCCATAAAGAAAAATGTTATGCTCAGAGAAAAATCTCAAGGAATGACGTGACACTTTACATGCAACGATCCTCGACAGGTTCACCATGCCCCCCAGGGTATAGTTTGATTCGGGACGGCGGCCAGAAGCCGCCGATGGTGTCTGGGTGACAATCAGACGTATGCATGTAAAGTGTCATGTCATTCATTGAGATTTTTCTCTGAGCGTATCATTGCTCTTCCATAAAATATAGTCCCTAACTGATTTAAATTCGCAGATCTAATAGCCAACAAGGTTACCTAACTAGCAATTTTGAAGGCATTGTTGAGTGTGTATTTTGACCTGACCCATTTGACATTAATGAGTAAAAAATGCTTGCTCCAGTGGATTCATGATGATGGGACTACAGACTGAAAAAATAGAGTTGGCGTTGACACAACAGGAAGGCTACTAATAGTCCAAGGTTGGGATGGACGGGTAGTATTCTGTAAGATACTTGCACCCACCAAATCTGCTTAAGCTGAATTCAGGTATTTAATAAATGGGTTCTGGTCTGGTTCACATTTGTAACATTATAGATTGATAAAATAAGATTTGGGGCAGGTTTGAATTTGCTTAATCTCAGGGGTATTTGTATATGATAACCATTTAAGTTACATAGCTGTGGTTTTGGATATTTATCATATTCACCTAGGGTTGTTGATGGTTCAAATTGCAGGGAGCAGGGCAGTTGATCAGATTTGGCTAAAAATGCGGTTACTCAGGTTGCTGCCATCCCTGGTTCAAGTTTATCCTCAGAAAGAAAAACCAGATAACAAAGTTTCAATATTTTGGTCTTCATCTACCCCCTTCATACCAATGCCAGAAATAGACATTTTGGCTATGGAAACTCTTTAGTATACAGTCGTGTTGGAGCCACACCCATGCTAGATTCTCATATTCAAGTCTGAGAAAAATAGATCACAATCTAAAAACAATTACATGTCATCATATATATAAATGGCGCCATCTAAAAGTTTTGAACATCCATCTAGGAATTCCTTGCCAAAGCAAAGACCCTTGAACAAATTTTGTCTAAAAATTTCCTATGCTTCTTTCTATATTTCCACATTCCTCGAAGATAATATGGCATTAACAAAATTAAAATAGATAATAGAAGAACATATTCACAAGTATTGAAGAACATCTATCAAAGATTTTGAAGCGGAGTATCGGCGCAACGATAAAGTTGTTGCCATGTAACCTTGAGATCACGCACAGAAACAGACTCTTGCAAAATGCAAATAAGATTGCATACAATAGACTCAACACTAGCGGGAGTTTCGTGCACCAGGCTGCCCTTTTATCAAAGATTTTGGAGAAAATAATAATGGTGAAGCATCTACTTGATTTATTGTAGCACCATAACTTGTTTAGTTTCATACAAATAAAACTAACACATTAAGAAGCAAACAAAACCTTTCATGAAAGAAAACAAAGTTAAAAAGCCTAACAAGAAAACTATGGCTCCAGCAAGTGACAAAAGGTAATCTCTTGTTAGGCCTCAGCTTTTTACCATCTATTATTTTAGTTATAATTGCAATGTTCATGATCATAATAGAAATTTAGTGAAAGAATGTCATCCCTACAAACATCCTATGATCATTCATAACTGAAAAAAATAAGATTGCCTCTAGAAATAGAAATTAGTTTTTTTTTTAAATTATCTTGCAAAACATAAATTTAGGTGTAGAAAATAACATACAGTTAAATTGTGCCTTTTATCATCAGTAGCGACAGCTGAAGCATTGCCTGCTTCACTCATAGTTGCATCTTTGGAACTTGAAGCCTGCTCAGCACCTTTTGCCCCTTCTGCAGCATCCTCAGCTGCCTTTTTGGCAGCAGCCTCTTGTCTTGCTCGTTCCTCTTCCATGGAGATCCTTAAGGCTAATGCCAACTCAGGGTCTATATTAGGATCTACACCAAAATCAAATCCAGACATGCCACCAGCTGCGGCAGCAGCAGCTGAAGCAGCAAAACCACTCCCTCCTTCCCCATCTCCAGTAAAGATGGGAGTGCTGAATATAGATAATTAGAGTAATTGTAGTTAAACCATGGATCCAGTAGGGCTGCAATGAATTTCCAAGAACCATCATTACCTGATAAGTACATCAGAAAGAGCACTTGAACCAGATGGAACAGGAACTATGTGACTGTTATCATTGTTACTCACAGCAGCTACTAGGGCTGCCAGTTTTTCATGTTTTCCATCATCATCATCCAATTCTCCAAAATCAACAACATCTAAAGCAACACTGTTCTTTTTCAACTTTCTCCCAATGGCCTCCAGTGTTTTTTTGTCATGTTTAATTGGACTGAATCATCCAGTACAAATCAATAATTTGAATATTAATACAAGTATCAGCTTGAAGCAAGAGTTTGCTCTTACCTTCCAGCAAAAACTACGATTCTCTGTTGCTGCTTCTTATTTTGGCGGTGCTTTAGAGCCAACTGAGCCACTTGGACTCCTGCAGTCAAGTCCATCTCACCACCAATTTTCAAACCTACATTTGAACAATGTGAAGGTTCATTTAAAAGATGATGACCAAACGGAGATTGCAGAAATTCTCTTAAATGGATAATACAATTAGAAAACCTGAAGCTTCGTCCAACCATCTCAGCAAAACATCTTGTTAACCTTGACAACTAAATTACGGTTTCAGAATGTGACACCTAGTAGCTAAATAGCCTAAATTTGAGGGGCTCGTTTATCTCAATTATATGGAATATGGCACCCAATCACTATGAGCGTAAATGAAATATCACATTCTGTGTTACTAGTTGAGAATTTTGTTGGCCTGTTAATTATACACAAGTTCTTACTGTAGAGGCAAGCTATATGTTCAATTCATTTCCATTAGTTACTGCTTTGTAATTAAGCATAAAAGTAATTGATTTCTTACAAGTGTTTGAACTTTGAAGATATTAAAACTGGTCAGCCCAAACCAATTGGTGCAAACACAAGGCTGTCATTCCAATCACTTGCAAAAATTGGCATGACATGGTTCAAACTTGGATAGTCATAGCTCAATGATTACCTTCTTCCTTACGTGTTCACAAGACATGCAGCTGACACGGTCCTTTCATCACAAACATGATTGCTCCATTGTTTTTATTTTCTGTCTATGATAACCTAAGGCATGACCTGTTTAAAATGTTCATCATTTTTTATTGATCCATTGTTCCTTTTTCTTTCTATGATAACTTAAAGCATCTCCTCTATAAATTTTTCATCATTATATTCGTCACAAATCAAACCAAGTTTTAATCTCAGGATGTGCCCGAGATACAAAATTTGCCTAGAACTATATGATTTGGTTACCATATTGTACTATGTTGTATGATGTTAAAATCAGTAACTTCTAAGTATAAATCAGTATGAATAAATATAATATCAATTAGCCTATATAATTAGTTAACTGGATATAACTATTTGTAATTAATTGTAGTTAAAGTAGGGTTTGCACAAAAACGCAAAACAAAGATGATCAGAAGTTGTGACTTAGCAAGTAAAAACCATACCGTGCATACAAGCCAGTATTTTGCCAAGATCACTGGTTGGGGTCACCAAGACCCGAACCCCTTTCCCCGCCATAGCCAGCAGACCTACCGTGTTCTCCGGGTTCGACTGTCAAAACAATCATTCCAAGCTCCCAGTTTATCAAAATAATCATAAACAGAAAATAGTTACACTTAACCCAAATTTTGAGAACGGCCAAATGAGGCATTCGACTAATGCAACAATTCTGCACGCGGGGAGAGAAGCGAGCACCTGAGTCTTAGCGCCGCAAATGAGATTGACGGCGTCGGCTTGCGCCTGAAGTCGTCTAGGCGCGTAGTCCCCATTGCGCATCCACTCGGAGTTGTCGATGCAGATCATGGTGGCCTGTGGAACCGAACTCGACATTAGCGTACAAACCCGAAGCGATCCGGAGGGATCTAGCGAAGAGAGGATAAAGAGAACGGACCTCGAGAACCATGGCGATGCGATGAGAAGCCGAGAAGCACGAACGCGATCGGAGGAGTTTGGGCAAGACGGCGGAGGATGGAGTTTGCTAAGATCGGAGAGTCGGAAGAGTTCTTGGGGGAATAAACAACAAACCAGAAGTGGGCCGGACTGGGCCGCATTTAAAGACCTAGGCCTTTTCAGCCCGATCAAAATATCCTTTTTAATTATTTCAATTTGATTTTTAAGCAGCATTCTGAAAACCGAACCGGTTGAATCGGGAACCGACTAGATTTTCTATTCGAGTAGACTCTGTAAACCGGCTGCTCAAAAACCGGGTGCGAACTGTTCTGAAGCGTTCAGGAACCGATGAACCGGGCAAACCGGAAAAATTAGGCAAATCGGCTTGGTTTATTTTATTTTTTTTTTTGATTTTTTCCCCTTTTGCAATTTTGCTTTCTTACTAAAAAATAAAATGTCAAAATCTTAATTTGCTTTCACCTAAAATCTCATACGAATAAACTTACTATTTACTTTAACCCAAAGTTTTAAATTTGAATTTTTCTTTGAAACTAATATTTTTTCAAGAATACTGTGATGAGTTCCTGACAAAAATATATCACATGCTCGACCTAGTTGATCCAATCTTGAAGAAAATAATTGAGTAAGTTGTTAGTTTCATATATTTATATAAATACATATTTTATTATATACCGATTATATCCCGATTAGACCTCAGTTAAATCGATTGAACTTCTGAATCCTTGCCTTGGGCGATTTGATATCCGGTCCAGTTATGATAACCTTATTTTTAAGTACAATCATCAAATTAGATTAATTTCAATAACTTTAGTAGATATTCACCTTACATAAGTTTAAATAATTCAAGGTTGGCTCAAAACTAGGATGCAATGGTTAGGATGGTGAATTAGTGAAAAAAAATGGTCACGTCAATTTTAAACCATTATTCAAACATTTAAGATTTGAATTCTTATTACGATACACTATAAAAACACTAGGATGTCATCTCTAAGGATATTTACAATCGTAAACTTCTTATATAAAAATAATAATTAATGAGGTCTTTTTAATCTCGGATGATCGATTCGACTTCATGAAAATTTTTCACCGGCCGCCAAGATAAATCAGAAAACGCTTGTAGTGGGCGGTCTAAAAATACAGTGTCCCAGAGTTCGCGCCCTATTTGAAAGAAAAATTCTTGCAAATATATCGTAGCTGGGATCAAACTATGAACGTCTGAAATAGCAAAAAAATTTATTTGTGACTGTGAAGATTGAATCTCAAAAAAAAAAACTTCTTATATAGATTTATATTTCGTTATATCATTGTCACATCGAAATAATTTCATTTATTATATATAATTAATTTTTTAAAGCTTATTTTTATTTATATTTTCACTTATCTTTATTTATAATTTCATTTATTATATATAATATTAATTAATATTTTAATTTAATATTTATGATTATATTAGTATTTTAAATTTTATACATTAGATTTATGTAATAATAATAATTCCATAAAAAATAAACAAAAAATTTATTGATAACATAATAAAAAGAAGGGGTATAATATTAAGAGTTATAAAAAATTAATTAAAAAATATTCATTATTTTATTATTATTAGTGGCAAAAGAGAATTTGATTTTTGAGTCTCCACGAGCAGAGAGCTTTTCGATTTACCTTGATGATGGATAAAAAATTTCTATGACATCGGACTAATCACTTTTAGGATACCTAAATTTTAAAAAAAATTCAAGGCTATTCCACTTCTTTTATGTAAGTTGTTAATTCGAATGGATTAGATTCGGATGGGCTCCAAGTAAGAATCTGAGAAAAAAAATTCAATCCAGATTCAAAAATCTAAATCCGAATCCAAATAACTAGATCCATCTAATATACATAAAATATCTTAATTTTTAAAATAAAATTTAATTTAACGAAAAAAAATCCTAAATTCATATCAACTTAGGCCAACTCCGAACCCAACCTAAACCTAAATCAATTACAGAATCCCCAACCCAAAAATTCACAATCCAAACTCAATATTTTTTGAATCGACTAGAATCAAAGTTAACAGATTGGGCTCTTTTGACACCCTTAATATAAGTAATATTGTGGCAGCCTTTCCTTGGTATCATTGGTAATTAGTAATGCTATAGATTAAACTTCGGAGGAGTGCAAGGGCTTGCTATTATTTAACTAGATCCTTCGGAGGAACTAGATCCTTTAAGGAACCTCCGATTAGGAGACTGTCATATTTATTTTGCATGCAAAAAACATATTAATGGAGAGCCCTAAGTACATAGCTAACAGAGCATCTAATAAAAATACGATAATTATCTCAACCAATGTGATTCCAATAAACCATAACGAACAGACACAGCAATTAAACAAAATCCCGGGAAAAAAACACCTAAAGAAATAACAACAGTGACCCAAGAGATTCAGAATATGTCGACAATCCCATAGATCATCCAACTAGCAAAACTGTTTTCTAGCAGAAGTATATTTTTCACTCCTAAAACCAGTAAAATGGTCTCCATCACCTGGCAAATCTCTGCCATTCATACTTCAGAGGCAATCAGCTGTAGGAGCTTCAGTTTTCCGGCACATTGTTCTCAGCCTTGTTGTCCCTATAATGAAGTCGTTGTAAGAAGTTAATTAAAGTTATCAAAAATGTAGGGGAAAACATATCAACCACAAGGAATGTATAAGAATAAACTGGATAATCGTTGGTAGACAAATGAAACATGGGAAGTAAAAAGAATTTTTTTTTTCCAAAAGATACATCTCAAGTTAAGAATTTTCCAAGTGCACTTGAATTCAGAAAGGAAGCTACTCTTTGAGTTTTAAATTCACTTAAAATTACAATTCTCAGATTTTCAAATGCATGATTCACTGAATCATGGTTCTTGTGTACCGATTGTTGGTAAGTCTTACATTAAGATTTGCTGCATTTAAGACTCCTAACATCCAGCATCCAAGGCCAGCACACCAGGAGCACTATTGTTCAAGGTAAGATATTATCCATCTCATCTCTCATCACAAGGAGTGTTGATCATTGATGATATCACATTTCTCATATTCAGCAAAGTACCAATATTTGCTAGCCAACTTGTTAAACCCCAACTTCGATACATGTATATATAGACAACAATTCCTTCAAGCATGAGCATCACATTAAGCTTATCACCATGCTATCAAATTTTGTATGGTTGGCTGCAATTGTTGGCTAGATTGCGAGGCCACTAGGATTATTCTTATCAAATTTATGGTTCATTTTCAATACAACTCTGTCAAGTGAGGGACTAGTTTTTTCCCCCTACAATTCATATGAATGGATCAGATATTGCACCCATGCCACAGACGAAATTATAGGAGACAGCTCTCTATTACATCAACATTCTCATTGATCATGACAAAAAAATTTAGAAGCAGCTCTATCAGAGTCAGATACCTAGATCCATACATGTACCAGATAAACAAAACAAGATCCATCAGCAGTGTCACTAGTTTGTAAGGTGGATACCTAGATCCACACATGTACCAGATACACAAAACAAGACTCAGAAGCATAGTGTGACTAGTTTGTAAGGCTAGAAGAAAATGACCAATTAATTTCATTTATATATATATATATATATATATATATATATATATATATATATATATATATTTGCTTTGACTTCCCATGCTATATTGGATATGAAAAGATAGATCCACCCACCTACAGAAGTATTCATCATAGGGATTCAAACCCTGCACATTGGCAGAAGTTCCTCCAGACCTACGTCTCTTACCACTAGACCAAGCTGTTAGAGCACATATATTCCTAATTTCCTATGAGGTGAGCTGAAACAGGTTAAAACCTCATCATAAAGGTACCATAGGATCATTTTTTTTAAGTTGATAATATCACTAAGGGAGAGCAACATGTGTCAACCATCTGAACTGGCGCCTGATTCATAGATTGAACAGTTCCTTCAGTGGAATATGTTCTTGAATCTATCTTCCCATCTCGTTAATTTTTCACCAAAAAACAGATATAAGCAAGCTGTTAGCTTGTCAAACAAATGCATGACAGAAGCATGCATCTATTGATACCAAGGGAAAAACCTACGAGCACATTGCCATAAATAACAGTGTCCCAAATCACATGGAAACCAAGAACGAAATCTAAACAAATTAAAGGATGAAGAATCGATAATCACGCAAAAAGAAAGTTTAGTTTTGATCGTAGTTGAGATACAGGAATTAAGAGTCAGACCTCGTAGGAGAAGAAGCCACAGTGGTAAGCGGTTTCTTCCAAGGCTTATCGCTATCTGCACTTCCATTACTAGTTTCAGATCCCTTCTTGCCAAAGGAAAGACTTTCACGGTGTACATCACGGATCTTCGTGGATTCAAGCTTCTCTTCGATCTCCTTCCAATCTTGTCCCTTTTCGGCAAGAACCTCTTCTCGCGGACGAGCTGCTCCAAAGGGATTCAAGGCCTTGCTCTTCTTCTCAGGAGATACCATGTTCTGCTCACCTTGTACTTGTTTTAAATTCTCTCCATTGGATAGAGGCAAGGAGCGGGGCTGTAACACGATCCTGCGCCTTCCTCCGTTGCGAATTTCCTCTTCCTTTTTCCACACATCAGGCGCCGCAAAATCCTTCTTCCTTCCCCATGTTTCAGAATCGGACCGGCCGGTGTTGGATCCCTCCTTGTTAAGCATATCGTAACCGCCTGCTATCGCTATGGGTCCACTCAATCCGCCGCCCCTCGGCGGGGCGACGCTTTTGTTTGAGATCCAGCTGTTCGATTCGTCCGCCCTAGAATGCGACTCGAAGGAGACCCTTCCGCCGCCTACCCTCTCCCTCCTTTCTGGCAGGGAAGACTTCTTGGCGGCGCCCCAGTCGTCGATCTCGTCGGCTCGGGATGGCTCAAGATCCCGGTTGGATCCGCCGAACCCGCCCTTCCTGGGCTCGTCAGAAACCCTAGCCGAGCCCCAACGATTAGGGTTGGCCTCCTCCCCGTTCGCCCGGCCGCGGGCGCCGTAAGAGTACCCGAATCCGCGTGAGGAGGAGCGCTCGAGCTCCTCGGCGGAGCGCTCGCGGGGGCCGGTGGGCAGCGCGAGGAGTTCTTCCGGGGTGAGCGCGGCGGGAGCAAGGGCGCGGCCACCGGCGCCGTAGGAGACGGGCTTGCCGGTGGTGAACTTGGCGAGGGAGACGGGCTGCGCCTTCTTCTTCTTCTTGGAGGTCCTGGAGGCGGCGGCGGCGGCGAGGGAGGGGAAGTCGGGTTTCTGCTGCAGCCCCGACAGCGGGGCGGAGACGTCGAGGTCGTTGCCGACGGAGGAGGCCGCATCGTGCTCCTCGCCGTCCAACGCCCACGCGCCAGGCTTCGCCCACGCCGACACCGCAGCCGCCATCGTTCTCGTCTCTCTCGCGCGCAAAGCCAACGATGCGGTGGAAGAATCTTTTCCCCGCGCCAAACAAATAGACGGCGTTTGCGTTTCTGGACCGGTCTCCTCCTCCATAAATTTACATACCTGCCCCTTACAGCTGGCTCTATCCGCGTGGCACTGGGCCCCACGTAATTGCCCAAGTTAAACTGACAGCTAATTACACACATTTTTTACCCATTTAAATTTAATTGATAAGTTAATTCATTAATTCCAGATAAATCATACAAATTAAAAATAAGATATTCAAGAACAGCAGCTTAATTGCAAGTTTGTAAATCACAATTTTTGTGATTTGATTTCTGTTCCTTGAGAAATTGACTTCCAAGATCAACACTTACAGAAATGTGCATGGAACGAAAAACCAGAATTGAGGATGTGGAAAGCTGAACTTTGAGAGGAATAACTGGTATTGGATCATCCACTGTGAATCCATTTATTCTTCATCTGGGAAATATTTATCTTCCTAGTGCATGAACTGTAAACTAATTGTCACCTTTCCCTTTGGAGAAAAACCGGCTAAATCCGCGCCCATGCTTCTCAGGCAAAGCAGTTGGAGATGGAGATCCAGGAGACCTATGCTTTTGGAGCTTAGAGTTCAAAGGTGATTTCAGAAGATGACTTGCTTCGGCATCTGATTGATTAATAGGAGAGCAAGGTTCATCCAAGAGAAGCTCATTTACTATTATTGGTGTACTTTCTGCCTCAGGCACTGATTGTGTTGTTTTGTTGAAGGCAACAGGGACGGGTGTGTCTTGATCATTCATTTGATGTATAGTATTTGGAGAAGGCTCCAGTTTCTCTGTTGGCAGTCGCAGTGCTTGCAATTGCCTCCCCAGAAGAAGTATGGTTTCTTGGCACTCGACCAGCTTCTCTGTTGCCGCTGCTATGTCTTTCTCCTGTTAGGGAACCAGAATGTTGCTATGAGATCGGATAAGAGGTGCACGAGTATTTTTAATATTCAATCATCAAAACTGAGGTTGTTCTTTTTGCTCTAATCTAATTTATGAATCTGTGAATGTTGCGAGGACTTTGACTGTTGTCAGATTTTAGATGCTAGCTAGAGATAATTAGAAAGTTTAATGCGTGGACCAATTTGAAAGACATGAATCACAAACACGAGAACAAAATTTAGTTCACGAGGTGAGAGATGGGTATATAGTTGATAGGACAATGTTAATGCTTGAAAAAGTTCCAGTTGACAATGTCATCATTTAAAACAACACAAAACAAGAAGGCAACTAATAATAGGATGGACAGAAAAAGTAAACATGACCTGATTTTTGATAGTATCAGCATCAGAATCTGAGAATCTTGTGCTTTGTTCAGTCCTGTATTTAATAAATAAAAAGAGAAAAAAGAATCAAAGATAGAATTCACAAGTAAATGTGTAAACACCAAATAAACAAACATGAATTCACACATTCAACAAGGAGTCTAGATAATCACTAACCTCTGAGTTTTGTCTTGAAGTTCTTTCAATTTAGCTAAATCATCCTGATGATGTTTCCTTTCCACCTGAAGCTCATTGTTCAAAGTTTGGACTTCTATATGTAGTTGATCCACTTCAGCTTCCAATTCATTAGTCCGTGATTCCAGCAAATTATACGACACAGTCATACACTTCAATTGAGTTTCAGACAAACTGTTTGATTTTTGGCTTGCAGTCAATTCAGATTTAAGCACTTCCAGCCTTTGTTCAGTTCCAATGAGTCGAGTTTTTGTCACCTCCAATAATTCAGTGCAAGTAGAAAGTTCAACTTGCAATTTTTCTTTTTCTATCCTCATTTGTTGAACTTCCTCCAAGGATAGCTTAGTCATCATGTTTCTTTCTTCAGAGTTTTCACCATTAGTCCCTTCAATCTCTGGATGAGAGGAAGATTGAGTTAAAGTATTAAAATTGCCTGAAACATTCTCACCTGTCAGTTCTTGCTGTGTCACTCCATTCTCTAGTAATGTTACCTTGTCTATACAATCTGAACTATTGCCTTCCCATTCAGACCTCATACCAAATATAACTCTTAAACCCATTTTACTGGCTTCTGATAAAACCTGCGATAACACACCTATAAGATCACTCAAGCTTTCTTCATTGCTAACAATTTTCTTGACATAATGAGAGAATTGTTGGATTTTTTCACTTAGTCGTTGAACATCAGATGACCTATACTGTGGTTCTGCAGCCTCTTTACCAAGAAATAATACAAAATTTTGAATCTCAGATATTGCGTTCTTTACTTCCTGATTTAAGAAATGTATATCGTCAGGAAATGAATTGTTCTCCTTTTCAGAATAAATGCGGATATTAATAAGCTCATCCATGTCGGTTTCGCTTGATTGTTTATCACAAGAAGCATCTACTATATTGCTTTCTTTGATGACACAGCTTACAGAGTGCCCAAGCAAACTTTCCTGTGTGTCCTGTATAATGTATCTTATATCATCAAGGACTTTAGCAGTGTCGATGTTTTGAGGCAGAGACTCAAAAATAGAAACAATTCTTGCCTGCAACTTTACCAAGGGAGAACCAAGCTCATTCCTTTCAAGTTCTCCTTCATTATCAGGAAAATGACCATTTTCTCTTTTTGCTGACATCGGCAGTTCTGTTTTGGTATTATCTTTCTGGACATCTAATGTGCCAACATCAACATTTTGAGTTTCCACTGTATCAAACTCATGGGAACTAGTTGTGGCCCTCACATCCTTGGGCCGAGATGTCAAACAAGCTAATTTCTCCATCTCTAGAAAATCATCCATGAGTTCCAGATTAGTCTCTTTTTCTGAACTGAATTGTGATTTATCTGGCAATAATGTTGTAGCCAAAGATTCAGAATAAGTTGTATCCACATCAGTTCCATCTTCAGACGTGGAGGTGAAGCTTCGGGGGTTGCATTCATATTGTCTTAAGGTAGAATCGAAAGAGATGTCAATGTTTTGTTTTGGTGAGATTTTATGTTGGCTCAAAGACAAAAACTGCGCTTCAACACTCTGAAGCTTGCTGGCTGTTTTAGCAAACATACTTCTTGTAATCTGTAACTCACCGTTCCGTTGTGACAAAGCCTCTGTTAGCATTTTTGTTTCTTCCTCGATTGCATATAAACGGGCAGTAAGAAATTCATTTTCCTTTTTCAGTGAGTGGATGCTATCAGAAGCATAATCAGCAGCAGCAGTTGACATGGGATGCAGGCTAGGATTCTTAGAAGGCGACCGTTTCAGTCTACTCTCTGCATTGTCACGGCCTAAATTCTGCACCTCTAGCTTCATTTGTGCCAATGCAGCAGGCCCAGGAAGTTTTTTCCTAACAAGACATCGTAGCCTTTGGCATTCTGCTTCCAACTTAGATATTTTCTTGGCATCCTCCAAATGTTGCTTGTTGGCTACATCTGCTGACTTTATGCTCATACTTTTTTCTTCATTACGAATTTCAAGCTCCTTTGAAATAACATGCAGCTCATATTTCAGTGAACGGATTTCCTTTTCACAAGATTGAATATTGATTTTTAACAATTCAATTTCACTGTCAGCTTCCATTTTCTGATTGTTAACTTCCATAAGGATATCTGAACGCTCTTGAAGAGATCTTGAAAGTGCATCATTTTCAGCAGAAGCTCTAAGTAGTTCCTGCTCAAAATCAGCAAACTTTTCTTCGAGCCCAGCCTTGACCTTTTCCCATTGCTTGGTTTTGGCAAAGACAACATCGTGTAGTTTTTGTTCGCTTTCTTCCTTCACATTCCTTATCTGCTTCATGCACTCTTTCAGGGCACCATCAAGATGAGATGCACGCTCTTCAGCTGTAAGCTTCATCAGCGTGACAGATTCAAGTTGATTCTTCAGTGCAGATGATTCAGCTTCGGCCTTTTCCCAACCTACACATATAAAACGAAATGACTATTATCAATATTCAAATTAAAAGGAATTTAAAAAGTGATATTTCAGATAGGTTCCTGAAGTTTGACACTAAACCTTTGAAATTTCCTTTTTATGATTTAGCTTTAAAGTTTGTGCTCCAATCATAAAAATCCTGCATGCGAAACTAACTATAGACTTCTGTGGCTAATTTTAGTTTTCATATATACAACGGCAAAAATAGTAGTAAGATCAACTTCTAAAAACAATATAAAATTTTCCTTTTGAGGGGGAAGGATCTGAATAAGCAACTACAAGATATGCAAGTAAAGGATTCTAGAAGAAGTAATTAAAACTAATATAACTTAAAGTGCCCTAGAACTCATAGCAAATCAATGAGCTTCTCACCAAGCAATCTTTTAGATGAGTAATCACGAGGTCAGGAGTCGTCATTAGACACCTGGAACAGTGGTGCATATATTATTTTGGTCCTTTTACTCATTTTGTTAATAATTATCTAGTATAAGTCAGGCCATTTCTCAATAGGTCAAATCTTCACGATAAGAGGATATAATGCTTGATGTGTATGTGAGTCTATGTAACTGGGATTTGTATACAATCTAGCACAAGTCAGGTAAGGGTAGATCATACATGAGCAGACCATGTGCCGGAGATGAGAGCAGGTGTTGTGTTCAAATTCTACCAGAGAAAGCCTTTGTAAGTACCTACGTGAGTACTTGGCTTTGTAGTTCTTTCCATCATATACACCAACATGGACCACTTAACATGTCGGATATTTACCCATATTTAGCATATTCCAACTAGCCCATCAAAAGTTCACTGTAGTATTACGAATTTTGTTGGATGGCAATGTTACAAAATGATCTCTTTTGAAGCCACAAGTACCAAATATTGGAAAATTCCACCAAAGTTATTCTTGTACAATGATGCAAGGGTAGAAATTAATACCTAAAATGGCTTCTTCAGAAACTCTAACGTGTTGCTTGACTAGATTATCTTTAGTTGTTATCTCATTTTCCGCTGCAGATAATTTTTCATTTAATATCTTCACTTGATCTTCCAGATCAGTAAGATTTGCATATGTCTCAGCAGATATTTGTACATAGTTAGTGATGTTGCTGACATCCTGCAAATAAAGCAAAGTGAAGTAAGTGATCATGTATATGATGAAATAATAGAATCAATATGATGAAGCAATTAGCTTGACTCACAAATTACTAGGATAAGATGCAACAATTGCAAAAATCATGTAGTTCAATCAAGACATTACTATTGAATGATGATCATTTAGCTTCAAGAATTTACGAATTATCTTCATCATCATCATAAAGTAATGAATTTAGTACTATATATGTGAGTGTGAATGATGTCATCTCTTAACATGGGTTTTGCTATCCCAAAAAGTTGGAATTATGATGGTGGGGTTTCATCGCTACCAAAAATAGAAATCCCCAAATAGTTGGGATTGTGATGGCGGCGATGGTGATTGTGAATAATGATCACTAGAAATGTGAAAATGCACATCTTACTGCTCTGATGTAAAACATATATATAAGAATTGTATTTTGGAAGTATCTATATTTGTAAGCATAGTGTACATAACTAGCATATCTCGATTGCAAACTTGGGATAAAAATAATAAACAAAAACAATTAGATATGATTTGCCTGATTTTTCTGGTGCTAGACAATGCTGCAAAAGAGTAAGAAGTAATTACTACCTTCTCAGATGACTTCTTCTTCCAGGGCCAACTTCTCCGATCCATCACCCACTAAGTTGCCTATTGCCGCTGTTGTCAAGTTGCTTTAATAAGTAGAAGCACAATGGATTCCAAAACAAAAATTGGAATGCAATAGTATTAAGAGATGATAATGATGAAGGTCTGAGTTGCGAACCTAATAACTAGGATAATTAAGCTTTAAAAAAAATCAATGATATTTACTGAAAGGTCAAGCTATCGGAAGAAATTGAAAGTATTTCAAAGTAGTAAGAAATTTCAGACAGTGACACCTTTCTTGTTCAGAAAACAAATAAAATCAATGATATTTACTGGAAGATCTAAGTTACCACAAATGAGAAGCACAACAAAGTAGTCAAACGAATTTCAGATTGTGACACCTTTCTTGTTCAGAAAACAAATAAAATCAATGATATTGACTGAAAGGTCCAAGTTATCAGAAGAAATGAGAACTATCACAAAGTAGTTAAAGATTTCAGAAAGTGACACCTTTCTTGTTGAAATAAATAAATACTATTTACTAAAAGATTTAAGCTATCTGAAGAAGTGAAAAGTAGGAAAAAGTAAGCAAAAGAATTTCAGAAAGTAAGATATCATGGTAAACCAGAAACAGAACATGTTATCCATCAAGGCTGTCAGAAATTAAAACCGAGAGATGATCATGCAAGTAATGCCTTGTAATCGATTTCTCTATTATTATGGTCCAGTTCAGGTGAAAAACAGCATTCCATCATTGAAAGCCTCAAATCAAGCTTTATCATTGAATCTCCGAAACAAAGAATAAATAGGATGGTAAACTATCATGAACAAGAATCCTTAATAGTTTATGCATCAATGCAGGTTTGCCACTGATGCCTGCAGGAAGAGGAGTTAGGAAAGAAGAAAATTAAGAAGGTGTGTTTGAAAGACTTCCACAGAGACACTGTGGAAGAAATGGACCAGAGGTAGTTGAACTCCATTAAAATTGCGTGGGGGCGTGAGGTATTATTGACTTGGACAATCAATTAAAGATTTCCAGTCTGGAAGTATATGGTAGAAAGCATACCTGCGTAGATTAATGTTCGCGCACCTGCCTAAAGAAAGAATGCTTCGGAAGCAACCCTAAACAGATAACATTAAGAAGGCCAGCTCACCGTGTTCCTTCTATTTCTCGCTAATTTATTATTTTTATCCTTACCTATCATCTCACAATTGTTTCTGCAAGAGCACAAGGGTTTCCGCTTGCTTCATGAAGTTCAAAACCTTTAATCGAAAAAAAAAAACTAAAATCATAGAAAAAGATTAAGAACTGAGTCGGAGAAGCTATCCAAAGGGGAAAAAAAAAAATTCCCCCCTTTCGGTTAAAGCGACGAGTAATATGCTAACAAAAGTTAGGGAACATAGGAAAAGGCGTCGGAAAACCCAATAATTGAATCCCTCGCATACCTGATGAAATGTAGGTTGTGCGATGCGAAGTCCAGCACCAGATTTGGCGAGAAAACTATCCCCTTTTTGCTGTCGGTTGATCCTTCGCCTTGCGCTTTGGATTCGGTATCCGATGAACGAAACCCAGTGCCGAAATGCAGGTGGAAGTACAGAAGAGAAGGAAGCAGTTGCTGCTTCGCCAGTTCCTTCGCTCTGCTTCCTCCTGTCGCGGCTTCGGGTTCCCACACCGGCTGCGGGAGAGACAAAAGTGAGTTTAATGAGCGTCCAGTACGTCACAGAGCGCCACGTAAGAAGGGCCCCACTGCTCCGTCCAACTGCAGCGGGGTGTGTGATCAACTGTGGAAATATTAATAGATATTTTTCAAAACGGAAAGTTATCAAAAATAAAAAAAAAATAAAATACATACAGCTTTCTGAATTGATCCGAAGATTAATGATAATTATTTACAAGCATACAAACAACCTCAAAAATTTATAATAAATTTTGACTGAAATTCATGGATCTACACATGTGATTTAACTCATTTTAAAATTTTATAAATTTTTAAAATTATTGTATTTCTCGACGACGTGAATCTGAAATGAGATTTTGGAAATATGTTTATATCAATTTCAGGAGACTCTTGTTAATTCTTTTTTTTCAAACAGAGAAAATTCCACTTTGCCCTACAAAGTTTACAAAAGTTTGTTTAATTAATTTATTTATTTATTTTACTTTTAAATTCGTGTTATATTTGTCTTAAAAGCCATCACTTTCCTATATTTGTCATATTTGAAAATTACCGTGGTAAAATGATAAAAGTGTAAGTTACAGATCGGGCGGCCGTTCAGCACCGACGGTTGGAGTCGGTTACCCCGGTCATTTTTGACGATATCCTTTAAACACTGTAATAGAGCTTCGTCGCCCTCCGACGGTCGGCGGGAGCGGCTCGGTTGGCTTCCCCGACGGAGATCCGGGCAGCGAGAGGCACTGCCGGCGGGCGAACGAACGGCAAGACTGCGGTCGCTTTCGGAGAGGAAGGAAGACAAGCCGACGGCAGGGACTGGGGCTCCACGCGGAGTGGTAGCCGACAGATCGCTGGCAGTGGCGCCCACGGCCGTCCGATCGACATCTGTGATCTGACGGTTGGCGGGTTGCCGGAAGGGAGAAGGCGACGGGGTCCGTCACGTCGCCTTCAAGCCCGATTTGCATGATTGGAATATTGTGACGGCAGATTACCACGTGACATGGCCACATGGACATAGGATACTTGTTCTCTGCAGATGTACTCATGATTAACGGTCTTAAAATTTAAAAATTAAAATATAATAAAATTAATATATTAATTTTTCATACGGATTAATTATAATATTTAAATTAATAATTTTATAATTTATTTTTTCTATATTAATTTTAAAATTTTAAATGAGCATGAAAATAAAATACCATCGTGGGACTAAGCACAAGGTCAAATTTTTCTATCTCTTCCGTGTTAGTACAATTGAGAGGATGAATTATATTTTACCACCAAAAGCCAAATTTTCCTGTTTACTCAACTTTCGGACGTCAAGAAAAAAATAATTATTTTTCAAAACCAAAATTAAAAGGATTTCACCTCTTTTAAAAAACATTCAAAAAAACATCAACGCTAAAAAAATGAGTAAAAGGCACCTAAAATTAATAAAAAAATATCTGGCATTTCTTTTTCTAAAAAAATATTAAATGAGCTCTCTTCTCTAGATTTTATTCAGAAAATATACTTTGATTCAATACTATCTAATTTCATAATTAAATTATGTCAATATAATAATTATTATTGAGATCCAATCATTTATATTAATTGTTAAAATATTATTTTACTAGATTACCACTTAAATAAGCATAATAAAAAAATATAAAATCCTTATGCGAATCGATAAAATGCTGAAAAAACATTCAAGCTTATTTTAACCTCTTTATTAATTTTATTAAAAGTAGTTAAATTTAATTAAAATTATTATAACAATTATAATATAACATTAAATACAGTAAAAAATATTTTAATATAAAAATATCTAAATTGAATAAATTTATTTTAACATTTCATAACAACTAGGAGTGTAGTTATTATAAATTATAGTAGCTAGTTACGATTGTAACTACCATAACGATATAGATATTTTTAACATAATAAATAAGATATAGTGATGTTTTAATATTTTTTAAATAGAATTAATCGGAATATAAATTTCACATTCAAATTTAAACCATAAAAAATATCAGTAATAAAATACTCATGAGAATATTAATAAAACATCACTATTTGAATGTTAAATCAAATAACTATTTTGTAAATTAAGAAAAACATCTAAATCATTTAAATAATAATAATAATAATAATAATAAGCTTTCACTGGTTTCGGCTTGTCGCAAATTAACGGTCTGAATTTTTAGTTTTTTATGAGTATTTAATTTTTAATTTATATTAATTAATTTTGAAAGTAATAGAGAAGTATTTTCATCCGTCTAATATTTTTAAATTAATCTCTCACTAAATATTTTTAAAACAATATGTTGAAATTAAAAGTTGGAATCGACGAGAAACAGATATTTGATTGGGTTGTCGGTGGATGGGGCTTTAAATAGAGAAACGCCCAGAAATAAATTTGCAGCACAGTCAAAGGAGCCAGTTAATCATCTTGAAAATGACAATTGCATGCGTGACCTAGGAGGGCAGATCCTATGTCTTGAAGATAATCCATGTTCCATGTATCTCGTATTTTGACGATGATCGATGAATCATCTTGAAAATGACAATTGCATGCGTGACCTAGGAGGGCAGATCCTATGTCTTGAAGATAATCCATGTTCCATGTATCTCGTATTTTGACGATGATCGATGAATCATCTGATTATTGATTAGATATCATCGTCGGCCTCTGGCCGCCATCCTGAACAAAACTATATCCTAAGGATGTGTTTGGTTCAAATTATCATATATAACCTCGGTTATGTCATTACCAAGTAATCACATAACCAAGGTTATGGGGAATAAAACATAATCTGAAGTTGTTTGGTTCACTTTAGGTAATCAAATAAAATCTTGTTTGTTTGAAGGTAATAGTCTATAACTTAATATAATATTTTACCATATTATCCTTTATAATTTGTTTAGATAATTTTATTTGTTTAGACTTAAGGGTGTCGACGTCGATCGTCGGTGTCCACGTAGGCAATCGGTGTCCAACACCGATGGCCGATCGGCACCGATTGCCGACCGGCCACGATCGGCGCCGACCGGCCACGATCGGCGCCGACCGGCCACGATCGGCGCCGACCGGCCACGATCGGCGCCGACCGGCCACGATCGGCGCCGATCGGCGACGCTGCCGGCGAGCGACGGTGGTCGCCGGCCTCCGGCGATCGTCGGCGATCGTGGCCGGCGTTGGTCGACTATGATCGTGGCTGGCGGTGGTCGCCGGCGATCGTCGTAATTGCGATCTCGCTGGATTCACCGTCGAATCCGACAAGATTACAATTACAGCGATTCCGATCGATACACCGTTCTTCTAGGATATTAAATGATTCGGTACGACGATCAAAATCCATCGATGGTCGGATGGCTCGTCGCCCGCCGTTGGGGAACGAGACAGACGGGACAGATATTTTTTTGGGACGAAGGATCCCAATTGGTGACCTACCAAGTGATTTGCTAACTCCAAGATATCCATTTCAAAAATAATTAATATGAAAAAAATAAATTATAAAAATTACTTAACTTAGATATCATAATTAATACATAGAAAATTTAAATATATTAATTTTATCAAATTTTAATTTCTAAATTTTAAATGATAATATCATATATTAATCATCTATCCATCATTTAAAAATATACTGCTAAATAGTTACAATCAAATGGATAAAAAAATAAATAAATAAATAAAATTAAAATTTTTAATTTAATATCACTTTTTAATTTGATCTTTTCTTATTTATTTTAATATTAAATTATATCTTTTTTTATTTAATTTCATATTAAAATTATAACATTCCTTATTTTTTCATATTAAATTAATTTTTTAACTTATAAAAATATATAAATCCATTATAAATTATTTTATAATTTTTAATAACATTATTAAAAATATTTAAATTTAATTATATTCTTTCTCATATATTTCATATTAAATTATTTTTATATTTATTTTATTAAATTATTTTTATTTATTTATAAAAATTTATTTGATTACTGACCATCCCGATTTACCGCTCTTAAAAACTCATGCATGATCATCCTCCTGCAAGAGGGCAGATCATCTCTCCCATAAAATTCTGTCTCGCCTATCCTACTCTCGGCGATGGCCGACGAGCCATTAGATCGTCGATCGAATACTATGTGCGGTATTCGGCCACCGTCCTGATCAAAATTATATCCTGAGGGTACGATGAACTCATCGAGATTGTTGTAATTGTGATATCGTCGGATTCACTATCAAATCTGACGAGATTGTATGACGAAATTATAACTACAGTGATTCTGATCGATTTATTATTTTTTATATCATTTGATTCGGTACTATCATTAAAATCCATCATCGACGTCGAAAAATGAGACAAACGGGACCGGTTTGACAAGCGGCAGACCAGAAGAATCAATCATTGCATCACCGATGGACAAAATCTGTTGGCTTTTTCTATGCAACATCTCGAAAGCAAGATTTAAAAAAAAAATTAAAAAATTAAAAAAAGTTAAATATTTTTTTAACTATTATAAAAATAAATAGTAACGAAAATTCAAATTTATTTTTTATTATAAAATTAATATAATATATATATAATCATATAATTATATGAATGGATCTTATAAATTCATTTACACCCTGTTTAGGGGCAGGGATCCTCTGGTTCCAAAATCCCTGGTCCATCCCTGATCCATACTAAAATTACGATCGGATCGTGATTACAATCCGACCACAATTTGTTCCGATCCCCTCTAGGATTCATCGTGCCCCTCAGATTATAGTTTGGATTCGGACGGGTGGCCGGAGGCCACCCCGGTAGCCTAAACCCTAAATCTGGATTTAGGATTTAGGGTTTAGGATTTTAGATTTAGGGTTTAAGCCGTCGGGTGGCCTCCGGCCTCCCGCCCGAACCCAAACTATAACCTGAGGGGCACGGTGAACCTTAGAGGGGATCGAAACAAATTACGGTCGGATCGCAATCACGATCCGGTCGCAATTTTAGTGTGGACCAGGGATGGACCAGGGATTTTGGGACTAGAGGATCTCTGCCCCCTGTTTAGAAAGGAAGGAATTGGAATTCAATTTCATTATTTGGTAGCAATTTTCAGGAAGGAATTGTTAAGGAATTGAATTCCAATTCCTTTCAAATCCCTCAAAACAAATCACACCTAAACGCATGTGATTTGTGAAAGGAATTCACTTGAACAAATTAAGTTACCAAATCACCCCCTCACAAAACAAATTAAAGTTGCTCCGACTTCATTCTCGCAGGATAAAATCGTAAAATAATAACAATTGAATTAAATTCAATTTTGTTTTTACAATTCATTCCAAACGTGAGAATTAGAATTCAATTTCGGATGGAATTCAATTCCGACCGGAATTGAATTCTAATTCCTTAACATGTTTCCAAACAGAGTGTGAATGTTTTAATTAGTAAATATATTTTAATACATTTTCATATTATTAATTTAAATATCGAAAAAAAATCATTTAGAATTCCAACAATATTCCTTTATTCAAATTTAGAAAAAGCTACGCTTATCAGACATGTAATCCACAGCTAAACAATAATTACTCATCTATCGTTCTGAAATCACTTATTTTGCCCCTGAAGCTATAATCCAATAGGAAGACGATTAATGGTCATCTCATATATCTATGATTCAATTCAATTATGATATATTTTATAAAATATTTTTTTTTTAAATGGGAAGTAAATCTTGAGATGTTTGACTTCTAAATAATCTGTCATGAGTACTTTTTAATTTATCCTGACGATTAATAAAAAAAATTTATGAGACCAAACTGATAGCTTGGTCTATTATTTAATTCATAATTTTCTTAAATTTATTTATTCAATTTATATATATATATATATATATATTATTCCAGTAATAATATAAAAAAATTACTTTAATTGTGTAATAATAATTATAATTTTATAATTAAATTCGGAAAGTAAAAGGGTACACGCGGACCGTCCTCATCTACCGGTCATGGCGCTCTGTGTGAGGTGGCCCCCGCCGCTTCCGACAAACAGCAGCCCCACCAGCGGCATCTCCACCTCCTCCCTCGGCACCGTCGCTGGCCACACGAACGCCGGCTTCTCCATCGCTGGATTCGGCGGGGCAGCGTCACCGGCGAGCACCTGCAGCGCCACCCTCATCCACGGCCTCTTCCGATGGTTCGGGTGGCAGCACGCCAGCGCCAGGAGCAACACCCTCTCCATCTCCGCCTCATCGTACTCGCCTCCTAATCTCCGATCCGCCGCCTCAAAAATCCTCCCCCTGCCGTACAAATCCCATACCCAGTCCACCAGATACGCCGCCTCCGGCGAGACGCCGTCGTCGTCGTCGTCGACGACGACGACGTAACTCCCCGGCCGCCGGCCGCACGCGACCTCCATGGCGAACACACCGAACGCGTACACGTCCGTCTCCGGCGCGGCGCGGCCGGTGAAGTAGCACTCCGGCGCCATGTACCCTCTGGTGCCCGCCACCCCCGCTGTCGAGTAGTGCGACTTCCCGCCGCCGCGCTCCACCGCCCGCGCCAGCCCGAAGTCCCCCAGTCGGGCGTCGAACTCCTCGTCCAGCATCACGTTGCTAGCCTTCACGTCCCGGTGGACCACCCGCCTCACGCTGCCGTGGTGGAGGTAGTCCAAGGCGGCGGCCACGCCGGCGACGATCCTGTACCTCCTCTCCCAATTCAGAACAGAGCATTCCGAATCCTCGCCAAACAGGTACTTATCCAAGCTTCTTCTCCGCAGGAACTCGTACACAAGGAGGAACTCGCCGGCTTCGTGGCACCACCCGATGAGTTTCACCAGGTTCCTGTGAGAGAGCTGGTTGATCGTCGTCACCTCCGCGACGAACTCTCGCTCTCCTCCCCGCGACCTCTCTATTCTCTTCACCGCCACTTCGACGTCGTACTCTTTCAAATATCCTCTGTAAACCGTTCCGAATCCCCCTTTTCCGAGCTGCCGATTTGGATCGAAGTTTCCGGTGGCAATCTTGAGCTCCGACAGCTGAAACTTAACCGGACGATCGTTGCTAGCCTCGAGGACTAATTCGATATTTCTATCGTATCGCAAAGCTCCTCTGTTCCTCTTCTTCCAAAGTGTATATAGCAAGCAAGAAGCAGCGGCGATGAACGGAACAACTAAAACAAGCAGCCAGATCATTCTCGTTCTTTTCTTCTTCTTTGCTCCGGCGAACTCAACGTCGACGGCGCTGAAGTACCAAGATTTGATCTGGTTCAACTGCGACAGATTGCTCGTCGAGCTGGAGAAGCCGACCCACACGTCCTTATCGAGGTGCTGCGACAGATCGATAGCCCATAAAAACACCATGGTGTTGAAAATCTCCGAGGAGTCGTTGATCATGACGGCGTTGAGCCGGACCAATCCTTCCGCGGCGTCGAATATCAGGCTGACATCGACGTCGATCCCTTGGGAAATGTTAATCCCGACGGTCCCGAACGGGAGCTGCCCCGCCGACGGGAAGCCGTTGACGTCGAGCCCCACGTGGTTGTCGTCGAGATCGCCGGCGTAGCTCCTCCTCGTGTCGAATTCGATGGCAACGGTGCGGTTCAAGGAGCTGCCGTTGGTTTGGCTGCTGAAGGCGCCGAGCCACTGGCCGCTGCTGTCACCGGCGGGGAGCTCCGGGTTGTTGGTGAGCAGGAAAGTGAAGCCTTCGCCGCCGGGGTGGGTCAGAGGCTGGATGTTGAAGACGAAGGTGGAATTGATCGAAGTGAGAGCAGATCCGTTGCCTCTATGGAGCTTAAAGCTGGTGCCGTACATGACTCTGCCGGACTGGTTCGTGTGATTGCCGGAGTTAGGCGTGATCTGGAGAGCACCGCCGGCGATGCTGGTGCCGCCGGAGAAGATGAAACCGGTTGAATTCTCTGCGACGAAATTGGTGTAGTTGAATTCTAAGCTTCTCATTCGCGCGATTTGGCAGAGGATCAGAAGCAAACAGCAGTGCAGATGGCGGTTGGGAGATCGCATGATCGATTAGAAACAAAAGAACAAGATGAAAGTGGAGCTGAAATGCGATCAAGAAGTGTGGCAATGTTTTTTGATCTGTTGACTATCAAAATTCAAAGTCGTTGGAAGTGATCGAAAGACACCGGCAGAGAAGGGGAAAAAACGTGTTTGAAGTTGACTTTCGATCATTGCAGGATCACCCTATTCAAACTTGATAACAAATTTGACTTTTGTTCATTTTACCATTATTTTCTTATGAATGTATTTTATTGAAAAAAAAGCCTCATAGCAACAATTAATTAAAGCTTCCAAAAATGATATGAAATATATCATTAGAAAAGTTTACAAAAATAGTACTTCAACAATTCTTCGAAATGTTTGAGTGTCATTGTGCTCCATAAACAATTAAAAGCCATGCATAGCCAGTGTGGAGAAATTACCAGTGTAAAACTGATACCTATGAAGCTTGTTTTTGTTTCTCTTCGGCAGCCTGCTCAAATGTCTCTCCAGGCACTAGGTCTGGGACGTCGTCGTCGTCTTCTTCTTCATCTCCGCCTTTAGCAGCTGCGGCTTCAGGTGCTTGTCTCTGGAACTGCTCCGCGAGCTTCCTCAAGTTCTCTAGATTATCAGGACCTGAGTGACCAAATGTTCGATCAAATGTTAATGAGAGCATTCATAAGCACAAATCTGCCTGTATCAGAATATCAAATCTTGAAAGGGAGAAATTTTGTATCTGGCATCTGAAGTGAAGGAAAGCCTACTCAAATGGTCAAACAAAAAAAATGAAATAATGTCTACTCTAGTATAACCTATTAGAAGAAAGTTTACTGGAGCAAGCTACAAAGGTACAGCATAACTAGTTCTTGCGGCAAGAATGGAATTGGTATATTTCATAAAGTGGCTTACCTAACTGGTTGATGATTGTAGGGAGTATGTCCTGTAGTTCTGAAACATGAAAAAAATCATAAAAGTTACATATGCACACGTAAAGCTTTTGCAAAAAAAAAATACTGGCAAGAGAGTTATGTTGTACAAAGAAAGCATTGGTGTTTAAACATTTCTTTGGACAATTCAATGACCTGTGTATCGTCAACTGAAAGCATCTAATATAAAGAATTAGTTTTTCAATCTAAGTAGAGAGAGAGTTGTCATTGCCATGAAATTTCCAATTTGTCAAATTTTTCTTGATTTATTAGATATTGCCCTACTATTTTAAAAATAACTAAGAAGGGAGAAAAATAAACTATACTTTTAGTCTGAGATACACCGCTAACCACCCATGTATTGGCTGCAATTGAAGCTTGCACTAAAAAAGAAACAAAAAGGGTTGACATCAGAATAGAGCTTATATAATAGGTGAGGTCATTCGTTTGCCTCAATCAATGTGTCTCTTAGTTTACCTTTGGGATTCAGAAACTGGATGACAGCATCATCTTTAAAAATGTTAACTTCTTCTATAGCAGGGATAGTGTTTACCCCAATTCTTCTCAATGTGCTCTGAAGCTTTTTATCGTCAGTAGTTGGGCTTTTATGAACTGCCTTCTTCTTCCTAGATTAGATTTATGAACTAAAATAATTGGTGAAAGCTGGCCAAATAGTGCAGTCTTGAGTAGTAGGAAAAAAAACATTAGACAGTCTAATAACAGATTTATGGGCCCCAGATTTATTTATCAAGTTTATAGCACATAAAACAGAAGCAAAGTTACAACTACACCAACAACCTCATGTTACCAATAGCGCAAGTAATGGTACCTTTCTCATCATGCATGGTTAGATCAGATGTTCAACTCAATCTCTGAAAATACAGCTAGCTTTGTTATAAAACATAAATGCTTCCTTAAATTGTATAGCCCAGGGCAGAAGATTAGATCCTATCCAGCACTTATGTTTGTAATTAGGCTGCAACTTGGCTTGACACCCTTCAGAACTGTCTCGGTCCATATGCATTATTCCAGTGGTGGAAGATTGTTTATGATCATTCAAAGTCATATGATTGGTCTTAGATTTGGTAGACTATATAGATTAAAATTTAAAAGAATCATAGCTAGCAAAATATTTTCCCAAAGAATGAGAACCAAACAAATTGATTTTTAATAAACAAAACATCCCAAAACAAACAGATACTCCCAAGTCAAAGAAATTATATATATAATAGAACCTGCGCATGCTGCCTTTTCCGCCAGTGCGGACTGCACCTGCCATCTTGATGAGCTTCTCTCGATTCATCTGCCAATCATAACGTGAAGAAGTTTGAACAAGCTTGTTCAATCAATCAACACATAAACTAATGGCATAAGAGCGACAAGAAGAAAAGAAGATAAATTGTCAAAGCAGTAGAACAAGCGCACGAAATTACATGGGTTAATTATCATAACTTTTAAATTTTGATGTAAGTTCGCTCATGATTGGATTTGTTTCAATATCATTAGAACTCATGTGAAATGGTTTGTTTAAATAACTCCAAATATAAAGCCAACATATATATATATATATATATATATATAGAGAGAGAGAGAAAAAGAATCACTACAAAAGAAGAATAACCGTTGCATATGAAAATGAGGACCTTTAACTCCCATAATGAGCACAAAATGATTGTAGCTAACTTGGGCTCAGTTCTAATATGTCCATAACTTTACATTGGAACATCTATGCACCACGAGATGCAAAGTTTTAAAGATGATAACCTATTGGAATGGAAAACTTTGATTGATAAGCTACAAAGATTCATGTAACAAGTGTACAGGAGTTGAGCTTTGACTATTTTGCCTCGTTTGAGATTCATGTAAGAAGTACATCATAAGGTATGTTCTATCCAATATTAGGCTTTGCAATGGATGCCTAAACAAGCCTCATCTAGCCTAGACAGCTACACAGGTAACTAGACGTGTCTGGCTGAAACACTTATGATGTAAAATACCTAGTTTGCCAGCCCAATCTAGCTAAATATCACAATCACTTGTTCAATGAACATTCGGATATGCTTAGACGAGATAGCATGTGAAATCTCAGCTTGTTTTACTATCCAAGTTATGATCCCCCATTAATCAATACTTTTTTTTTTTTGCTTCAACAATTTGTTAGTGAATTTGTTGACTAAATCATTGAGATGCTCACTCGCACATATATGTGTGTGTGCGCACGCAAAACAAGCTGCATAAAATATTTGAACAAGTAGGTTTGCACTGTATCTTTCTGAGCATGTCTAATTAACTCAAACCTGTATTTACATGAACAGTATCAGAAAGAGACCATAAACAGCACTAACTTTTGCAGTGTTTTGTTCCTCTCAACCAATTTATGAAAGGAAAATTAAAAGGTTTCAACAGAAATAGATATACGAAGTCATGGATGCATGAAGTCCAAAGCTACTGTTCAAGGTATCCAGCATCCTGCGCATACTGGTAGTGTAGGTTCATATACTACGGGTTAACCGTATTCACGAGATCTAGAACCCGATTAACACCCAAAAGCAGCACCTTTTATACGAGTCGTAACCGCACCCACTGAGATATTTTGTCAAGAATATTTCCCTTCAAAAACGATAGGCAACAACTGAAAGCAAACAAACTAGCAAGCAATCTTCAGCTCAAGTGGACTTCTTTTTTTTTTTTTGGTGGAATCGCATGAAGTAGCAGTAATTAGCACAAGATAAAGCCCTAATCTCAGATCAATCGACAAAAAGACGTGAAGCAAAGAAGGAACTCGCTAACAAACAAATCCATGTGCGATCATGGTAGGTCGAGCCGAGACAAAAAGAAACACCAGGGAAAGGGCTTACGATTGGGATGAAGGACGCTGTCCGGATGAAGGCAAACGCAGAAACCCTTGGAGTGCGGCGCGAAGCAGAGAACTAGGCGAGCGAGGAGGATAAGGTCAGGATTCAGCGTTTAACCTTCGGACCGGCCGAGAGTTGGCGGCCCAACAGAGCACCCTGAAAGCACGAACCGGTAAAATTCTCAAATTGCAGCCCCAAATTTTTATTTTTTCAGTATTGTATTTTATCGTTTTTTCTATTAAAATTGGAGTTGTAAAGGTACTAATGTTTGTGTAAACGGCTTTTTACCAAATAGATATACATGAAAAAATATATATTTATTAAAATATGTCTTAGAATTTATTTTTTTAACAAAGGACCTATCAAAAATAATCTTATTTTTCTTATACCCCTCCCATCAATAAGCCGCTTTCATAATTACATTTTCGAGATATCTGAATCATTTTTTTATAGTTTTGATTTTAAAATAATAGATTATATTTCGGATGCCGATATTCTCTTTTTCTCTTTTCTCTCTCAACACAAACAACTTACTTCTCTTTGTCAAAAAGTGATAGCTGTGTTATAGTCGCAAACTCATCCCCTAAATTTTGCAAACTTTTAGATTCTTAGGTATATCTTTTAGTTATGAATTATAAACATGACTATAGTAAAATAAAATAGAGATAAAGAAGGTTTGATATAATCGTCATATCAGGCTCAAAGAGGATATGAAATGAATTAATTTCATGCCTAAAGAGGGCCTAAAATATTTGATTTCAAGTCCTCTTTAGGCCTGAAATTAATTCATTTCAAATCCTTATTGGGCTTGAAATAAAATTATTTCAGGTCTTCTTTGGGCATGAAATTAATTATTTCAGACCCTCTTTGGGTATGAAATCATTTAATTTCAAGCTCATGATAGGTCTAAAATTATTTCTCGAATATGACTAATTATTAGGCCTATTTTCTCGAAGATGACTAATTATTTTAAATTTTTTAGGTGTACCAGTTGCACTCACCAGAAGAGATATTGCTTTATTATTGGGTATTACAGATCGAGGTGTTTTGGTCCCTATTAATTCAACTAAAGCATCGGATGACCTCCCGCCCACGAGGACAATCATGAAAGTAAAAGATATCCCGCCCTGCGAGATTAACACGAGCGTTAATGGGAACACGCTAGAGATTTTCCGGCGGAGCCCACTCTGATGCTCAAGTCAGCACTCAGGATGATCGCAGGAAAAAGAATTAAGGAGGAGTTGTGAGTCTAGAGAACCTAACCCCTTTACCTGGGGGTTGGAATACCTTATATACCTGTAGGCCTGGTCGCACGTATGTTCACGTTCTCCTCTACGTTCCGTACTTGTCGGTTACCTGATAGCTCTTGGGTAACGGCTTCCGCGATTATTAAGCTTTAATTGTCGCATATAAGAGCAATAATTATTAATTATCCTCCCCCTTTCCTGAACAGGAAATGGTAACGGTTAGTGGAGTCGGGCTATCGAGTCTATGACCTTTTGGGGTTCTGCTTTCCTGAGAGAGTCTCGAGAGATTTCCTCTCCCGAGAGGGACTCAGGAGCCTATCCTCCCGGGGAGGTCTCGGGCGTATACAATCCCGCGTTGGTCTCGGGGATTTGCCCTCCCTAGGTGGTCTTGGGAGCTTGCCCTCCTGAGGTGGTCTCGGGAATCTCTTTCCCCAGAAGGGGTTCGGGAGCCTATTTTCCCGGGATGGTCTCGGGAGTCCGAGATAATCGTTCAAACTCAATGGACCCCGACACATAGTTTCTTCGCTCCACGTGTCAACCCTAAGATGCTCATCCCCATCAATCGCAATAGTTTCTACTTGATTTTGTAATCCAATTAAAATTTACATTGAGTCAATCTTAAATTATATACATATGAAATACACTAAATTACTGAACAATATGTTTATTTATAATAGATTATGGCAACTGTAAATATTATAGCTGAACTAAAAAAAGGAGAGAAACAATATATACAATATGTTCTTGAGGAACAAGAAGTTCTAGAGGTTGTAAATCAGTTTATGGAAGAACCTACTACTTTAAGGTATTTAATGTTAGGTTGTTTGTTATAATAGATTTCAAAGGAGGTCTTTCCTAGGTTTTTAATTAGAGTTATTCTATTTTGTATATAACAAGCTGTACTAACAACCTCAGCCCAAAGGTATTTAGGTGAGTTGTATTCATTTAGCATTGTTCTAGCTGCTTCTTGTAGTGTTCTATTTTTTCTTTCTACAACTCCATTTTGTTGAGGTGTTTTAGGGCAAGAGAATTCGTGATGGTAGCCATTTTCTAGACAGAATTGATTAAATTTGTGATTTTTGAATTCTCCGCCATTATCGCTCCTAAGTCTTTTGATTTTAATCCCTTTTTCATTTTCTGTTAATTTACAAAATTGAGTGAGTGTATCAAAAGTTTCATCTTTATTTTTTAAGAATTTTACCCAGGTAAATCTTGAATAGTCATCTATAATTACTAGGCAGTATAAGTTCCCATTAATTGATTTTACCCCATGTGAGTCAAATAGGTCTAGGTGAATTAATTCCAGAATTGACTTGGTTTGAGTTTGATTAGTTGGTTTGTGGGTTGACCTAGTTTGTTTTCCTTGTTGACAAGCATTACATAAGGTTGACTCAAGGTTAGATAACTTTGGTAGGCCTCTAACTAAACCGTTTAGTTTAGGTAGTTTTCTGAAGTGTGTGTGAAAGTCTCCTATGCCAGAGCCAAGTCTCATCCTTATGGGTTAAGAGGCAGTTTTCTAAGGGACAGGTTAGCTTAATTTCATAAATGTTATTGTGCCTAAGTCCTCTAAGTGTGATGTTTGGGTTGTCATTGTGTTTGATCAGACATTCATTGGATAGGAACCTAACCTTATAACCAGTGTCACACAATTGGCTAATGCTTAGTAAATTGAAGTTGAAATTTTCAACAAGTAATACATTTGTTATTATGAAGTCAGACTCAAGTTCAATATTGCCTAGGCCAATTACCTTAAGTTTACCGTTGTTTCCAAAAGCAACGGTCCCTAGTCTTTTGTACTTGAGTTCTGTAAATTTGGTGGGATCCCCAGTTATCTGTCTGGAGCATCCACTGTCAATGATCCATTTGTTTTCCTACAGTTAAAAAGGTTTAGACCTTAGGTTAAGTTTTTGAATTTTAAAAAAAAATTAAGAAGATTTGAAAACTTGAGTTTGAATTTTAAATTTGAGTTATGTTAATTTTGATTTTGAATTTGATTTTTATTTTTGAATTTGAATTTTATTTGAATTTGAATTTTATTTTTTGAATTTGAATTTGAATTTGAATTTGAATTTTAATTTTTGAATTTGAATTTGAATTTTTGAATTTGAATTTTAATTTTTGAATTTGAATTTTATTTTTTGAATTTGAATTTGAATTTTAATTTTTGAATTTGAATTTTATTTTTTGAATTTGAATTTTTGAATTTGAATTTGAATTTGAATTTTTGAATTTGAATTTGAATTTTAATTTTTGAAAGTTGAGTTATCAATCAATAATTTGAATTTGGTTATCCTTATTCATCTCACTCGGTCTAAGTCATCAATCAAGGGAGTCCTATGATTTTGTGAGATGATTTTGAGTTTGTTTAGAAAAGTTAACTTGATCTTGTGTTAGATCCAAGTTTAACAAGTAGTAATTTAAAAGTACACTTCAATAATTGGCTTCCAGGCCATGGCGAGGCACAGTGGCCTTCTTTGGTCGAAGCCTTATTGGAGCAACAACCATTTTCTAGGCAAAACCGCTTAAAGAAGTTTGACTTTTAACTTACTCATTGAAAACCCTGGTACTAAATAGTACAAGAGTCAAATTAACTTTGAAGCTAGTCCTAAGTGCCCACCTGGGCAAAGGCTGATTTTGAGGTGCCAACTAGTTTGGAGCCTCCCCCTAAATTGTAGACTGAGTGTCTAGGGTCAATGTAATGGATGTCCCTTTTTGGGACATAAAATTGATTCTGACCTACTTGCTTTGTTAGATAAGCTTTCGGAACCCACGCTTTTCGTTGATTTTTGCGGGGGTGGATAAAGGAGATAAAGGATCTTTGGGTCGATCTTGATTTATATCCTATCCCAGATTTGTGGTACATGCCCTTTTGTGATCCAAGAATAAGGTCAAGGTTCTTGGATCGGGTTGTGAAAGTTGCTAGTAGATCCTTAAGTTTTAGGACTTCGCCCTTTAGGGTTGAGTTTTCAGTTTCAAGCTCAATTAATTTTTGATTTTGAGTTTGTTCAGTTAATGTTCTGGTATTAATTAATTGCTCCTTAAGGTCTTGATTTTCCTTAAGGAGCTGGTCATTTCTAGATTCAGATGCAAGCAATTTTTTATTTAAAGCAGAGATAATCTTAAAAAATTTTGATTAACTGAATCTAAATATACCTTAGTCGAGTTGTCCGAAAAGAGTCCGATCTCTTGACTCGACTCGTATTCGGAATCTTCGTCGTGCTCTGAGTCCGATTCTGGTCCGGTTGCCATCAGTGCGAGGTAGCTTGCGTTCTTTGGTTGTTCATCGTTGGAATCGTCCGAGATTTCATCCCACGTGGCTTAAAGAGCCTTCTTCTTTTTGTTCTTAGTGGGTTGGTCCTCCTTCTTGTAAGGGCATTCATGTTTGAAGTGCCCTTTTCTGTTACAGCCGAAGCAGATCATTTTGCTTTTACCTTCAGTGCTGGAGGGCTTCATTACCTTTTGAATATCTTTCTTTGAAAATTTGTTCTTCCTTCTGGTGAACATTTTTCTTACCAAGTTCACCAGTTGTTCTTCTTCATCTGAGTCAGAGTCTGACTCATCTTCAGGTTCTTCTTGAATTTTTCTTTTTGATTTGGCTTCTTTTGGTGAACCTGCAAATAAAGCTAGCCCTTTCTCGACCTTGGCGTTAGTTTTCTCATGCAGCTCTAATTCACAAAATAGTTTATCCAGATTAATTTTTGAAAGGTTCCTAGAAATTTTATAGGCATCTATAATAGATGCCCATAGTGAATTTCTAGGGAATGCATTTAACGCATACCTTATGATGTCCCGGTTCTCCTGTTTGTGCCCGATCATGTGGAGTCCATTCAATATGTTCTTAATCCGGGCGTGGAGTTGACTTGCTGATTCTCCTTCCTGCATTTTTATGTTAAATAACTTATTCAATAACAGATCTCTCTTTGTTACCTTTGCATCAGAAGTGCCTTCATGTAATTCTGTTAATTTGTCCCATAGCTCCTTCGCCGAGTCGGTTGGTCCAATTCTGTTTAGCTCCTCTTTGGTAAGTCCGCACTGGAGGGTGTTCTGAGCTTTGAACTCGGTCTGAGCCTTTTTCTTCATCTCCGGGTTCCATCTGTCGGGATTCAGTGGAGCATTATTTCCCTCATCTATTGGTGGTGTGTAGCCTGTTTGAACTACGAACCACTGATCCATGTCGGTCTTCAGATAAACCTCCATCCTTCTCTTCCAGTAGGGAAAGTCTTCCCCATTAAAGAGGGGAGGGCGGGCAGTGCTATAGCCTTCACCTTGAGCCATTTAAATTCTGTGCACACGAAATAAAAGTAGACACAATATCCCAAGACTGGGTCTTGGATTAGTAGTGCGGGAAAGGATAAACTAACGAAAAGCAACTTGAATGGTGTTGCACCAGATTCAAGTAAAACCAACGAATGAGAAAAATAACTAAATTTAGGCAAGAATACCAAATTTAGATTATGTGTAGCGAAAAACCAAAAATTGAAAAAAAACTGGATTTCCCCCGGCTCTTATGGTGGTTGCACCGATACAGAGCGAACCTGGCTCTGATACCACTTGTAGGATCGATGCACGTGAGAGGGGGGGGTGAATCACGTGACTTTTTAAAAAATTAGAGTGCTTTAAAAAGCGTGCACAGCGGAAAAAATAAAACACGAACGAAAAACCAATACAAACGACACAGGTAGTTTTACTTCGTTCCGAGCCTTCGGCGACTCCTACTCGAAGGCCCAGGTCCCTCAGACCTTTCCGTTGGGCAATCCACTAAAACTCTCTACCGGTCAACCCCGATAGAGTAGGCGAGTACAAAAGAATTGAAAGTGCGACAACCCCACACTTTCAAGTAATTAGATGCAATAAAGTATTAAAAAAAATACGCTTTTCTTTTTACCGACGTCCGGAGTAGGTCGACTCTTTCGGGGCAGCAGGACGTCATCGGCTCGAGGTGAGGCGTTTCCGGAGCAAGGCGCGAGCGTAGAAGAACTTTGAGGCGTTGGAAAAAATGTTATGCAAAGCATGGGGTCGAGGGCCCTTTATATAGGGCCTGGGGGCGCCCGGGACGTCGGGGGCGCCCCCCACGTGGCCTCTGATCCGCAGAGCTCTCGGTCGCGTCTGATCCTCTGGATCCGCTTTGACCGGGGCGCCCGGAGCACTCGGGGCGCCCGGATTGACCGGTCAAAGCCTTATCTCCTCGGCTTCGCAAGGGCGCGGGTTCGGGTTGCGCATGGGGGCGCCCGCAGCGCAGGGGGCGCCCGGGAGCAGCGCGGGCGCCCGGGAGCACGGGGGCGCCCGGCCCAGCGTGTATTCGGCCCAGCTTGACTTTACTTGTTTTGTATGCACCTTGGGGGCGCCCGGGACACTCCGGGCGCCCTACTCAGCTACTACCTCACTCCTTTGAGGCTATCTGAGCTGCAGACACTCCTTCCTTTGGTCCTGCATCCAGGGTTAGTCCAAAACACAATAAAACGCAGTGTTAGATTATACAGCCTTAGCTGTCTTGGTTCTGACTTTGGTCTCCGAAATGGAGCCCTAGGTCGAACCGACGCCTACTCTTCCCTCGACGGGGAACGCGTCCTCTCCTACTCCTCCAGTGACTTACCTCACTTACCCTTTGTGCAGCTTTACTTGACTTCTTGACCACCAGGACTTCCTGCCAAGGCTCAACCACCCTGGTCTTCCTGCCAAGTCTCAACCAACTTGGTCTTCAGCCAGTTGTCAGGTCCCGCGGACCCAACTGGACTTCCCGCCAGGACTCAACCATCCTGGACTTCAGCCTGGTGTCTGGTCCTAAGTCTTTCAACCCTGCACACTTAGTAAAGAAGTTAAAAACCAACAACCCTAACTTTAACCACTTTGTCATACATCAAAACCCGAGTTTGACCGTTAGTGCAAACTGCACCAACAGATGTCTGGTATTTGAGTATGAGTCATTACCTTCAACTCATGCTGTCTAGGCTGCCCTTAGAGAAAAATATAATGCAGTTAGCTTGAGCAAGTTTCGTCAGCTGACAATTAAGATTGATACTTGAAAAAATGCCTGAATTTTACAATGGCCTAACATCTGAGAAAAATAACAAATATGATTTGGGAGCTAATGATGTTGGTCATGAGTTGATCGATGAATAATAGGTTCAGACAATTATTCATTCCCTTCCTAATTTTTGGAAAACAATGAAATAAAACTTTATTTACAATAAAAGTATCAAGACTTTCACTGATGTCTTTGGCTATGTTGAATTAGAGTCGGAGATAATAGAATCCGTAAAGATTTCTGGACAAGCTGTTATAGCTGAAGGTTCTGTTAGAACATCTGTATCTAAGAATAAGAAAAAATAGTTCAAGAAAAGAAAGGGAAAAGAAATTGGTGTTGTTGTTGGGCAAGATTCAATCCAAAAAAAGGAAAGAAGTATGGAAAGAAACCTAAAAGTAAACTGATTTGTTATAACTGTGGCAAGAAGGGTAACTTTGCTCGAGAATGTACTGAGCCAAAAAAAAATAGATCCATGTTTATCTTCTTTTCATTAGCATTATGTTATTAGTTTAATCCTGTTAGCTGATTCTTATCCTTTGTGGATTATAGATTCAAGAACAATAAACCATGTAGCTTATGATCGAGCTATATACATGGAGTATCATCGAATACCAACGGGCAACATGTGGATATATATAGAAAACAATGCAAGCATTGAAGTTAAAGGAGTTAACACTGCAAACTCAACCTACATGGTGGGCAAACCTTGCTTCTGCATAATGTCCCTTATGCTCCTAAGATTCGACGGAATTGGGTTTCCCTTGCTACTCTGGATTTGGATTATTGTATAAATTTTTACAGTCGTTGTATGGAACTAAGAATTGGCTCTGTGTTAACAGAATATGGTTATGTATCGATGACTTTGATATTAATTATGAAAATAATTATTATTTTTTAAACTTTGCTCGTACTAGCGATGTCGATGTAAATGATGAAATTTGACATGCAATATTAGGATATAGGACAAGAATGAATAAATATATTAACTAAAAAGGCTGGTCGACACTCATGACAAAGTTAACTTGTCTATATGTGACTATTGTCTTACTGAAAAAGCAATTAGAAACTATTTAGTAAGACTATTAGGGTTGAATCATCATTGCAATTAATTCATTCGGATATTTGTGGTCCAATGAATGTGAATGATAGACATGGAAGTTCTTATTTCATTACATTTATTGATGATTTCATATGTTTTGTATATATATTTGATTACTCATAAATCTAAAGCATTAGATTATTTCAAACATTATTTGAACAAAATTGAGAACCAATTGGATCGTAAAGTTAAAACTTTACGTACGTTAAAACTTTACGTACTAACTGTGAAGTTGAATATTTGTTTGATCAGTTCAAGATAATATATAATAAGAAAGGGATTATTAGACAGTCAACTATCCTTAGAACTCCACAGCAAAACAGGATTTTAAAAGAATAAATTGAACTCTTAGATATAGTTAGATCTATGATACTTAAGCCAATTTTATATTGGAGAGATGTATTATTTGCTATAACCTATATACTTAATCGAGTGTCTTCTAAATATGTTTCATCTACTCCATATGAATATTGTACAAGCAGAAAATCAGATTTGAGTAATTTGAGACCTTAGGATCCCTCAATACACTATTATACTCTTGTAGTCGGCTCTCTCATATACGCTCGAGCCTATCGGGTCTACAATCTGGTCAGTTGTTTATGTTCATGATAAGATTCACAAATATGAAAAATTAGGACTCAGGAGTAAGAAGTATATCTTTATAAGATATTTTAATACCTTTAAGGGTTATATTTTTTATTGGTAAGCAACAAGATGAAACTATCACTAAAATAAAGTCAAGAGATGTTACTTTTCTCAAAACTGAGTTCTCAACAAGAGGTAAAGTTGATAAAACGATTCTTTATTTGCAATAAAGGAGGAGGATAATGTACTTTTATCAATAAATTAGGTATCACAAGAGATATCTGAATCCAGTCAACCTAGTGGAGTGATTTGCAAATGAATGAGTGAATTTTTCAGCAATCTAACCTATGAAGAAATAATCATCAGATTAATCCTCATAAAAGGTTTGACATTGAGAATGAGACATTAATAATTCTCCCATTGACGATAAGAAACCTCGAACGATTGAGTAAACATTGAGATGCTCAATTAGAGAAAAATAGAAAATTACAATGGATGAGGAAATAAAGTCTATGAGAAAGAATTAATTTTGGGATTTAATCGATCATCCTTCAGGACGAAGGGTATTGGGAATAAATAGATTATCAAAATTAAGAGGAAAGAAGATGTGTCAATTAATCGATACAAAGCTCGTCTAGTTGCAAAAATGATATACCCTATATTGATTTTGAAGAGACATTCTCTTTTATTGTGAAGAAGTTTGTGTCAATATGTGTCATCCTAGCTATAGTAGCACATTTTGACTTTAAATTATATCAAATAAATATAAAAATGGCTTTCCTTAATGATAATATTCATGAGGAAATTTATATGGTACAACCAAAAGGTTACATTGCCGAATATTAAGAGAGTAGAGTATGTAAACTTAAAAATTCTATATATGGACTAAAGTAAGCGTCAAGACAATGAACATAAGATTTAATGAAGTCATTTTATCTTATGGTTTCGAAATAATCAATGAGGATCATAATTGTGTTTACCTAAGCAAGGAAAAAAAGAAAGTATATCATCTTATCATTATATATTGATGATATACTAATAGCTGAATGTGACATAAAATTTGTGAAGCTGAATACATCTTAGGAGTGAAGACATTAGAGATCGATCAAAAGGAGCTTATCTCAAAAGGCTACAACATTTCAATATGTTAGCTTACAATATTGCACAAACAACTCAGTGAGAGATACTATTCTGAGCAAAACTATGTATCCCAAGACTCCCGAAAAAATAGCCAAAATAGAGAAAAAATTATATATTAGTGTCATTGGTAGTTTAATGTATACTATGTTATGTACTTGTCCTAATATAAATTATGATATTGGCTTAGTTAGTCGTTTCCCGTTAAATCAAAGATCGAGACACTAAAAAGCATTGAAGAAGATATTTAAATATCTTAAAGGGACAACAGACTATCTTGCTTCCAAGAATCAAAGCTGAGCCTGAAGGGTTACACAGATGCAAATTGAGTAGAGGACCTTAACGATAGAGAATTCATATTTGGCTATACATTCTTGCTAAATGGTGGCGTCATCTTACGGAATATCAAGAAACTGAATTATGTAACATCGTCGACAATGAAAGCTGAGTTTGTGACTTGTGCAGCGACTGTATAAGAAGGTGTCTGGTTAAAAAAGTTATTGAGTATATGTAATGAACCCAAATATGTGTGTGTGTGTGTGTGATGGGGTAGAATAGCCCCCGTGGCGGCACGTGGGATGAAGAAGTTGCGTGGCATGACACGATGGGTCGAAGTAACCCTCTTTCCCGGGCCACAGGACCCCCCTCAAGGGGCACGCCCCGGAGGGTCGGCCAGAAGACCCCTCCTGGGATCACCCTGGGGGGTTGAGACCCGAGAGCCCCTCAGGAGTTATAGCGCCCACTCGAACCGAAAGACCCCGATATCACCTCGGGAGGCAGAACCCAAGTAACGAGCGACCTCAAGTACCAATCTCTCCCCCCCCCCCCCCCCCCCCCCGCTGCCGCTCTTTTTGCGGATCTACGGATACACATCCCCGTCATAAGGAGTCATCACAACCCTTAAATGTCACAACAGGTCGAAGCGTGATAACGGTACAGACTGTTTCAGAGGCTATCCGGTAACCGCCGAAAGAGGGGGAGGGCGTGGCAGGAGTCATGGAGACATGGCACAGATCAAGGGAACACCCCAAGTCTGCCGTCATCCGTATAAAAGGTAGTCCAACCCCTCCGGTAAGGGGGTTATGCTCTCTTAACTCTATAGACATTTCCTTTCTTGCTACCTTTACCCTCCCTCAATATCCTGACTTGAGCGTCAGAGTGGGCTCCGCCGGACAATCTTCGGCATGTTCCCCTAACGCTCGTATTGATCTCACATGGCACTGAGTTCCTCCCCGTCACAACGACTTCCACGTGGGCAAAATCTCGGTGATTGGACATCGTCGTCGATTCCTTCCGAAATAATATAATTAATATATATATATATATATATATAGGTCCTTGGTATAGGTCTTAATGACCTATGCCTTGAACCAGCTCTGTCTCCTTTCATCTTGATGTGGGATTGACGATGAGGGGCTTTTGGATGAGCAAAATCTTTTGTTTTATTGGAGCAAAATATGATATTGCTCATCCCGTGACAAGATATAGATATGTAAATCAGAGCATATTTTACTCTAGCCTAGATCTTTGCTTCATTAAACATTGATTTGTTTGTTAATACGTATCGATCACAGAGCTGGTTGGCACATTAATTACTGGATTGCCAACTTATCCCTTGTTTTCCAAGTTACTTATATAAAACTCCTTGTATAGAAAGAGTTTGGAAACATGTATATTGATCCGGGACAATCTGGACGGAATGCGAGTATGTTCGGGCGGGGTATTTAGGAAGATCTAACTCCCACGGAGCCCACAGAACGGAGCAGTCAGCTAAGACCCGAGTTGATGACGGGCCAATCAGGCCAGAGAGGGCCGATCGACCGGTTTGAGGTGGTGCCCGGTCAGCCAGACCGAAGCGCCCAACGACTAGGCTGGAGGCCTGGGTACAAGGATGGCTGAGCTGGATTCAAAACACAAGAGGGATGTCGTTACCGGCAGTCAGCCGGGCTCATACTGGTCGGGCAGCTGGACCACAAGTGACCGACCGGCAGGCCCCGGGCATTCGATCGGTTAAGAATTAGGCATCCGGTTGGGCTGGGAGCATTCGCGAGCCGTGAGTGATATCCCCGAGTTCCTCTCGAAATGCGAAGGACCCAGTAAACCTTCTTGTCAGACAACAAGATAAAGTGAACACATTGAGGTGACAAACATTTATGGAAGATTGGCGGTCATACCTCTAGGTTCACACTAGGGGACAATAAGGCTGCGCTAGCCCCTTGAATCGACAGGCAATTATGAAAGGTGGGGGACCATACCGCTAAGTCAGAGGCTACGCGGTACTATGATTGGCTCTGCCGCCCTCTTGTCGGTTGTCAGAGGTATGCTAACGGATTCGTTGACAGGAAGAGACCGGTCCTTGTCTGTTATCTCGCCTATATAAAAGCCCTTTGGGATAAAAAAAAAGAAACATCTATAATTCTCATCCACTATTCGTCAGAATCTCTAGTGTGGTCTAAATTCTCTCGTAGCTCCCTCGTCGGAGATTTGCTCGGCCGGTCCCTGTGTCCCCACCAAAATAAGTATCCTCAGCATCTCCTTCGGGCGCTTGAGGAAATTGTGACAACTCATCATCGAATATTGACCCGGTCGGCCGAACCTCCACTATCCGACCGGAAGGTCTTCGTAACCCGAACAACAGTCTCTCATAGCATCCGATTGACAACTCTGCAGTCAACCCTCGATCAAGATCCAAACCAATCATTATGGGATGACCTTGGGATGACCCACTCTTCGCTTGCTGACAGGATTATATATATATATATATAATTATCTTGGATTAAAAACAATTTAAAAATATTAATTAATTAATATTATATATTTATTTTACCTCGATTAATTTTAAAAGACAACCGGCACTAAAGAGTGAGAGAGACAATTTAGATATATTTGAACAATACGGAGCATGTATTGTCATGCCCTCCAATCAGTGCCTTTCCAAACTCTAAATGAATATGACCAGCCCTCAGCAGTTGGAGGTCTATTAGAGTATTAGTAACTTAAATAATCACTAGCGAGATAAAAAGGAAATAGAATCATCCTGTTTTTTGAGAGGAAGAATGAGAGGAAACAAAAGGTCAAAATAAACAGAACAAGAAACCACAGAATCTTTGTTTTTTTTCAAGTGGCATTGATTAATATTCACTCATCTACCACAAAGATGAAAGTCATGGAGTAAAGTTGTAGAACATACTACAGCCACGTTAAGGAAACTTGAATTTGAAATCAACAATCTCATATGTTGGTTTTCCAACTTTGCGCGAAGTAGGAGTGTTTCGTTTGAGATGAAAAACATTAGACAGCTTCAGCTTCGACTACTCGAGTTCGAAAGGATTCGCAATCAGCTGTCGGCTTAAAGCTGCAGAAGATTTAAAAAAATAATAATAAATCAAATCAATAAAAATGAAAGATGCATTTCATGATCAAACAAAGAATATTCAACTTGATCAAGGAATCAAGACAGAAATTAAAATAGCAATGACAATAAACCTGGTGTATTTCAATGACACTAAGATATTATCTACTTCGACTACATTACATACTTCTACTCTAACCATTTTGTCCAATGGTGCAAATTGACTTTGATCTTGAGGTTTCTACAGGTTTGGAACTTTCCATGATTACTTGGCATCGAGCTCATTTAACTTTAGAATTCTTATGAAGAACCAAATCAACTCTACCACCAAGTGCCTCATTTTTTATTTCGTACATAACTCAATCAAGGTGTCTCACTCCTATAGTTCAATCAATGTGCTACACAAATTTAGTTTAAGAAACAACAGTAACGACCAAGAGTAGATCACAAGTTATTGCACATAACCAAGAGAGTTCAGTGTGGATTTGGATGGCATGACATAAACCTTTATTCTTGTTCAAAGATCTGAAAACAGTTTTACAGGGAGAGAGAGAGATTTGTGTGACAGTAAAATAGTAACTTACCTGTAAAGCTGTTGTCCATCAAATGCAAATTTCTTACTAATCCAATCCGGGAGAAGCCGTTCTAATAAACTCAGATGTTCTTCTGCTTCTCCTACCATAAGATGGAAGGAAACAAATTTTAGTTTCCAACATAAGAGGGAATCAACAGAAGAGCTTATAAAGATTTACTTGAATCCTCGAGTTCTAAGTTGTTAGAGAGAATTTTATGCACAAGTTCCTCCTTTGTGATATTGAAATAGTATGTAGACTGCGAATTGAAGCTGATTGCATCAAAAGTTGCTAGCACAGAAGAGAGCATCTTAGAGCTCTTCCTCTCTTCCATTTGGTTCAATGTGTTATCCTTAGAATTGGCAGTTGCCAAACCATGTACCTATAATAACGAAAAGAATTAGTTCATTTTACTAATGATAAACAACCAAATCCATAACTTAAAAATAAAATGAAAAAAACAAAAAAGTTTAAAAAAGACCTAAAAAATCCACAATGAAGGAATAGAACATAAGATAATACACATTTACAGTCGCTGAAAGCTCAAATTGGTCACATAAGCACATGCACTAAAGGACTGCAATTGCATCATATATTTTGGTAAATATGTAATTCCTGAGAACCATATTGCATAACTGAACTAAAATTGATTGTCATATCTAGCCGAACAAAAAGATGGTTCGCCAAGTGTTATAGTTCTAGTTCTGAACACCAGATATATTAATGTTAAAATATTACGCAGCAGAATTTTCTCCAGTATTGCATGCCACACTGATTTCATGTCATTGTACAGATACATAAACAATAAAGAGTCACAAGAGAAATATGACAGCGAGTTTAGTAAATGTTGATTTTATATTACTCGTATAAATATATAGCTTACCATGCATGGAAGAGGGCCAGCAGATTTTTCAGTCTCTTGCTCCCAAAGAAATCTTTTGGCAGAGTCAATCTGATCAGATGAAGATTTAAGAACCATGCCCTCTTGGATTTGGTCATAATTTGTATCATTACTATTCGCTTCAATATCCGTACTCGAGTACTTTAGAGATCTACGTGCTGAAGTGCTTAATTTAGCTTCGCTAACCAAGTCATCATCTTCAGTAGTCAATTTTTCATTAGGAGTTGGAACAGATCGTTTTGGCGTCTGTAGGACAGGAGTTTCAGCTGCTATTGCACCAATACACGAAGAAGCACCTTTCAAAGGGGTGCTATCCAGAAATTGAGAGGATGAGCAGCCCTTCTGACTAAAGACCAAACATGAAAGTGACTTTATCCCTGAGATGGAAGAATTAGCTTCCATATTGCTAGTGAAGTGGGATGATGGTTGAGTGGCAAGTAACTGTGTTTTCTCTGATTCTGGAATCATAACCTTTTGTGAAAAATATCTTTTGAAGGATGAAGGTAAAACCGAAGCACTAGGCAATTCACTATGCTCAATGACACTTCTAGGTGAGAAAACTTTTTGAACAATTTGCCTTCCAAAGGACAAAGGTAAAAGAGAACCACCAAGTAACTCGTCAAGCTCAAGGGAACTTTCAGGTGGTTGTGGTTCCATGCTACAATTCTTAGGCAATGTCTCTGAAGGCAAATTGCAATTGCTTTGATTGAATGGCTCAGGTAGCATGGCCTTAGGAATATCAATGTCCTATTATCAAGATAAATGAGAGAAAATATAAAATAAATCCGAAATCAGCAAGCATAATAATTGATGCAAAAGGTCATTAATTTTAACACCAAAAATAATGGCATGCACAGAAGGAAAAAAAACCACTTTAATGCCATGGAAACATCTTAAATAAAACTGAAAATCGGACAAACTTATCCAACCAAGTCAACCAGCAATATACAAAAAGTTTTCTTTTCCCCTTTAATTTTGACATTTTGCCTTTGATGTTGTAGGATAGCACTTTCTAAACCACTAGTATTTCCAATCAGTATGGTTTATTATAGACATTTAGCATATCAAATTTGCTACACATCATGCTTGGCAAAAGAGTAATAAAAATATATAAAATATTTAACTACAACAAATAAAAATTTTAACATAAATAATTTTTTTCAAAAATTTCTTTAACAACTTTCAAGGTAAAGAGACATTTTAGTCATGGTGTAGATTATATTGGGACAAGAATTCTTTATTTTTTAAAAAAAGAGAGAATCAACTTAATTACTCTAAGATAAGAATTGAGTTAAACCATCTTAGAAGGTACCTTGGGATGGGTGATAAAAAATTTGAAAAGTCTCTTGCGGAAAGCTTCCCATAAAGCAACGGATATTGATTTATTGTGATGTAAATTATCTTCCACAACATCCTTCAGTAGAGTAACATTAATATCTGGAATGACCACTAAGGTTTCCTTGTCATGGACAAGTACCTTCTCAATCTTAATGGCTTCAGGGAAAATGTAAATCATTTGAGCAAGATGACTGTACATAAACTTTCTGCAAAACAAAAATCAATTTAAAGACCAAGCGCATACTTCATTAAGGGGAAAAAAACATATTTCCTAATACCTTTTTGTCAAAATCTCTACACGTGGAGATATGTTTCGAAAAGTAGACTGCAACTTTCGCAACCCAAGCAACCTTATAGCAGTATCTAGTCGGTTAAAGAGTTCAGCCAAAATGTAATAGCTGTAACCACAAGATGAGATCAGCATTGAATAGGAAAACACGAGAAAGATATAATACAATAAAACATACTTATCTGGAAGTTTATCTGGCTCATTATCCTTCTGTCCATCAACTATTGTACTTAGCTCAGTAAATCCTACAATAATTGAATATTGACTAGAAAGTAAATCAAACATTTCTCATGATAAATACACAAATGAAATGGTCAACAGTCAACACTACCTTCATTCTCAAAATCTTTAGCAAGTTGTTTCCTAGTAAGAGATGCAATTTCTCTATCTTTACTACTCCATTCAGGTTTCTGTGGCGTTGGAGATACAAAGTTATTTTCAACTTCTTCCTTTTTATCAATTTTCACGGGCAAATCAGATGCAATATCTGAATCATTCTCTGAATCATTCTCGTAAGATATTTTCCTACATCCAGATGACTCAGAATTTTGCTTCATGTATCTCTCGTGCTCCATGACTTGAAACCAAGACTGTAACATTTAAATAAAAAAAGATATGTCAAATCTACATACTCTAATAAAATTCAGATGTTGGAGGCATACTAGAAGCACTTACATGCTTTTCCATAGGAACAAACCCATTTTTTTACTGAAGATCATACTTAACTTTTATTGAATCAGTATCATATGACACTATTTCCTTTTTGTAAATGCTAAAAATATATATTGACTTAAGTTAAAGCAAAAAAGAAAAAAGAAAAAAAACTATTTAGTAAACTCAACTATGTCATTACTATAGTATCCTTCAACAATTGAATAAATCAAACTGACATTAGATTGCCCATTCCATTCTCTCTTCTTCTTTTTTTCTTTCCTTTTTTTAGAACTTGGAATAAATATTCAATTTCTGATTAAAAGCAAAATGATGGTTAAAAGTGTGCACTGGTGAAAGGAAGGTAGAGAAGCATAGGCTGTGTTTAGGCTGTGTTTGGTACGCTTGTTTTTCATTTTTATTTTCCGCAGCAAATGTGATTTTTCAAAAAATGTGTTTGATTTATATTTTTAATTTGTTTTCTAGAAAAAATATAACGTTTTCTAAAAACTAAAAGATGAAATAAAGTCATTCTCTAAAAAATAAGAAAATATGATTTTCTAGAAAATAAAATTAAAAAATGAAGCAAACCAAATGCTGCTCCCATAGTGTTTTTTAAGGAAAAAGAAAAAAAAGCAATTATGGAACTTCTTTTTTCATTTATCTTAGAACATCTTGAAGGAACAACAAAGAAGCCATTTTATGCCACATCGCTTCTGCTATTTTGGGGAGAATGTTGGCTGATTCAAAAAAAAAACAAAAAAACACTTTTCCCCTTCATCTATGCAAGGTCGGGCAGCCAGTAGAGTGAAGTTAGGAGACAATGGGAGCTTTGGCATTTGGAGCTTGAGTTTACAAAGAGGGAAGCTCATGCGATCAGAGGGTAGTGCAAAGTTAGACAGCCAGTAAAATTTGGGCAGCCCGTTTCAAGGATAGGAATTAATCAAACAAGAACTTCTCAAAGAAACACAACAGAGAAATCAAAGAAGTGACCAGTGAGCATTACGGCGGAGGATTCGGGGCGGGGAGTCTTGTGGAGGTGCGCCTCGAGCTGCTCGTTGCGAGTAGTCGACAACGCAGCGGGATCGTTGCACCAGTCACCCCCGCGACGAAACGCGGCGGTTGCGATGCGACGAAAGGGCTGCCGAGGAACTCGAGCAGGTTAGGGCAGGGAGAGAATCAGGCGAAGTAGGGTTGGGGCAAGACAGCAGTGAGGAGGGAAGTCCTATTTCATTCTGTCTCAATTTGCTCTTCATCAAATCCAGCCGTCCAATGAAAGAGGAAGGACATCTTAACGGTTGAATAAGACATATCCGTATCAGGTAAGGGAAACGCGTGGGATTTGCACGTCGACTTTACTGGAAAATAGCCGTTCGTCCCATGCGTCGGGTTTCGGATTTCGGATTTCGTATCTGAAGATCCGAGCCGATATTTCAAATTTCAAGCATCACTTGGGCCGGGGCCTTGCTCTTACCGCCCTACAGGCCGTGGCCCGGCCCGTTTTTCTATTTCTTTTATGATGTTTTATAATCTTCAATTGCGAGGAGTAATTTGACAAAAAGATAAAAGTCCGAGAGGCAGATTAAATTTCCTTAGTTAAAAGTTACGGCAAATTAGACAACCGCATAGTAAATTATCAAATACTCGCGTCCCGTATTTTAATTTTACAATTATCAAATTCTATATTCAATGTTATTTTACCCTCTACTTATTCATCAAATCGATGATTACATTATAATAATTAATTTCGACATAGTTTTTTTAAATGATTAACAAATTTAGTTCGTGTTAAAAAGATTAATATTTTCGGTATAATAAATTAAATTGATATTTAAGAATATAAATATAATAAATAAATTTAATTTTATATTATTTTGAGTTCTTATATTGATCTAATATGACTAATTAATTAGAGTTTAGAATGATATAAAATTAAATTTTATATGTTCGTTTCATTTTTTATTATATTTTGTTGAATATTAATTTAATATATTATATTATGAATAATAATTTATTTATTATAAAAGTTTTTAATCTAAAAATATATCTGAATTTATTATTATAATGTAATAATTAACTTGTCCCAAACATAATTGTCAAGATTCGTATATAAGAAATATAGATTTTGAAATCAAAGTACTGCATATTATTAAAAGTTTTTTTTAATAGGTAGCGAATGTAAGAGTACTAGCTATTAGGATAGACGATCGATGAAAAGCTTCCATGTAACTTAGTCGGTTATCTCACATTAGACTATAATTTGATTAATCATTTTCGCCCCAAGGATACGGTGTCATAGTTAAGCTCTCATAGATCAAGGATCTAGAGTTTAAGACTCAATTACGATGAATTATTGAGAATTTTTCTCTTCAATAGATAGCGGGCCAAAGAATGTTAACTATCAAGATAAATCTCTATCAGTACTTGTTGATTTTTGTTTGGAATTTCAAATATATTGAATGAAGTGTGTATATGTTTAGTCCCACATTGCTAAGCCAAGAGAGTTGGAAGGCCTTATATATGAAGTCATTCCAACTATGCTTAGATAGCTTAGGGGGACCTACACGCATGCATGGGCTGAGCCCAAACTAGGTAGTTTCAGGGGGTCTGGGCCGGAAACCCATAAACCGGGCGCGACGCACGCGATTATCGCGTGCAGGGGGGTGCAAATCCCCAGCCCGTGAGCCTCGCGCTTGCGGGCGGCCCGGTTTGATTTTGCAGATTTCGGTTTGATTCCTAAACCAATTTGGTTTGGTTTCATTTTATTTATTTATTGTTTTTCTTTTCCTGAGAAATCAACAGGCGCGACTTTCCTCAACGTCGCGCACGGCGCGACGCCTCGCGGCCTCAGCACAAACGCGAAGAGGCACTCAGTGCCTCTTCGGATCTATAAAAGAAGGGGAAGAATGCAGAGAATTCATTCACTGCTTCTCTTCTCTTCGAGCATTTTCTTTTCTCTTCGAGCGTTTCTTCGGTTTTGGGTCTTGAGGCTTCGCCTTGTGCAATCTGAGGTTGTCTCCGAGGGCAGCGTTCGTCTTGGAGTGCACCTACGAACGCCGTGTGGTTGTCGGATCTTGGGAGAGTTTTGCCAGGAGCCTTTGCACCATAGGGCGGCAATCAATTCTCTAAGGACAGTCGGCACGCCGGCGCTTCAACCGGATAACTATTCCTAACTTTGCACTTTTCTTATCAGATTCCTGCATCTATATTTTTTACTGTCTACTTAAGTGCCTGCTTATCTTATTTTTATTTTACAATCATAGAGAATTGATTGTGCCTAAGTAGACATGTTAAATGTCAGAATGTCGGGATCTGATGAGGCTAGCGCCAAACCCGAGAGATTCTCCGGGCAAAACTTCAAACGTTGGCAACAACGGATGAAGTTTTGACTTACTACGCTGCGGCTTTTCTCCGTTATAGAATCGAATCCTCCTTCACCTGATGAAGAAGAACCTGCCCATAGTGCTTCCACCGAGAGGTTTAAACAGAGGGATTATCTCTGCCATGGGAGAATCCTGTCTGCCCTCTCAGACGCACTATTTGATGTGTACTGCTCTACAACCTCGGCCAAAGAGTTATGGAAATCTTTAGATAAAAAATATAACTCCGAGGACTCTGGTTTAGAGAAGTACACCGTGGGGAAGTTCTTAAACTTCAAAATGATTGAGGGTAAATCTGTCATTGAGCAGACCCATGAATTTCAAATTTTGATTCACGGTCTTGCTGAGGGAGATATGTCGATACCCGAGAAACTTCAAGTCTTGTCTATCATCGAAAAGTTGCCTCCGAGTTGGGAAGATTTTGGCATGACACTTAAACACAGGAGAGGTAAAATCTCTCTTGAAGATTTAATGATTGCCTTAAATATCGAGGAAGAACATCGGAAGCAACATAAGGATGATGATAAGGGGATATCTATGGAATTTGCTCCAAAAGGCAAATCTGGTGGTCTCTTCTGACAAGAGCAAGTTCAAAAACCAAAAAATGAAGAACAAAATGAAACCCAAATCAAAGGTTCAGAAGAAGCATGGAACTAGGCCGTGCTGGGCTTGTGGACAAATTGGACAATTTGCCAAATTCTGTCCTGAGCGGAAGGACAAGAAGAAGAACCAAGGCAATGTGCCCAACACCAAGGCACAGGTCAATGTTGTGACCAGCACCAGCAATGGGTTTGTTTCCTTTAACCCCGAAATAATTTTGATTTATCAACCCAATGAGTGGTTAGTTGATACAGGTGCTAATGTGAACTGTTGTGCTGATCGTTCTGTCTTCCTTACTTATCAGGTAATTGAAGGCACTTTCGTAACCATGGGGAATCATTTTGCAGCCAGAGTGTTAGGGATTGGACGAGTTGACTTGAGGTTTACCTCAGGGAAGGTCCTGTCACTGCATGAGGTTCATCATGTTCCAGCGGTCCGACGGAATTTGATTAGCGGGTCAAAATTAGTTCGTGCTGGTTATAAGCTAAACTTCAAATGTAATAAAGTTGTATTGTTACATTTAGGAACCTTTATTGGAAAGGGTTACCTTAATGAAGGTTTATTTAAACTCAATGTTGAAAATACGACTATAAATAAAATTAGTGATATTGGCTGTTCTTATAACATTAAGTCTTATGATATGTGGCACGATAGATTAGGACATGTTAATTTTCAAACTATAAAAAGGATGATGAATCTTGACATGATTCCTAAGCATGCCATAAATGATAAGAAAAAATGTGAAGTTTGTGTGCAATATAAACAGCCCCGTAAACCCTTCAAATCAGTTGATAGAAATTCTAATATTTTAGAATTAATTCATACTGACTGCTGTGAGTTTAACGGTATAATAACGAGAGACCATAAAAGGTATTTCATTACCTTCATTGATGATTACTCTCGTTATTGCTATGTTTATTTGTTAAAAACTAAAGATGAAGCTTTAGATAAATTTATGATCTTCAAATCTGAAGCTGAAAATCAATCAAACCAAACCATTAAGAGGATAATGTCTGATAGGGGTGGAGAGTTCACCTCAAACCTGTTTCAAAAATTCTGTCAAGATTCAGGTATAATTCATGAGGTCACTACTCCATATAGTTCTCAATCTAATGGTGTAGCAGAACGCAAAAACCGAACTCTTGAAGATATGATTAATTCCATGTTAGGCAGTTCTGGGTTACCCAACTTCTTATGGGGGGGCTCTATACACTGCTTGTCATGTGTTAAATAGAGTACCAATGAAGTCAAGGGATAAAAGTCCATATGAACTTTGGAAAAGTCGAAGGACAAGTTTGAAATACCTTAAAGTATGGGGATGCCTTGCAAAAGTACTAGTACCTGAACATAAGAGGAAAAAACTTGGTCCAAAGACTGTAGATGGTGTCTTCTTGAGTTATGCTCAGAATAGTTCTGCATATAGGTTTCGATTATTAAATCAGAAATTTCTGGAATAAATGTAAACACTTTTGTAGAACTTCGTGATGCTACATTCTTTGAAGATATATTTCCTATGAAGACTAGAACACCTCAGTCTATCTCTAGTACTCCTACTAGAGATGACTCTGCCTCCATAGAAGTCTCATTATCCTTAGTGGGTGTACCTTCCTCAAGTTACTCTAGATTAAATGAATCTAGTGAGTGTACAGAATTAAGAAGGGGCAAGAGGCAACGTGTGTCTAAAAATTTAGGCCAAGACTTTATCACTTATAATATAGAAGGTGACCCTGTGACATATAGAGATGCTATGGCATCTCCCGAAGCTAAGCACTGGAAAGAAGCTATTAAAAATGAAATGGACTCTATTATCTCTAATGCCACATGAGAGTTAGTAGATTTGCCTCCTGGTTGCACCACCATTGGATGTAAATGGGTGTTTAAGAGGAAGTTAAAAACTGATGGGTCAGTAGATAAGTTCAAAGCTTGCCTGGTTGCTAAGGGATTCAAACAGAAAAAAGGGATTGACTATTTTGACACTTATTCCCCTGTTACTAGAATTACTACAATCCGAGTATTGATAGCACTGACATCCATATATCATCTTGAGGTCCATCAAATGGATGCCAAAACGACATTTCTTAATGGAGATCTTAAAGAAGAGATATATATGGATCAGCCAGAGGGATATGTAGTTTCTGGAAGTGAGAATAAAGTCTGTAAGTTAGTAAAATCCCTGTATGGTTTGAAGCAAGCTCCAAAGCAATGACACGAAAAATTTGATAGAGCTATGCTATCATTTGACTTTGAAATTAATGACTCTGATAAATGCGTATATACTAAAATGAAAGGTGATAAATGTATCATTTTATGTTTATATGTAGATGATATTTTATTTTTTGGATCTAACCTTTCAATTATTAACGAGATCAAGGCTCTCTTAAGTGGAAAGTTTGATATGAAGGATATGGGTTGTGCTGATGTGATTTTAGGGCTGAAGTTGACTCGCTCAACTGATGGAATAACAATTTCTCAAGCACACTATGTTGAGAAAGTGTTAGAGAAATATGACTATAGCCACATAAAATCTGTAGTCACACCCTATGATCCTTCGAAGACTCTCCACAAGAATAAGAGTGACATGGCTGTGTCTCAATTAAGATATTTCCAAATAATTGGTAGTCTAATGTATTTGGCAAATTGTTCTAGACCTGATATTTCGTTTGCTATAACTAAATTGAGCAGGTTTACCAGCTGTCCGGACAGAACACATTGGGATGCATTAGACAGAGTACTCAGATATCTAAAGGGTACTATATCCTTGGGCTTGTGCTATGGGAGGTTCCCTGCAGTCCTGGAGGGATATAGTGATGCCAACTGGATAGCTGACACTGCTGAGTGTAAAGGCGTTACTGGCTATGTTTTTACACTTGGAGGCGGTGCAGTTGCTTGGAGGTCTGTTAAATAGACGATCATATCCCGTTCTACAGCTGAGACAGAATTGTGTGCTTTGGATACCACAGTAACTGAAGCTGATTGGCTTAAGGGTCTTCTTACTGAGATTCCCTTTATTATAAAGCCAATACCTCCTATTTCAGTGAACTGTGATAATCAAACAACAATAGCACTACAAGAAAATTGCCATATACCCACAGTAAGTTTTAGCTACACATATATAAACTGTGGGTATAAATAACATATAGCCACAGATATTTGAAATCGTCATTATAAGTTATAGGGACAGATATTAATGCTGTGGGTATTGGATATCTATACCTACACTTATATTTTGCTGTCACTATAATTTTTTTTTACTGTGGGTATAAGTAGCGTATACCAACACTTATAATTTACTGTCACTATAAGTTATAGGGACAAATATCAATGCTGTGGGTATTGGATATCTATACCTACACTTATATTGTGCTGTCACTATAATTTTTTTTTTTACTGTAGGTATAAGTAGCGTATACCTACACTTATAATTTACCGTCACTATAAGTTATAGGGACAGATATCAATGCTGTGGGTATTGGATATCTATACCTACACTTATATTTTGCTGTCACTATAATTTTTTTGTATCGTGGGTATAAGTAGCGCTAGCGTATACCTACACTTATAATTTACTGTCACTATAACCTTTTTCTATAGATATAAATAATATATATATACCCACACCATAATATACCGTCACTATAACCTTTATATGCGTCATATGTGTGGTTTGATTCGGAGGGTTTGAGTTTGTCCCCAACATCGGCGCCACCGTCTGCGCGCGACAGGGAAGGCGTTGAGAGTGTGGTCCTGAGTGCCTTCGCAACCATTGATAATCTTCAAGCTATGAATCAAGGTGATAATATTGTGCTAGTATATACATTTTCTTTTGTTGTTCCTATCCCTTTTTGTTTTTGGAAAGATTTCATTAGAATTGGAAACATCAAAAGGTTAGAAGTACCTATCCCTTATCATAAACTATTCATTATGATAAAGTTTATCAAAAGAATTATTTAAAAAATTAAAATATCATATTAAACTATTTATTACGCCAAAACATTAGAAATATCTTTATATTATTTGACATTTTAATATGCGCACTACAAGAAAATAGGGCTTTAGAAACGGATTTTTAAAACGGAAATAAAATTTATTTTAAATTTTAATAAATTATAAATAAATTTGCTACGAAATTTCTAATCTGTTTCATTCAAAGAAAATAATATGCGCAAAAAAAATTAAAAGAGAATTTAAAATCAATTAAAAATGGAATGTATAAATAAATTTTTTAAAACCAAAATAAATACGGAATAGCAACTAAATTTGATACAAAATTTTATCTGTTTATAAATCACTTTCAAATATTTTAAATAGAAAAATAATCTATTTTTAATTTATATAATTTGAAAAAAATTATTAAGTAAATATAAATATATTTTGTTTTACTTTAATAAAACCCTAGCTAATCCCCTATGCTAAATCACGGACAGCGTGGCTAAGGGTTCCTTCGCGCGACGACCGGGCAATCGCCAGCTTATTATGAATTAGGGACAGCGGCGAAGGTAATCCTCCGACGACGCCGACCTTTTTTCAGATGATCTTCTCTGACGTCCTTTCACTGAAAAGACTCAGGTAATCCTGATCTCCTTCTTTAGCATTCTTCTTTGTTCTTCAATGCGCGACCGCAGTAGTGCCCTAATTGAGCGACGACGACCGTTCGCGCAGCCTAATCGCCTTGGTGATTGATGGTATTGATCAATGTTTTGATTCCGACCTCTTTATTTTCTTGCGCTAATTTTTCTTTCAGGTTATGCATTCACTGTTTTTGTGATGAAATTTGTAAATTTTGTTGCGTGATTGGATATTTAGATCGGTTTTTTTACTGTTTTGGAATCCTAATCTGTTTCATCTTCTCGGCATCATCATGTATCTTATTGAACGGACTCCTATTAAATATAAGAGAGAATAATGTCTCATCCACCCTTCATTTTCAGTTTGTCTAATTTGAACCGACAAAGAAATGAATCGAAGGATCTTTTATGTTACTTTTCCTGATAGATTAAGAAATTGAAAGTGTGTATCCATCTGTCTTCTTTGATGTATTCAGCGAAATAGGAGTTCTAATTAACTAGTAAATTGTAAAATATGGTTCAAAAACAATAATAGTAATAATAAATAATTAAATAATTAGACTATATATATATATATATATATAAATTCCATAAATAGGAGTCAAAATTTAGACAAGCATATGTAAAATTTTGGAATAATTTTTCTAAATTTTTGTAAGTATTTGCAAGGAAAATTGCAAGTATGATAGACTAGTTTTGAATTATTTAAGGAAAAATTAGATTTTCTGAATATAGATATATATTAAAGGAAAAGTTTTATTTATATATATTATAATTTCTCCCCCTTTCTCCCCCGTAACCTAACTATTTTCCCCCGCCGCACTTTTTCTTCTTCTTCTTCGCGCGAGCGTGAGGCGACGGCGAAGTTCCGGTGCTGCCAACGCCGGTGATGTCTTCTCCGTCTTCGACGCAGCAGCCGTTCATCGCCGATTCTTCACCAGCCATGGGAGATGCCGCCGGTCACGGGAGATACTGTTGATTTTTGAATTTCAATATATGTTTTTGGAAAGAACCACGCACCCACAGAATAGCCTGATCGGTCACGGTGACCGATCAGGAAGTATCCTGATCGGTCACGGTGACCGATCAGGAAGTATCCTGATCGGTCACAGGGACCGATCAGGAAGTATCCTGATCGGTCACGGTGACCGATCAGGACGTATCCTGATCGGTCCGGTGACCGATCAGGTGCTGCGAAACAGGCGTGCGCAGGAGAGAAATCGCGCTCGACGCGACGCTTCGCGTGGTCGCGATTCCTCAGCACGAAGAGGCAATGTATTGCCTCTTCGGATCTATAAAAGGAGAGAAAGAAGGCAGAGCAATACACTCACTTCTCTCTTCTCTTCTGCTCTGTTCTTTGAGCGAGATCCTCTGCTTTTTTCTGAGCATTTCTCTTCGGCTTCTTCGGTTTTCGGTCGGTTGGTCTTGAGGCTTCGTCTAGTGCGATCTGAGGTTGAGTCCGAAGGCAGCGTTCGTCTTGGAGTGCACCTACGAACGTCGCGAGGTTGTCGGATCTTGGGGGAATTTTGCCAGGAGCCTTTGCATCGTAGGGCGGCAATCAATTCTCTAAGGACAGTCGGCACGCCGACGCTTCAACCGGATAACTATTTCTAACTCGCTATTTCCTTATCAGATTCCTGCATATAAATATTTATTGTCTACTTAAGTGCCTGCGTTATTTATATTTTACAATCTTAGAGAATTGATTTGTGCCTAAGTAGACATGTTAAATATTAGAACGTCGGGGTCTGATGAGGCTAGCGCCAAACCCGAGAGGTTTTCCGGGCAAAACTTCAAACGTTGGCAACAACGAATGAAATTTTGGCTTACTACGCTGGGGCTTTTCTCTGTTATAGAATCAGACCCTCCTTCAACTGATGAAGAAGAACCTGCCCGTAGTGCTTCTACTGAGAGGTTTAAACAGAGGGATTATCTCTGCCATGGGAGAATCCTGTCCGCCCTCTCGGACGCACTATTTGATGTGTACTGCTCTACAACCTCGGCCAAAGAGTTATGGAAATCTTTGGATAAAAAATATAACTCCGAGGACTCTGGTTTAGAGAAGTACACCGTGGGGAAATTCTTAAACTTCAAAATGGTTGAGGGTAGATCTGTCATTGAGCAGACCCATGAATTTCAAATTTTGATTCACGGTCTTGCTGAGGGAGAAATGCCGATACCCGAGAAACTTCAAGTCTTGTCTATCATCGAAAAGTTGCCTCCGAGTTGGGAAGATTTTGGCATGACACTTAAACACAGGAGAGGTAAAATCTCTCTTGAAGATTTAATGATTGCCTTAAATATCGAGGAAGAACATCGGAAGCAACATAAGAATGATGATAAGGAGATACCTATGGATTTTGCTCCAAAGGCAAATGTGGTAGTCTCTTCTGACAAGAACAAGTCCAAAAACCAAAAAATGAAAAACAAAATGAAACCCAAACCAAAGGTTCAAAAGAAGCATGGGACTAGGCCGTGCTGGGCTTGTGGACAAGTTGGACATTTTGCCAAATTTTGTCCTGAACGGAAGGACAAGAAGAAGAACCAAGGCAATGTGCCAAACACCAAGGAACAGGTCAATGTTGTGACCAGCACCAGCAATGGGTTCGTTTCCATTAACCCCGAACTAAATTTGATTTATCAACCCAATGAGTGGTTAGTTGATACAGGTGCTAATGTGCACTGTTGTGCTGATCGCTCTGCCTTCCTTACTTATCAGGTAATTGAAGGCACTTCCGTAACCATGGGGAATCATTCTGCAGCCAGAGTGTTAGGGATTGGACGAGTTGACTTGAGATTTACCTCAGGGAAGGTCCTGTCACTGCATGAGGTGCACCATGTTCCAGCGGTCCGACGGAATTTGATTAGCGGGTCAAAATTAGTTCGTGCTGGTTATGAGCTAAACTTCAAATGTAATAAAGTTGTATTGTTACATTTAGGAACCTTTATTGGAAAGGGTTACCTTAATGAAGGTTTATTTAAACTCAATGTTGAAAATACGATTATTAATAAAATTAATGATATTGGTTGTTCTTATAACATTGAGTCTTATGATGTGTGGCATGATAGATTAGGACATGTTAATTTTCAAACTATAAAAAGGATGATGAATCTTGACATGATTCCTAAGCAAGCCATAAATGATAAGAAAAAATGTGAAGTTTGTGTGCAATATAAACAGCCCCGTAAACCCTTCAAATCAGTTGATAGAAATTCTAATATTTTAGAATTAATTCATACTGACTGTTGTGAGTTTAACGGTTTAATAACGAGAGACCATAAAAGGTATTTCATTACCTTCATTGATGATTACTCTCGTTATTGCTATGTTTATTTGCTGAAAACTAAAGATGAAGCTTTAGATAAATTTATAATTTTTAAATCTGAAGCTGAAAATCAAACAAACCAAACCATTAAGAGGATAAGGTCTGATAGGGGTGGAGAGTTCACCTCAAACCTGTTTCAAAAATTTTGTCAAGATTCAGGTATAATTCATGAGGTCACTGCTCCATATAGTCCTCAATCTAATGGTGTAGCAGAACGCAAAAACCGAACCCTTGAAGATATGATTAATTCCATGTTAGGAAGTTCTGGGTTACCCAACTTCTTGTGGGGGGAGGCTCTATACACTGCCTGTCATGTGTTAAATAGAGTACCTATGAAGTCAAGGGATAAAAGCCCATATGAACTTTGGAAAGGTCGAAGGACAAGTTTGAAATACCTAAAAGTGTGGGGGTGCCTTGCAAAAGTGCTAGTACCTGAACATAAAAGGAAAAAACTTGGTCCGAAGACTGTAGATGGTGTCTTCTTGGGTTATGCTCAGAATAGTTCTGCATATAGGTTTCTGATTATCAAATCAGAAATATCTGGAATAGATGCAAACACTATTGTAGAGCTTCGTGATGCTACATTCTTTGAGGATATATTTCCTATGAAGACTAGAACACCTCAGTCTATTTCTAGTACTCCTACTAGAGATGACTCTGCCTCCATAGAGGTCCCATTATCCTTAGTGGGTGTACCTTCCTCAAGTCACTCTAGATTAGATAAATCTAGTGAGTGTACAGAATTGAGAAGGGGCAAGAGGCAACGTGTGTCTAAAGATTTAGGCCAAGACTTTATCACCTATAATATAGAAGGTGACCCTGTGACATATAGAGATGCTATGGCTTCTCCTGAAGCTAAGCATTGGAAAGAAGCCATTAAAAATGAAATGGACTCTATTATCTCTAATGCCACTTGGGAGTTAGTGGATTTGCCTCCTGGTTGCACCACCATTGGATGTAAATGGGTATTTAAGAGGAAGTTAAAACCTGATGGGTCAGTAGATAAGTTCAAAGCCCGCCTGGTTGCTAAGGGATTCAAACAGAAGGAAGGGATTGACTATTTTGACACTTATTCCCCTGTTACTAGAATTACTACAATCCGAGTATTGATAGCACTGGCATCCATATATCATCTTGAGGTCCATCAAATGGATGTCAAAACAGCATTTCTTAATGGAGATCTTGAAGAAGAGATATATATGGATCAGCCAGAGGGATATGTAGCTTCTGGAAGTGAGAATAAAGTCTGTAAGTTAGTTAAATCTCTATATGGTTTGAAACAAGCCCCAAAGCAATGGCATGAAAAATTTGATAGTGCTATGCTATCGTTTGGCTTTGAAATTAATGACTCTGACAAATGTGTATATACTAAACTGAAAGGCGAGAGATGTATTATTTTATGTTTATATGTAGATGATATTTTATTGTTTGCATCTGACCTTTCAATTATTAATGAGACCAAGGCCCTCTTAAGTGGGAAGTTTGATATGAAGGATATGGGTTGTGCTGACATGATTTTAGGGCTAAAGTTGACTCGCTCAACTGATGGAATAGCAATTTCTCAGTCACACTATGTTGAGAGAGTGTTAGAGAAATATGGCTATAGCCAAGTTAAATCAGTTGTCACACCCTATGATCCTTCAAAGACTCTCCATAAGAATAAGAGTGGCGTGGCCGTGTCTCAACTAAGATATTCCCAAATAATAGGTAGTCTAATGTATTTGGCAAATTGTTCTAGACCTGATATTTCTTTTGCTATAACGAAATTGAGCAGGTTTACCAGCTGTCCGGACAGAACGCATTGGGATGCATTAGACAGAGTACTCAGATACCTAAAGGGTACTATATCCTTGGGCTTGTGCTATGGGAGGTTCCCTGCAGTCCTGGAGGGATATAGTGATGCCAGTTGGATAGCTGACACCGCTGAGTGTAAAGGCGTTACTGGCTATGTTTTTACACTTGGAGGCGGTGCAGTTGCTTGGAGGTCTGTTAAACAGACGATTATATCCCGTTCTACATCTGAGGCAGAATTGTGTGCTTTGGATACCACAGTAACTGAAGCAGATTGGCTTAAGGGTCTTCTGTCTGAAATTCCCTTGATGATTAAGCCAATACCTTCTATTTCAGTACACTGTGATAATCAAACAACAATAGCTCAGATTAGAAGCTCCAAGTATAACCAGAAACAGAAGAGACATGTACGAATCAGATTGAAGTCTATTCGTGAACTAGTGTCTCTTGGAGTGGTGTCTTTGGACTTTGTAAGTTCAAAAGACAATATTGCTGATCCACTCACAAAAGGTCTTGATTCTGAGAAAATCAAGAGATCCAGTAAGGGAATGGGACTGAGGCCTATCTTGGTTTCATCTATAGCGGCAACCCAACCTATCTGATTGGAGATCCCAAAAAGTAGGTTCAATGTGGTATAAACAAGCTATAAGGGTGAACCGTAAGCATCAAACTGATTGAGATGTAATCTCATAGTCTCTTCCCTGGATAGATGCTTGACTGCTAGTAAGGATGAGCCTAGGGGCTCTTAATGATTTCAAGGTCTTTATGACAGGATGCTTGCAGTACATCCTTGGAGAACTCACCTATGTAAGTGTAACTGTGAGGCCGCAGTGTGGGGGGTCTGGGCAACTCTCCTTAACACTTATGAAACAAGATTCGGTGGCATGGCCGTAATGCACCAACCCAGAAGGATTCAACCGTCGCCTGTGATGAGTTGTTGCCAATTGATTTTCACATATTAAAGGTTTAAGTTCAAGACTTAGTTCACTTCAAACCTGTGTGAATAAAATTGGTTTACTTAGGTGAAAATTCAAACCGGAAGGTATTTTCACTGAAAGCTCGTTACAACAAAGCCTCAGGACCTGTTTTTTTTTATTATTTTTCCAAAAAATATTTTGAAATTTGTGGGGGATTGTTGATTTTTGAATTTCAATATATGTTTTTGGAAAGAACCACGCACCCACAGAATAGCCTGATCGGTCACGGTGACCGATCAGGAAGTATCCTGATCGGTCACGGTGACCGATCAGGAAGTATCCTGATCGGTCACAGGGACCGATCAGGAAGTATCCTGATCGGTCACGGTGACCGATCAGGACGTATCCTGATCGGTCCGGTGACCGATCAGGTGCTGCGAAACAGGCGTGCGCAGGAGAGAAATCGCGCTCGACGCGACGCTTCGCGTGGTCGCGATTCCTCAGCACGAAGAGGCAATGTATTGCCTCTTCGGATCTATAAAAGGAGAGAAAGAAGGCAGAGCAATACACTCACTTCTCTCTTCTCTTCTGCTCTGTTCTTTGAGCGAGATCCTCTGCTTTTTTCTGAGCATTTCTCTTCGGCTTCTTCGGTTTTCGGTCGGTTGGTCTTGAGGCTTCGTCTAGTGCGATCTGAGGTTGAGTCCGAAGGCAGCGTTCGTCTTGGAGTGCACCTACGAACGTCGCGAGGTTGTCGGATCTTGGGGGAATTTTGCCGGGAGCCTTTGCATCGTAGGGCGGCAATCAATTCTCTAAGGACAGTCGGCACGCCGACGCTTCAACCGGATAACTATTTCTAACTCGCTATTTCCTTATCAGATTCCTGCATATAAATATTTATTGTCTACTTAAGTGCCTGCGTTATTTATATTTTACAGATACCACCTGTCGACCTCTTCCTCCTCTTCCTCAGCTCTCGATTGTCATATAATTGCGGGAGCCGCCGGCCTGGCGTTCGACATGGCCTTTCCCTCATCGGATTGTCGACCTCTCTTTTCCCTAATCTGTTGCCGACGCCACAACGCCACTGCCCGTGAGCCCTTGCCGAAGAAGAAGGGTTATAGGTAAAGAAGCAATCTGATTTGGCAGTGTATTTGGCTTGATTGGATTAATAGTAAACTGCTCTGAAAAATGTTTCAGGTTTTTTCAGCCTTTGGTTTTGTGCATAAAATTGCAACCTTTTAAAAAGCGGCTGGCTTTCAGGTAAGACTTTGTCATGGGTTTTTTTTTTGATAAAACTGCAGGTTATAACTTTCCTTTCATTGGATGTTTTGCAGGCACTAATTCAATACACGGATGCAGAGACTGCTGCTAGTGCAAGAAATGCATTGGATGGGCGAAGTATTCCGAAGTTGCAGTTTTTTCCATGTTTTCATGCTGAAGTTATGACTCAAGACTGTTTTTTTTAACTCATTCTAATCGAACTTGAATGTTCCAGGTACTTGCTTCCTGAACATATTAAATCTTGCCATTTGCGTATTTCATATTCGGCTCACACAGATTTAAGCATCAAGTTCCAGTCTCATCGTAGCATGTAGGAATTGCTCTGCAATCTGGGGCAACTAGTTTGGGATTGCTTATGATTTAAGTTCTGGCATGATTCTGAATGTTGTACCTTGTTCTCATATTACACAAGGAAAGCAACAACTAGAGTATGATTTTTCTTAGAATTTGCATCTTATCATATTCAGCACCTATCTTAAGAATGCATTGTCAGACAGGTTTCCTCTTGCTAAACTTGTTTTTAATTGTAATTGATAATACTTTGCTACAATTTAATGTTTTTATGATCTGCAATTTTTTTCATTATTAACCTATTATTATTTTGCATTTATCTTCTATGCAATCTTATGTGAGAAATTCATTAGTGTGTTTTACATTTGATGTTAGCTACTAAGTGTTGGGTTTTAGTCTTTTTTTGTTAGTTCATGCTCATTTTACTGTAATGATGAAGATCATGAATATAGTATATATGTACTTAATTTTATTAATTTTCATTAAGATTGATGTTAATTTTGTTAAATACATACACTAATATTAATGTTTTATTGTAATTTAATTTACAGGTGATAACTAGAAGTGAATGTGCTCATCTTTATTAATCGTTGGTGATTCATGCTTATTCCATTCAGTGAACTAACTCATGAATATTTATTCCTTATGTGTACTTTGTCTATTCTAATTTTTCTATTTCTTGTTGATTCCATTCCTTGTGCCACATGCATCATAAACGACTAATTCAGCCATACTCTAATTTTGTAACACAATTTGCAATGAGTTATATGCCAACTTTTTTTCCATCTTTTTTCCATTAGAAGATCAGATAATATTTTTTAGTGTGAAGATCTCACTTACCTCAACATTGCTATTAATGGAAGTATTTTAGATGCCCCTTGATATTAAGACACTGTCTTTTATAATGTTTCAGAATTATGAAAAGATTCCAATCAAATGATCTGAGATATATACAGGTCATGATATTACATAAAAGTACATGGTTATGCAATTTCATATTTTCACTAGCTCTTTTAGTTCTTCCTTGGGTAGCTTAGTGTATCATGATAATGCTGCTAAATGTTCACAATCAGAATTATTTAAAGAGTGAAATTTAGGTACTCAGATTTCATCTTTTCAGGTACTATTCAATGATACTATATTTCACAATATACATTATGGTCGGTTGTCTGCAACAGAGGAGGTTGGTTCTTGCTGACTACCAAAGTAACTACCATCAAAGTGGAAATACTAGAGATTCATCCCTTGTTCTTTCAAGTTAATGATGTTGCTCGGTGTGCCGCAATTCACGAGACAATCTTGAATTTTTCTGAGAAGTCTTAAACCTGTGGAGTTTTTTTAATGATGTGTTTTTTTTTGCGCTATATTGTTATTGTGAAAGCCTATTTATTGGTACTAACTTTATTATTGTAATATTGATACTTATTACTTTAGAACGTGTTTTATTTTTAATATCATTAAAGTCTTTTTTTAATATGATTGTTATTCTTATATATATAAATTTAAATATATAAATTAAATTCTAAATTTTAATTTTTTGTACCCATAATAAAAAATCATTATATGTTATACCCACGGAAAATTTAAATTTAACTTAAGTGTGGTTATAATCTATACCCACAGAAAATTAAAAATCATATCGCTTTAAGTTATACCCACGGAAAAAAGACTTTTCTACTAAAGTATATAGTGATAGAATTATTTCCGTGGGTAATTACTTGGTGATTATTTATGATGATTTTTAATTCTGTCACTAAAACCTCTAGTGACACAATGAAATCTGTAGGTATAAGTCGAGGTATTTTCTGACGGTAATGAGTACCGTCACTATATGTTATACTGACGGCAAAAAAATCGTCGGTAAAGGCATAGAAAAAATGATGGACCTGAACGCCCGTGGGTATAGGCTTTTGAGGTTTATATCCACGATTTTCATGTTTTTACCTATGGTTTTTTACTGTGGGTATATGGTAATTTTCTTGTAGTGTAGCTCAGATTAAAAGCTTCAAGTATAACCAGAAACAGAAGAGACATGTACGAATAAGATTGAAGTATGTTCGTGAACTAGTGTCTCTAGGAGTGGTATCATTGGACTTTGTAAGTTCAAAAGACAATATTGCTGATCCACTCACAAAAGGACTTGATTCTGAGAAAATCAAGAGATCCAGTAAGGGAATGGGACTAAGGCCTATTCTGGTTTCATCTATAGCGGCAACCCAACCTATTTGATTGGAGATCCCAAGAAGTAGGTTCAATGTGGTATAAACAAGCTATAAGGGTGAACCGTAAGCATAAATTGTTTGAGATATAATCTCAAAGTCTTTTCCCTGGATAGATGCTTGACTGCTAGTAAGGATGAGCTTAAGGCTCTTAATGAGTTCAAGGTCTTTATGACAGAATGCTTGCAGTACATCCTTGGAGAACTCACCTATGTAAGTGTAACTGTGAGGCCGCAGTGTGAGGGGTCTGGGCAACTCTCCTTAACACTTACGAAACAAGATTCGGTGGCATGGCCGTAATGCACCAACCCAGAAGGATTCAACCGTCGCCTGTGTTGAGTTGTTGCCAATTGATTTTCACATATTAAAGGTTTAAGTTCAAGACTTAGTTCACTTCAAACCTGTGTGAATAAGATTGGTTTACTTAGGTGAAAATTCAAACCGGAAGGTATTTTCACTGAAAGCTCATTACGACAAAGCCTCAGGACCTGTTTTATTTATTTATTTATTATAATTTGAAATTTGTGGGGGAGTGTTAATTTTTGTTTGGAATTTCAAATATATTGAAGGAAGTGTGTATGTGTTTAGTCCCAGATTGCTAAGCCAAGAGAGTTGGAAGGCCTTATATATGAAGTCATTCCAACTATGCTTAGATAGCTTAGGAGGACCTACACGCATGCGCAGGCTGAGCCCAAACCAGGTGGTTTCAGGGGGTCTGGGCCAGAAATCCATAAACCGGGCGCGATGCACGCGATTATCGCGCGCAGGGGGGGTGCAAATCCCCAGCTCGTTAGCCTCGCGCTTGCGGGCGACCCAGTTTGGTTTTGTAGATTTCGGTTTGATTTCTAAACCAATTTGGTTTGGTTTTATTTTATTCCTTTATTTATTTATTGTTTCTCTTTTCCTGAGAAATCAACAGGCGCGACTTTCCTCAGCGTCGTGCACGGCGCAACGCCTCGCGGCCTCAGCGCAAACGCGAAGAGGCACTCAGTGCCTCTTCGGATCTATAAAAGAAGGGGAAGAATGCAAAGAACTCATTCACTGCTTCTCTTCTCTTCTTCTCTTCGAGCATTTTCTTTTCTCTTTGAGCGTTTCTTCGGTTTTGGGTCTTGAGGCTTCGCCTTGTACGTTCTGAGGTTGTCTCCGAGGGCAGCGTTCGTCTTGGAGTGCACCTACGAACGCCGCGTGGTTGTCAGATCTTAGGAGAGTTTTGCCAGGAGCCTTTGCACCATAGGGCGACAATCAATTCTCTAAGGACAGTCGACACGCCGGCGCTTCAACCGGATAACTATTCCTAACTCTGCACTTTTCTTATCAGATTCCTGCATCTATATTTTTTACTGTCTACTTAAGTGCCTGCTTATCTTATTTTTATTTTACAGTACTTTTCTGATTTATCCTAGTAGTATTTTGAGAAATTTCTGTAGGACTAAATCGGTCACTTAAGACTACGATATATTATTAAAAAAATTCTTAATAGACAGCAAACCTAAAAATGATGATTATCAGGAGTCTTTCATGTGTATTTCTTCGATTATACTAATAACCGATAAATTTTTTTTTATGAATCTGAATTAATTATCGAAGATTCAATTGTCACCTAATTAATTTAGTTACTGAGATTTTTTTTTTAAATGGATAGTTAGTCTCCATTTCTATATCTCCCTCCATTTATATTTCTCCGATCATGAGAAATTTCCGTAGGATTGATTAATCATTTTAAAAATGTAATAAAATAAATTTGATAAATAAACGGTAGCGATAATTTTCAAATTAAAATACGTGGACTAAGATATTTCTTAAACTTTTGTACATCGATAAATTAATTTGTCGAAAACTATAGTTAAAAACTTTTCCGACAGAAACAGCCCAACTGCTCAAAGCGCCGACTGCAGTAGTTGGCTTCTCTATTTAGCATTTACTGACACACTACCGAACGCCTCCTCTATTATACTTCGCCCACCGACTCTCACCGGGAACGCCACAGAGATCATCGCTTCCTTCCATGGCGTCCAAGCTCGTCATCGCCCTCGTCTTGGTCTTCGATCTCATTGCGTTCGGCCTGGCCGTCGCCGCCGAGCGGCGCCGCAGCACGGTGAGTCCTATTTCCTCCCCTGCAAAACCAGATCTGGATGGAAGATCTGACTCGGCTCGCCGATCTCTTCTCGCAGGCGAGATTCCAACAGGACTCGGAGGGCGACTACACTTACTGTGTCTACGACTCCGACATCGCCACCGGCTTCGGCGTCGGCGCTCTCCTCTTCCTCCTCCTCAGCCAGGTCATCCTCATGGCCGTCAGTAAGTGCTTCTGCTGCGGCCGTGGAATCAACCCCAGCGGCTCCCGCGCCTGCGCCCTCCTCTTCTTCCTCCTCTCCTGGTACGCACTCGATCCCTAGATGGCTAGATCTCCCCCTTCCGCCATTTCCGATTAGCTCGAAACCCGTGTTTCACGATTCTGATTTTCCTCCCCAGGCTGACATTCCTGATCGCCGAGGCGTGCCTGCTCGCCGGGTCGGTGCGGAACGCGCAGCACACCCGCTACCGGAACATGTTCTTCGACGGGAATCCCTCGTGCGAGACGCTGCGGAAGGGCGTCTTCGCCGCGGGCGCTGCCTTCATCTTCTTCACCGCCATCCTCTCCAAGTTCTTCTACATCACCTTCAGCATGGCAACCAGCGACGCCGGCCCACCGCCCTACGGCGGACCTGCCGTCGGCATGGGCACCTACAAGTAGATCTCAATTCTCATCCTCAATCACCGCCAAAAAAAAGATCTCCGATCGTTCCCTTTTGTATTCCTATAATTTGTTGTCTGTTCATCAATCACTGGTAGCATAGTTATTATTTGGATGATCTGAACCTGATTATTTGATCTTATGTATGATATGGTTGGTTTACTGCTGTCACTGGATTTCTGGATCTGAACAAAAGGCGAAGAAACTGCGTGCAGATCAAGCATTTTAAAAAATACTTTAAAAAATTAATGTCTGTTTTTTGAGCATTTTAAAAAATATTAAACCTTGAAATATTCCCCATGGGGGGACCCGACGCGGAATTAGGGATTCTAGGGCTGGTCTGGGCCTCCTGGTTGTTTGCTCTGCAGGTTTGGGTTAACATGAGCTCGATCGTTCCGAGATCTCTCTCCGACACGGCGCTGACTGAGCAATGGAGAAGGCGGCGAGGCGGGCGGAAGCAAGCGCCTCTACTTGAACGTCTACGATCTGACTCCTGCGAACAACTACCCCTACTGGTTCGCGATCGGCGTCTTCCATTCTGGGATCGAAGGTGCGTTGTTGTTCATTCTTCTTATCAAATCTGCAATTATTTCCATCTGTAAAGTCGATTTTTCTCTGCTTCTTTTCGCTTCTTCGAAATTTCCGATGGGATTCATGTTAACTTTACTAAACTAATCCAAATGCAGTTTTCTATTGATAGTTTTTTTTCCCGATTACAAGAAACCTTTTAATAGTGAAGATTACTGATTGCTAATGCGAGCTTCATTGAGTTAGCATAAACTTGCGGAGTTCTTTTCTCGGCACTAGGGAAGTTCTACTTGCCCTTTATTTTTGCTCACTCAAGTTCTCTGTATGATGCTTTTACTGGCTTTTCATATACTACAGGAAGTTGAATTCTGTTGTAGATTCAGTGTTGTTCATAGATAAATTGATCATTAATAATAAGAGGCTGATAGCTTTAGCTTCTGTTGTCTGATCAAGATTCCATTTCACATCCACAAAACAACTTTAGTTCCCTATATTTCAGAATTCATACCTTATGCTTAACTCGCGGCGGGTGGCTTTTTGTTGGGTCAAGAGACTCTTTAGATTGCTTTTAGATTCTATGCCTTGTGCCAAATACCAAATTTGTGGTTGCAGTTCATGGAATGGAGTATAGTTTTGGAGCACACGATTATGTGACTAGTGGAGTGCTTGAGGTGGAACCGAAAAGTCGTCCTGGGTTTATCTTCAGACGATCTGTGTGGCTAGGCACTACAACTATGTCTCATGCAGAAGTCCACATATTGATCGAAGATCTTGCTGGAAGATATCATGGCCTCGCCAAGAACTGCAACCACTTCACCGATGAAGTTTGCGCGCGTCTGACTGGGAAGCCTATACCTGGATGGGTGAATAGATTTCCACGACTGGGTAAGTACTTGTCGGTAAGGTGGTTTTTTCGATTCTAAAAATTTGTAGTATCAACTCTTTGGAGATTGTGATGTTTTCAGGGTCACATTGCAGTTGTATTCTCCAGAACATTATAACTGTTGGTTATCAGTCCGTTTATCCTGGTGAGTGTGTGCTGATACTTGCAGATTTCCATAGTTTGTTTTTCGAGCTCTTGCAAATGCAGTTGCTAGAACCACCAAGATCTTGAGACCATTCTAATAACAATGGTGGCACTGGTCCATTTAGAGTCTGCTATCTGAGTGCCACCATTCAGGTATCGAACATTACACAACCGAAAACCTAGATCAACAAATTCAACTAGCTAGAGCAAGAAGATGAAACAGGAACAACCCTAGTATATAGAGCATATAGTATCAGCTCTAGAAGCGATCAAAACATTAATTTCCTTGGGCAGTCGAGAGGCATCCTTGTTTGATGAAATTATTTTCCTGCCTCTAGAATGTTCTGACAAGCAGATCATATACAACATCCAAGTCTGTAATGATAGTTGAATCTTATGGAGTTGGAACTGAGTATAGAATTTGATTTCTGAGAAACCATCCACATGAACTGCCTTTTAAGCTTTCTTATCCTATGAACTAGTGCTTGCAAAATGGAGTCAAGCTATGATCTTACCCTGGCTAGCCGTCCCCGCATCTCGTCCAGGTCTTCATTATCTGCACCTTCGGCGACGGCTTCTTGCTGTGCTAGACACCGCGGAGGATCAGGAATGACAAATAGTATTTAAGAAATTATTTCAGTGATTTGTACCACTTGAACATCGACGCCGGTTGATGGTTGTTTTATCTTCTGCTTGCTACAAGCATCTGGCACTCCGATATGGTTTCGCCGGCTATTGCAGCGAGCAGTTTGTCCACTTCCTCTTCTATTTCTTCCTCAATGTCTTCGAGTCTAAAGCTGTATCGACAGCATCATTTACCATTTCTTCCATCACTCCACCCTAAAGGATGCAAAGTGATCATTCATTGCACTGGTGAACTGGTCAGCTGATGAAAGGAAGTTTAAAATCTTAGATGGGTTGAACTACTATTAATTGAGTTGTGCAAGAGTATGCGGCCTGAAATATTTAGGGTAACATTGCGCACACAGTAACTTTTTTTAAAAAAATTTTTGACGTTTTTTTTAAACTTTTGATTATGCCAATAAAATTTTACCTTATAATTTAAAAATTGAATTATAGTATTAAACACACAAAAAAAAATATCAAATCGAACAAATTATTAGATGCACACGGGGTGTTTAGGGTTTGGTGACGGTATAGCAATGTTACCCTAAATATTTTGAGTAATGATCTGAAGAGTGAATTTGGGAGAGTGAAAATTATAGTAAATGACGTGCAGTTAATGTGTACATATTCGATCGTCGATCGGACACCACCGGCGGCCCTGATTTCTGAATCAAACTATACCTTGGGAGGACGGTGAACTCGTCAGGATCGCCCACCCTCGAAATCGACGGTCAATGATGCGAGATCGCAAGTGATCATTCATTGCACTAGTGTGAACGATCGGACTGGTCAGACTGAGGGAGTTTAAAATCTTAGATAGGTTGAACTACTATTCCAATTTGAGTTGTGCGAGTCATGCGGCCTAATAATATCTTAGGGGTTCAATCATTTTCTCAGTTGTCCTGGCGCACACTAGTATCCTTCATGAGTAATCCCTCGGCTTCTCGCATAAATCTGATACGCTTTAATATCTTGCCATTCTTTGTCGATATTTTGTTCCATTGTATCACTTTCTCTGATTTTGGATTTGCCCTTCCTCTTTGCTGCCTTTTGCCCCATTGGACGAATACGGACCTCAGAATCATCCACATCAATGCTTGTATCTGGATTTGATGCTGAAGTGTTCTCCCCTGAATCGGATGTTCTTGCCTTCTTGTTGGAGTAACGATTAACTGATTGTGGAGCATATTTCTCATATTCTTTGAGAACCCTCCATACATGTATATACCTGAATTCTTTATTTTTGTTGTTGGCTTTCCACATATTCAGTGCATTCTCCAACACATTCTCATCACTCCAACCGCTTTGACGATGAGTATAAAAATTATTATAAATTGTAGAAAATTCATTTACCAGTGGCGCAAAATGATAGTAATGTGATTTTAGCCGCTGATGGCTTCTCGTCAGAGTTCCAGTAGGTCGATGCTTGTTATAGTAATCAGCTATACGTTTCCAAAAAGCTTGATCCTTCTGGTCATTACCAATAACTGCGTCGGTGCTGATAGTTGCCCATGACTTCGCAAGGATCACATCTTCATCGACAGACCAAAATCTTCGTTTCGGATCATCCATCTCTTGTTCAACTTCACGCTCTTCTTGTGATGGGTGCAGGGGCAACTGAGTTGCTGGAACGGATGATGGCGTCAAAGATTCTTTGTCGCTGCTAGATAGGTCGATAGTAGCTCTTTTTGATTCATTCGAAAGCATGAATGATGGTTGAGAAGAAGAAAATGCATAAGGCAGAGAAGGTATCCCAAATTGATTGCCCATGGCTGACCAATCTTGGGTGGATACATACCAAATGGAGTTGGGGCGACATTACTTGGATTCATCGAAAAATTTTAATAACTTTGGGAATTGAGAAATGAGAAGGATATTGTGGAGCATGTGAAATGTTTTGAAAATTTGGAGGACATTGGGTGTGAGAGAAAAAATGAGGATACTGGACATTAGGAGGAATGCGAGTATTTTGAGAAGATTGATTTTCTTCCGTATTCGAAGAATTCAAAAGATTTGTAAACGACGTATTGAAATTTTCATCCATCTCGAATACAAACAGAGAATGAAAGATAACAAGAAGAAATTGAGATGAAGGGGAATGAGAAATTGAATGAAAGAATGGAAGAGTGAAATGTATATATAGAATTTTTAATAATTAAAATTAAAGATTAACCGTTGGACAACGGTCAAATTAACCGTTGATACACAACGGCTAAATAAACATGATATATATTTTTATTAAATATATAATAAATTAATTCATTTTATTTAATTAAAAAATTAAAAAAAAATAAAAAAATGACAAAGGAGCAGCTCCGCCTGTGCGGAGCAGCTTCGTTGTCAGGGATCAGGGAGCCCCCTCCCACTATGGGAGGGGGCTCCTTGACCATTGCCACCTGGCAGTGGGAGCTCCGAAGGAGCTCCCACTGTGGGTGCTCTAAGGGTAGGATCGAACAAACCCTCGATTTGGGATGGAAGTAAATTACTCTCCCTTCTCCTTCCTTCTTGTTTTGGAAGAAATCGATGTCGACGGTTAGTCATCAGGGTTTAGCCTCCGCGCGAATGTTGACGCTAGAGGATGAATTTCACATCCTACGAGATTAACACGAGTATTAGCGGAACACGTCGGAGGTTGTCCGGCGAAGTCCACTCCGACGCTCAAGTCAGTGCCTCGATGGAGAAGATGAAAAGAAGGCAAGACAGTATGTGAGTAGTAGAGAATGCGTAACCCCCTTACCAGAGGGGTTGGAGTACCTTTTATACCTCTGGCGGCTGCCCCATGATCTGGGCCACGTCCCCCCGTTCGTCGGTTACCGAATAATCTTTGAAACGGTCCACGTCGTCATTAAATTTGACCCGTTGCGACATTTAATGGTCATGATGACTCTGCGATATTGGGGGTGGTTATCCGCAGATCCGAGAAAAGGGGGACCGTTACTTGAGCCCGAATGGTTCTTGGGCTCCGCTCCCCTGAGATGATCTCGAGGTCTTCTGGCCCAAGGGGTCCATGGCACTTCGCTTCTCCGAGGTGGTATCGGGGCCCGACTTCCTAAGGTGATCCCGGGAGCTCCGAAAAGAGAGTCCCTCAGACTCACTACATTTTGCCACCCAACTTCTTCAACCCACATGCCCGACACGGGGTATTCAACCCCATCATTTCTCTTTCCATTAATAAATCCCTCTCATCCCATCCAAACATAGAGTAAGTGTGGAGATTGTGATGGTTTAGCTCCATGTCCTATTGGGGCTAATAATAGGGATTTATAAGCCAAAGGTTGGTTCTGATAAGTTAATGATTAAATGCTTGTTAACTCAAAAAACAAAAAAGAATTCTCATCTACTAATAATACCTCAGGCTTGCCGTTAAGTTTTGATGAAGGAATTATTTCAGGAAGAATAAATAAAACATTAATCGGCAAAAAATACCTTTGTCATTTCTTTACCAAATTACTCTTGCACGGTAGCAGCAACTTCAGGAGCTTTCATTAGATTATTGACGAGCTTCATAACCTCAGCACTTTTGGACAGATGACCCACAGTTCTGGCCATCGCTGAAAACAAAGATCAGCATTCATCTCATTAACCATCATTAACCCTAAAGTAGAGATACATAAGGAAAGAAAACAGCATCCTTGAGACGATCATGTAGTCGTAAATTAATATATTGAAATAGAATAAAATGAGTTCTTATCTATGTTTATAGAAGAGCATATTATATATGGTACACTAAAAAGAAGTCACTTTTGCACTCAACCATTATTTAGGAGTGCGTTTGATTCAAGTTATCATACATAATCAAGATTATGGGAAATAAAACATACCCTAATTTTATTTGGTTTAACCTAGGTAATGTTATAACCTAATTTAACATTTACTATATTACTCTTGGTTCCATTTGATATTTGATTAATTTTTTAAAATAAAATATATTAATAATATTAATTAATAAGTTGATAATATATATATAAATAAATATAATTGATTTATAATTTTTAAATTTTAAAATAAATTTATATATATTTTAAAATTTGTAATTCTTCTTCACTTTATTGTGTTAATTCTCCCTGATGGTTTTTATTATGTCAATTCCCTCACTTGCACGATCGTCGGTGCCACCTCCTTCGTAAGTTGTCAGCGTTGCCTCCTCTGCAAACTGTCGATGCCTTCTCTGATATCGCTGCTCATCGACGAGGTCGCTGCCCTCCATGGTTTGATCATAGGACATCGTTCGAAGGAGAATCATGCACCCTGGACCATCATTGCTCCGTCCCAGCGATGATACCTTGGCTGTCGTTGCTTTGCAGTCGCCGCCTTTTCATCGTCGTCGCCCTTACTCGCCTCGGAGGATAATTTTGGGAAAAAATTATTGTTAACAGCGGAATCGTGGAAAACATAAGGCTTCCAAGGTTTTCCTATTTCGGATTATATTCCCTGATTGATGATAAGGCGGGGATGTTGCATTACCAGAAATCGCTGATGACTTAAACCAAACAAAGGTTGTCGTTGATAACCTACCAAGGTTATCAGCGATAACCCCCAACCAAACGCGCCCTAGAAGTTTGGATATCAGCATACCAGTAGTTACTAACTAAACTCAATATTAATATCAGTTATAGATGTGTCAAGAGGATGTTGAATTACCGGAAATCACTAATGACTTAAACCAAACAAGGTTGTCGTTGATACTCTACCAAGGTTATCCGCGATTAGCCCATACCAACTAATTCACCAAGATGCATAGAGACAGAATTGAGTTGCGCCTTGTTCTCATAAAGACGGTTGACGGCTCTTCTTGATCTTCCTCAGCAAGAGACTGCATACACATGAAGAAACTCCATAACGAAGTCAGCAAGTCGAAACATAGACATGGTTTAACTGAGATTTAATAATTTCATCTAGATTTATCATAAGAAGAATGAGTAGTAAACATCATAAACAAGATATTGGGGATTCAAATTAAAATCAAAATATTGATGAACAAGCTAACAAATAATTGTTGTACATTAAGAATTCTGCACAGGCACTGACATAAAAAGTGTTGGAAATTACTGATGCTGAAAATTTAAAAGCATCACATATTTGTCAAATTTTGCAAAAATAAATAGCTAGAAAATCTAGAGCTATCTAACTTAGCATGTTAAGTATCCCGAGTAGAGATGGTAGGATTTTGATATCCTGCACACCCTTAGAAGGGTGAATGTGAGCGACGTTCGATCTGGCCAGCACACGCAAATAACTTTAAAATTTTTTAATCTCTCTCTTCTCTGTATGTAGGTTTTCTCTTTTCTGTGTGCAAATGCAAAGTGGAGTTGATCAAGAAATCAGCTCCAAACAAACCAGCTCCACTTGTGGAGTTGGTCTGAACAAAGGTTTGAAAAAATAAGCTTCACTTTAAATGCAGGAAAGAGAAAACATTTACATACAAGAAAAAAAAGTCAACATGCATGCAGAGAAGAGAGATTAAAAAAAACTAAAATTGCTTGCATGTACTAGCCAGATCGGACGTCACTCACATTCACTCTTATAAGGATGTGTAGATATCAAAATCCTATATATATATATATATATATATATATATATATATATATATATATAAAGAAAAAAAATTAAATTCACTTCTCATCTTAGAAAAAAAAACTTAATTTGCATGTATCTCATCTTCGTTTCCACTCGAAATCCTCACCCAGTCGAAAGAACGTGAGACGAGAAAGATAGACAAATACAAGAATTTAATAAATATTGATAAGTTCATTGAGATTTTTTTTTAAAAAAAGAGAATATTAGTTAGTAATAGAATAATGGGTAGGGTAAAAGTTAAATATCCGCTCGGTATGGATATAGATATGAAAATGAATATAATAGATGGTATGAATATATAGGATATGAAATCCGACCAAAATCCAACTCACGGTCGTCCATAATCCTAAGGTTGGTATCATCTTATAGTAGTTTCATGCACAAGGATCATGGAATTAGAAGCTGAATACAAACACCAACTCCAAAATGTTATCATCTGATAGGATTCTGCTACCCGATTCTTCTTCTTTCGTTCAAAGTTAAACCTCCTTTCTCACACACAAGACCAGACAATCTCCTGATATTGATTCTTCCCAGCAAGAAGGGGGGGTATCTGGATGCTACATGCTTTTCAGAAAGAGATTGTAAACATCATCGGCGTCACTAGAACGAACAATTGCTTAATCTATAGTGATCTCGACCTTCCTTACGCGTAGCTCGATCGGCCAGCCTGGCACTGTACAAGGATAGGTCAGGGATATGGGTGTGCGGATAGACAAATGTGGAAGGCCCGGGCTAGGTGCCCGAAGTCCCACTCGGGCTGAATCGCCCGACTAAGTAGTCAATTGGATGTAATCTGAGCTAGTCCCACCTGGAAACGTCAAGTGTCCGACTTTGTCCGCCGTTCGATACACAACCTAAATTAGCCTCTAGCAAGAGATACCGATTGTCGGGCCTAAGGTCGTTCGGGCAACACTCGTTCGGTCTCCCTGTGCCCTAAACCTATGACCCAGGGACTAGTCGGATTGGCCGAGTCCGAGTGCTCCTTGACTTGGGGGTACTCTATTTTAATCCGCGAGGTATTGGTTGCACGGTAAGATTTCACTCAGGGCAGCCGGTCGGTGTTCTAACTCGGGGATTGTCGTTTCCTGAAGGAGTACCTACCCCCTGACGCCATGCTGATAAATGTGGTACGAGAGTCAGCGCATGTCGACTTAGACCTGACACCACTCGTGTCTGAATCGCGAATATCCCGCTGACACAGTACTCGTCTAACAAACTTTAGCAACCCGTACCATGTCGTCCTCTGCCCATGTCAGGAGGGGCGCCGCCGGTCAGCGAACTGACAATTGCCCATAATCCTGTCCCTGCATATGGCAAAATGTGGCAGAGCTGTGGCAGAGACTCTCGGTTCTGTCGGCTATATAAGGCACTCCTCACTTCATACGCAGGTAGGCGCGAGATAGTTTTTGCTACAGTTCTTTGTCTGCTTTCATTTCTTCCACCGGAGACTGACTTGATCGTCGGAGTGCCTTGCCGGGGACTACTCCCAGTGGGTTGCTGATAGTCATCTTTCTTGCAGTTCTCGGAGCCAGCAGAAGCGGTGCTCGAGTCGACCTCGTTCTTCGGAGTCCACCTCGCTCTGCGACAGGATCATATAGTATGCACGAAGATTCCCACACACCAATATATCCCCCCAAAAAAAAGTACAATGAAAGAGTGAAAGGTATGGATCGGAGTTGACCTAACCTTCGCTGAGGCCATGTCGTTCCTTTTTGCGGCTTCTTTGATTGCTCTCTGCACGTTCTTCTCCGCCCTCTGCACATCTACAACAACAATCAACCAAATTGGGGCCGAACTAAAAAAACAAATCCTAAATCTCGAATAGCGCCGACCGGAAAGCATGGGACAGGAAGCAAGCGCACCTCAAATCTAGCGCTCGACGTTGCGGCCCTCCTGGCAGAGGCGGCGCTGCCATTGGCGGAGCGACTGTTGGGGATTGGGCTTAGGTCGCAACAGATTTTTCACCGAATCCATTTCCGCTACGCTCGAAACTCCTCGCGGTTTCGAGCTCAGACGACGAGTTTTTCTAAATTCTTCATTAACTAATAATTTATTCACACACCACACACAGAAGAATTCCGATTATCACGGTTAGTGTTAGATATTTTATATAATTATAAAATGAGCTATGATACACTTAGTAAAAAAATAATGAAATGCTCAGTGAATAACATGACACATTACATGCACAGTTCGATTATTGCTCGGACACCATCGGCGACCTCCGACCGCTGCCCCGAATCAACCTATACCCTGGGGGGCACGGTAAACCCGTCGGGGATCGCTACATTTAAAGTGTCACGTCATTTACTAAACTTTTTCTTAAGATTTTTCACTGAGCATCATTTTCCTTATAAAATATTTCTAAAACTTAAAAAGAAGTACTACAAAATAGATGTTAGACCTGTTATGTTATATCGTGGTGAATATTGGACTATGACCCATACACATGAGCAGAAGAAGATGAAAGTTGTAGAAATGAAAATATTAAGATAAATATGTGAAAATACAAGGACGAACAAAATTAGAAATGAAAACATTAAAAAAAGTCAAAGTTATATCTATTAAGGAAAAACTTCGAAAGACCTTTAAGATAGTACGAACTATGTACTTAGAGTGTCAATAAATATCCCAATTAGATGATATGAAACTATGATAAATACGCATATCAAACAAGAAAAGGAAAAGCTAAAAAAACTTAATTAAGAATAATAAAACAAAATAAATTTTATTTAAATATACATATTAATATAATAAGGGACAGAATCCAATGATATTGAAAAATCCTTATAGAAGTATGACTTAATCGTTATCATTCTCATCATCAATTATGAGAATAAGATCCTAACAACTTAACAATACATGATTCACATAACTTAAAAACAAACTGTAAAAAATATTTCGAAGTGAATATATATATATAACCCGTGAGGCCACATTTTAGAACATTACAATCTTATATTCTCAAAAAACTGACATTCCGAGCAATCAAAACTACAAGACTCTCGGCCGATGACCTAGAGCTAGACTACACCGGTTACCACTAAGTGGTAAAGCGAAAATTATGTGTTGTTACAAAGGTGTTAAATCATTGCCTTATGACATTAACATTTCGGTAAATCGCCGGGTCACTAGTTAAGGGAACGTTACCACTAAGTTTCCGAGTAATCGAGCGCATTGAACTAGTTGTGCCTTTAACTAAGTTACGCGGTAGTTAAACACTTGTAGTCTATTGTCGCTTATGCAACCTAGTAAGCCATTACCGTTGGTTCGCTGATCATACTTCACATCGAGAATAGGATGCGGATGTGGCTTCAGTTCGACGCGCCTGTTGAAGCACGGCAACTGCCAAACGTGCACTCCGTTGGTAGTTTCATCCCCGCAAGCGAATAATAAGTCGGCCCTCGCGGAGCAGATTGCAGACTTGGGCATGCGAATATTGCTGACTGCACTAGTACCGATCCGGCGAGACTCGAAATCTAAACGGTTGATCCCCTCGATGAGAACATGAGAACCTACCTTTCCGGGAGGAGCAAGAATAGGTGGAGATGAAAGTTGAGAAGGCGTGAGATCGTCGAGCAGTCCAAATTTTGGTCGAAATGTAGCTACTGCAGTATCGGATGAACTGCAATAGGCGAGCGAGATGCATACGCCTCGATTTTGCATTTCTGGTATCAAAAATGGTCTGCAATAAAGGAGAAGATATGTCGTCAATCAATCCAACTGAAATGAGGAACAAAATAAAGCTAACACCGAACAAGGGTTTCAGGAAACTTGTTTAGTGCAAGTTTGGAAATTTCAAGCTCATACACACAGCGAGAATTAGTCCCGTAAACCATGTTCTAACACATTAAGACGAATCACACTCTAAGATTAAATTGAAACAAACCGGCAAGCTAAACAATTAAACTGAAAAGAATCATAATTTCTACAAAGTAATGATGTTCCCAGCCATACCTTCCACAGTTAAAGCCGATTTCCGAGACACAAGGACCCGAAGAAGAAGCACTGAGAAGCATCCTGCTACCATCATTTAGTATAACAGAATCAACAGAATGGACTGGGTGGTTAGTCAAGCCATCTATCACTTGCATGGGTTCCGAGGTCTGGCGGACATCAAAGACCAAGAGCATGCCATTCTGTGACTATGATGGAAAATTGTGTTACGAAACCTTCTCTGCAAGAATACAAATGATTAACACTAGCTAGCAATTGCATTCGGAAAGAGCAGATAAGCAGACCTGCAATCCAGCATACACATTATGTGAATTAATTTTATCTCCACAGCATGACCAAGCAGGAGCCTGCAAATATTAATACTTGCTCAAGAGACTAAGAGAGAGCTTTTTTCATCCAGATATGAGACAATTGAAAACTTGTCAACTTTTGGTTGAAGTTTGATTGACAAAATATCTCCAATCTTTGGGGGGACTATGGGATTGCAGTCTTTCTTAAATGATACTGGATATGAATGAAGCTAACCATGTCAGAATTGGGCTGTCAAAATTGTCTAATATACAATAGTAAAAGAAAATCAAACTAGACATAGGATTCCTATTTACAATGAAATTTTAGTAGAGGCACACACTGTTCTAGCACATAACTTGCTTCGAGAAAAAAGGAAGAAAAAAAAACCAGACAGACTTGAAATTTGCATATAAAATATAACACAACACATCCAGCAAGCATTGTATATCAAGAGAACTAAACAAATTTTTTGAATAGTACAACTGAGATCAAAGAATTACCGGTAAGTTATACTTAAGTGCAAGGTTGTCACTCGCCATACTGAATACAAAGTGATCGGTTAGGTCAAACAAGGACATTTACTGAGTCTTGCAAGATGATATTTGTTCAAAAGAAAACACACTAACCTGTAAAGTAATAATTTCTTGCCCAATGATGCAAGAAGCGTAAGTCCATTGGGAAGGATACGAAGATCCTTAATAGCGCTAGTGTTGGGAGGAAGCTCTACTTTACCTACATGTTCACTTAGCAAGCTAATCTGCACAGAATAAAAATAGAGCATTCCACGAGTATCAAATGACCCTGACCAAAATAAAGAACTAGCAATTTTTTTAAGCTTCAACATGAGTGCTCTGAAAATGAGGATTTACCTTGTTAAGGACATGCTCTCGTTCAATTCCAGGGGACTTTCCTGAGACGATTACGATGTGACTAGATCCGTCTATTCCCATTACCCGTGCTTCATGTAGCTCTAGCTCATTCTGTAAATATGCAGGTAAAAGAAATATAGATCCATCCTTGATTTTTTTTTTTATTTTGAAATAGTTGGAATCAACTGCAAATTACAAAGATAATACACTCATGTTGGAAAAGCTGCTTATCACAAACAAGAGAAATTTGGTATACACATTAAGTAAATCATATTTCACTTAATAAAAGTGATATGCATCCAAATCCTATTTACTTCAAAATCTATACAAATTTCAACAGTTTTATGAATTATCACCAGTAGCTATGGATCCATGTAGGAGCTGTGGGTGCAAATGACAGAAATATTTCTAGGTGCAAATAATGGGGAAAAAATCATAATCAAATAAGTCAAGACAAATTTAGACAGGCTTTGGTTCCAACTCTGCAGAATATCCTAGAAAATAGGCAAGAAAATATCTAACATAACCCTTCAAGGTATAACATGAGATCCACTATCCAGAGACTACTGAATGCACACAATTCATATACACAGCTGGAATTCATACATTTTGAAGAGTCAAATGAAATTTTTTATAACGCAAAAATTCACAACTATAACATAGGGAGATATGTCATATATTAAGTGCAAAAACGATATAGTGAAAACAAAAGCTTAAAAATAAAGAAAATATTTTCTAAGAAAACAATTTATGTGGAACGATAGACTTTAAATTTAATACTTTTGATTTTTCTACTAATATGACTATTTAACATTGAAGGTTTTTCTCATCCGAAACCAATATGCATTTAGATAATGTATACTTTAAATACATTTGTACTGTACAGGAATTCCTTCATTTAATTTTGCAATTACTAATTACCACAGAAACAACTAACGAAAACAAGAAAAGACAAATGAAATATTGATACAAATTATATCCCCTTTGATGAAATAATATAAAACAAATTTACACATGGCATAAGTTGGCAGACATCAGACAGAAAATTCCTAAACTCCAATCAACAAAATTAGAATAATGCATCAAATTTAGATAGAGAACCTGCAAGGTGAAGCGGCAGCGTGGAAGTGCATTATCAAATTGAGACACGGAGCTTTTGTCTGCCAATATACCAGAAAGAGATGTCATGAGAAAACACTATGACAAAATTAACTTAGAAAAATAGGTGCTTTTTGAAATACTATAATTCAACAACATATAGAATATTAATGGTTACCATAAAATGACTGAGATGCTGAAGTCGTTGCTTCATCAAAGAATTCAAACTGTCCCCTCGAACCTGATAACGCGTGCTCTACACAAGCCATTTTCTACACAGAATTCAGGACAAAATTAGTAGTTTCTGCTAATAACAATGTATTAAATATCAGACAACATGATGCAATATCATTTACCATCGAGTTCATTTTAGTAATAGGAGCATTGTAGGGTAGTTTCTTGTATAGTGTTTGAAAGCACATAATGTTGGGGTTATAGTTAATTTCTATCTCATGGAACTTCTCCGACATCATTCCTCCCTCCAGCATCAGTTTTGTACCAGCAGAAACAAATATTTCCCTCTCCCTTCCTCCTCGTATTCTTCCTCTCCTCTTCCTCCTTGCCAATTTCATCTCTCCCTGTTCGGTCTGCTCTCACTACCCTTATGCACTCTTCTCCTTCTCTTCCCTTCTAATTATGCTCTATCTCCTCTCCTTCCTTTTTCCTTCTTTCTCCTGCCAGCGTCTCCTCTTCTATCTACCACCTTCAGTTCTCCCTATCCCTTTATCTTCTTCTCTTTCTTCTTTTGGCCAGGAACGATCCAATTCAAATGCTCAAACCAAGTCCAGACACTGCCCCTGTCAAAGATCCTCAAACACCGTCTTTAGGAAGAATTCTCTTTGACATCTCCACTTGAAGTTCCACCTCCGATTCCTGAGGGGCACCTTCTCCAACAATTGCTGGTCTATTTCAAACACCAGCTGAAAGTACCCATACTCACCTCTGTCATTGCCAACACCTGTGCTGCCATTTCACACAATAATTTTGTTACTTGTCATAGTAATAACACTTTTTCTTCATTATTAAACCTGAAGACATCGGCCAAGTTGTAAACACAACCCATGACTCATCTAAATTTATATCCCTTTCATTAGTGAAATCAAATCAGTCCTCCAACGATGCTGGGACACCTTTCCTTTCTACCGGCCAACAGACAACGAAACATCCAATCATGAAACCTGCAAACAGAAGTACTTGCCTCTGTTCAGGAACTATCTGTATATGCATAATGTACAAAGGTCTATTTTCATGGTCTGAAAAAAAGACTTGAAATCTCATTCCAAGCAGGGGTTATAGTCTCTGACTGGAACAAGATGTGCTGACCAGCATGGCTGATGTCGGTGATTGTGCCAAGCACAAACCATAGGTGGAGGAGGAGAAAATCCAACACATAGGAGGAGAACTAGATGGAAGAGGATTGTGGGTGACATAGGAGAAATAAACCCAATGTGGAAGAGGAGAACTAGGTTGACGAGGATTGTGTACCTATTTGGAGTGTCATGGAATGATCGGAAGCCTTGCCTTGTCTCGCGTTGCATTGACGTGGCACTTTCACCTCGTATGAACTAGGCAGAGGAGGAGTTGGGACATCATTGCATACCCTAAAAAGCCTCAAGGAAGTCTTGCATGAGGCTTGAGTGGTTGCTTCTTGGGGGAATCAGGGCATAAAGTTTCTTGCAACAAAGGAACAATTTGAGCTTCTTGTGACGAGACGACGGATGAGATTTTGATTTGGAGCTCCTTATGACAAATGGTTTGTTTCTCAAGGAAGGAGGTCACAATGCAACATGTACCGGAGGTCAAAGAGCTTCTCATGTGTAAATTAGCTATTATAACAACATGTTTCACTTGTGCTGACAGACACAAAGGGTGCGTTTGGTTGAGGGTGTTTCTTGATAACCTTGATTATTCATCCAAGGTTATCAAGAAACACCCTGTTTGGTTAAGGTAATGAAGAATTACCCGGTAATCAATTATACCCGCCACATCAGCAAAAGTGGGTAAAAGGGGTCATCTAACCCGGAATCAGAAAACCAAGGAAAAGCCTGGTTTTTCTCAATTCCGGGGTTAAGGTAATTTTTTAGCCAAAAATATCCTTAGATTTTTAGCATTTGAGACAAAACTATCCCTAACTATTAATTAAATTTCAAATATGCCCTTGATATAAGCTTCGCGTGACTCCTCGCCAGATCCCACTTCACGCGATCGGGAACCCTAGGCGGCGACTTCGAGCGTTCCAGACTCCAGTTCGAGCACTCGATCGTGAACCCAGCATCCTTCCACCATTCCACCAAGCACTCGATCGTGAACTGCCACAAGCGTTCACGATCGCGAACCCTAGCATCCTTCCAGTTCGACTTCGAGCACTCGATCGTGAAATCGGTTCGACTTCGAGCACTTCCAGTTAGACTTCGAGCACTTCCAGCACTCAATCGTGAACCCTAGCATCCATCCAACGTTCGACTTTCAGGTATTTAACAAGCACAAGTATTTTACTAATGCCTCTTGTTTTCCTTTACGGAAACGGCAAATCCGTTTCTATCTTGTTGGTCGTTGTTGAATTGAAGAACAGGTTTTTTTTTTGGTGTAATTTCTGTCTGGTACCTTTCCTCTGATTTCTGTTTGGTTTCTATTTGATGTCCTATGCTAGGAATTAGGCATGCGGTCTGTTTGATTAATGCAGCAGATCCGTTTCTATCTTGTTTGGTTTCTATTTGAATTATTTCTATCTATTGAAGTATGCAGCAGATTGAAATTTCTTGATTAATGCATGCGGTCAAACATTGCATTGGAATGTTCCTCCGTGCAGTGATGTAAAAGCATTGGAATTGCTTGATTAATGTTCCTCCAATCAGTTATGCTCAATAATCAGTTATGCTCAATCTTTTAATTGTATTTGATAGAGTTGCTTTGGAAGATTTGAACTTTTCCATAAATTTCATAGTGTAGTTCATTTTGGCATAGTATGCATGATTCATTTTGGCATAATAGTTGCATGATTCATTGATAGAGTTGCTTGGATTGAATTATTTCTATCTAGCTGTGTTGTTGCCTTAGACTGTAGTTGGATCCAGAAAATTATTTGATCTTCATTGTTTGATCGTAACAAGGATGAACATAATGCTCTTCCTGTAGATGAACTTATCGGAAAAGCAGATGGATTTGCTGGAGTTTTCCAGGTATTTTTGGATGCTGTCCATTTGAAACAAGATCTGTAATGCTATTGAAATCTCACGAACCACATTTCCACCAATGTAATGCACCAGAAACTGCAATGCAATTCTTTAAAACAACTAAAGAACAAGATCTGTAATTCTCTAATGCACATTAATTCTCTTATTTCAGAACATAAGTATGAGATTGTGAAGATTCTCCAAGAACAGAAGCATGTATGTGAAATGATAGGAGATGGCGTAAATGATGCACCTGCATTGAAGTCAAGACTTCCGCATGCTTGATTTGCCATAAGGAGTTTAAGGATGGAGGGGTGAAAAGATTTAAGGCAGCTGATATGGTGGTCAAGACTTCCGCATTCCTGTCTCGCACTGTTTTATTCTCCTGTATTTTCAAGCTTCTACTTTGTCCGACAAGATTCTAGTATCTTATAAAAACCCTAATGTTTGTTGCTGCTAGTCATTGTGGTGGGATTGATGATATATGACACTTTGTAGTAATGATACATGTACTAATGAACATTCTTGATAGTTGTTAGACAATGTTTGATCATGCTATTCCTTATTGATAGTATCAGATTACTATTCATCGTTTAACTGATATATATAGCGGAAAGGAATTATGCCAACATTGTGCAATGAGCTTTAACTTTGACTTGATGTTCTAATGCACTTAAAATAATGGGCTGCGTGGAACATCTATTGTACATTGGAACCGGCCACACGTAGCAGTATTTTTTAAAAGAATGTTTAAAATATTTTTTTATATTATATTATTATTAATAGAAATTGAATTTGTAATTTTTACCTTTTATTATATTATTAATGAAATATAAAATAAAATTTTAATATTATATTATATGACATTGTAATAAAATTTTATTAGTAAAAACTAATATTATATTATTTATAATATTTGTGATCATTATAAGATAAAGGACAATGATACTCAATCATTAAGATTGAATCAAGGATGGAGTATCATTGAGATTGAATCAAGGATAATATAGTAATTTTCATACCGGGTTATATATTAAAACCTTCAACCAAACAAGTTTTTGTTTCATTACCAAAGATTAAACCAAACAGCATTAGGTTATATCTTATTCCCTATAACCTTGGTTATGTGATTACCTGGTAATCACATGCCCAAGGTTATCAAAGAATACCCTCAACCAAACGCACCCAAAGTGATATGTAAAACCCTGGTCTAAAATACCATGCCAAGCCAATCAATAGGGCTGTAAGAATTTGTTTTCCACTGACTGACCAACCAACCAACATGTGGAACAGATTGAAACACAAAATACATCTAGCTCCAAATTTAAGTCTCGTTCCTCCTCGTTAAGCCTCTAGCTCTATATTCTGCCTCATTTTCTTCCTCTAGCTCAGTAAAGACATGAAGTGGAACAAAGCTCCACTTCCTCATGGCTACATTCTTCCTCATGGTAAGTAAGTTCCTCTCCTTCCCTCAGCTACTTCATTTTCCTCCACAATGTTCTTCCTCTAGGTAAGCTGCCTAGTAATCATGAATTACTAAAAGAGGCATTTGATAGCGCATAAGGTGCCATTCATGATTACAAAAGTTCTTGACACAGGTACTATGCAAGTAATTTAAACATTGACACTTATAAATAAAAATAAAAATAATAAAATCTGATGTACATGGTCAATTAAAAAAAGGAATAGAATCTCTTACATTTTTTAAGAAACATTCCATATCTTTTGCACGCTTCTGAAAACAAAACACGTGAATAAGTTAAAAAGGGAAACTAAGACTAACGCTCAACACATTTGCAGGAAAACTTATAACAAAATAGCCAATGACATGGCATTTTGCTGGTCATGTTACTACAATTTCTTATCCATGACTCTCCAATGATGAGAGATGATAAGAAGATGCTGCATGCAACTAGTTGAGTGATGAAATTACCTTTTGCTTATCAATCTCCTTGAGCAATACATTTTTCTGCACAAACAATAAAAAAATCAAAAATAATAAGAAAATACACTGGGTAAATTTTTTCAAATTACATATATGATAATTCTTCAAGTTCTCAAATATCCTAAAGTTCATTCAAAATATCCCTTAAGAATTATATTATAAAGAGAAGCACATGCATCCATGTGAATGCAAGATTCCTATGGATCATTCAAATCAGATACATGCAAGTCATACAATGTACATCAGCATATATTGATTTAATATTCAATTAGTTGACCCAGATAAAGTTAAACTAATGGGTTAATGCCAAAACAACAATAATACACCCCATAACTAAAAGATATAATTTGCCTATTCCAGCAAAAAAAAATGGCAACATAAGTCCCTAATGATAACCATCATTGTCATAAAATGCATCCACATAAACTGTTTAATGTGGCTCCATAGGCTTGTGGAGTGAGGAGCTCTATAGCATATGACACATAAAGGATTTAACATGTTAACAAAATTCCTAGCCAGCATTGACATAAACTTTAACAAACTAGGAATTTTGTTAACATGTAAAATACTTTTTATGGTCATACGCTAAAAGCTCCTCACTCATTGCAATAATGCAGTTATTTTATTCATTCCTAATGGCAATCAAAGGTTTCCTTCCTAAGGAAAGAGATATAGATCAAGTTAATAACGTTAAATAGTGCAAAAGCAACTGGATTTTTCTTTGCAGGAACATTTGCATACACATGTTCCAGATAAATTGATACTTGGATCGTCAACCAATAATATAATGGCTTGTACTAATCACAAAGTATAATAGTTTTGCGATGTTCATTTTACCCAATGAACATGGTTTGTTGAGTTCACATGCAAGATACAGGATTGACGTTTTTATGTAAAAACTAAAAAAGAGAATGTTGAGCAGTTTATAAAACGCATTGAATAAGATAAGAGGAAAAACAAAAAGGTTGCTATATCAATATCCAATGGGTACAAATAAAAAATACAGGAGCAAACAATACACAGAATACAACACATAGAGAACAATGAGTCCTCTAATTTTACCTCTATTTTAAGAGACATGTTTTCCTTCTTTAAACAATGCACTTCCTGAAGATGACCAAATTATTCAGCATTTAGACAGGTATGAATAAATAGATCCTGTAGTGTAGAAGAGATGCAACCTTTTCTAGATCATCATTAGGTACAGCAATCACTGGCGCATAAAGATTAACAATCTCTTTTCGCCTAAACTTCTTATTACAATGAGGACACTGCCAAATTGTGCCAATAAGAATTAACAAACACATTCGTTATAAAAATCAAACAAATGCATAACTTAATTGGAAATCAGATTCCAGAGAAGTACCTTTCCAACATTCTTTCCACATTGTTTTAGCCATCGCTCAAGGCAGGATCTACCATAAACATGCCCACAGGGTACACAACTGTAATTGCAACAATGTACAAAATCAGAAGTTCAGAAAAATAAAAATAATTCTCAAGCTACAAAGTTCTGAAAAAAAATTACATATATTTCAGCCAAAGCCACAAAGTCGATGCTTGAAAATTATGATTAAATTTAATACTACACAGTACAGCCAAAAAAACAATTTATTAATATATCAGCATCTCCAAACACAATGATTTAAGACGAAATGTATGCATTCTAGTTCAATAAATTTAACATGTGTTGATCATTTAGAGTAATATAGAAAGACAGACTGAAGTGAGAATCTTGGTCTTCTAGTAATCATATACACAAGTCTAGTTAAAAAGTGTAACATATAAACGTTACTACAATGCTAGTACTCATGAACAGTCACAAAATATTGGAGGTTGATATTGGAGGTGCTATAGAGTCTAAGCACCTCATGTGGAACATTTTGGTATCCGGAAAGTTTACAAATAAAATAGCCTTTGGCAATTGAAAGTTAATATCATCAAAGTGATCTTCTCTTTTCTTTTCCCTTTTCCTCTAATTTCTTACTAGATTGGACATCAGTTACCCCAACCTCACCAGCACAAACTACCCTGCATCACAAACTCTCTACCACCACCATTAGTTCCATCACGAACATCGTATTGCCACTGCTTGACCACGTACATTGTGCATGGTCTTAACTCACTTAGAGACACTAACATGCAAAGTAGCAAACTAGGGTGTAAGATGATTCTTACAGACAACCCTAAGCACACAAAATTGTTTGGCCAACATGCTAATCAGCAATGTACCAGAAAAGGAATTGAAATGAGAATATATCAACAACAAAAAAATGAAACAAACTCAAATTTTTCCTTACCAAACACGATGGAGCCCCTCGGCTTTCCACGGCTCGTAGCAAACGGGACAATTTGGGGACGAGGAAGCGTCCAGCTCGACGGTCTCCGTCTTGCCCAAACCCTCGCCTTCCGCTCCACCCCGCTCGCTCCCCTCCGCCGCCCCTTCTTCATCTGCTGGCTCCTCTCCCCCGCTCTGCCCGTCGGCATCGCCCTCTCCGTCGGATTCTTCCAGCAAAACCACCTCGCGCTCGCGCTCAGCGTCCGGCATCCTCTGTCGCGCATCCTCCGCAACCTCCGCGAAGGCGCGACCATCCACCTCCTGTCGCACCACTCGATCTTCCACCCCCGAGTCGTTGAGCAACAGTGCGTCCTCTTCCAGGTCGATATTCCGCGTAACGGAGGATTCCGCCTCCGCCGCCTCCTCCATATGATACTACGTCAACTGCTTCCCCTTCGAGACTTCAACGATGCAGATCCGACGCCATGGATCATTAACGTGAAACAGCAGCAGACGATCGAGTAGGGTTTTCCAGCGGGACGTTGAGGAAAACTACGAATATCTGAGCACGTGCAAGAGATCCCACCGGACCCAGATCACGTGAGTCACTGCGTTCCCATGGCTCACGTTTGGACCAGATAGTGTCCGAGGCTATTGTGCGGCGGCGGGTTGATTAATTTCTATTTCAGATATATATGATTCGATTCTTAGTTATGATATATTTTATAAGAATTTTTTTTTAAATGAGATGTGAATTCTGTAACGTGAACCTCGACTGACCATCTACGTGAACGCTTTCCAATTTACCTTGATTATCGGTGAAAATTTTTTGTGGGGTCGGATCGGTTACCCTAGATTCGTCTGCTATCTGGTCCAATATTTAGACCAAATAGCAAATGAATTTGAGACGATCAATTCGGTCCTACGAAAATTTTCTATCGATCACCAGAATAAATCAGAAAACGCTCGCGGTGGACGGTCTAAAAGCTCAATATTCTAATATTTGTGTTTTATTTAAAAGAAAAATTTCTATAAAATACATCGTAATTAAAAATTAAATCACGAATATATAAAATAGTGATTAATCGTCCTACCAATATATCATAACCCGAGGGCCGCATGACTCACGTTTGTCATCAAGTCGGCAACCCGCATTTTCGCCCCGTGCTTAACTGAGTTGATTTAGACAAAAAAATTAAAAGATTTTAAAAATATTATATATCATTATAAAATAACAGCCTTCAAATATCCTATTTAACCTTATTCTCTCCCATCACACTTGTGAAATTTCGATGACAAAAGTCATTCTTTCGTTCAGCACCTCTTTTAATCCATCTCATATTCAACATAGATAAGATAAATCATAGAAATTATTAGATCGGATAATGATTAGCGAAAGACAGATATTTGATTTACTAAAATTTAACCTTCAGATCTCATGATAATAACGCCTAATATGTTAGCCATCCATCCATCCCATAGGGACTAATTTATGAAATCCTAAACTAATCCATTAATAGTATGAAATGATAAATTCACATTTTAGTGTACCTACTAAATCATAGCTCCTATAATATTAATTACCGTAACTACATTTTCTTAGTTGTTATTTGATATAACTCTTAAAGTCTCATAATTATTAAAATGGGAATATTATTAAACAGTAGTAATCTATATATATTATAATCATTGAAGGTGGAAGGAGGTATCAGCCTATTTAAGTATTATAATAATTATGAGGATCAAGTATATTTTTTTCTTTTTTTTAGTTTAAAATTTAAGGTTAAATTTGGATTATAGTATTTAATTATTTTTTTTAAAAAAAATATACATGATGCTTGGCGTACATGGCTGAGGGCCATTGCCCACGCAAGCACCCACCCCTCAATCGCACGCACCGCATAAAATTTCTTGTATATAATATAAATATATATATATTATATATATATATATATATATTATATATATATATATGCAATTGTTCATCCAATAAATTCTAAATCACTAAATCAAATTCTACATTCAACAGGGATAGATTATAATTCTTGCTCTATCACTTTGTAACTATTATAATTATAATAATAATTATGAAATTATAACTGTTATAATATAGAATTATCATATTTATATAAATGACTAATCGTTTCATGATTTAATATGTATGAAAAAAATAATAATATCAAATAGTATATTGGATAGCAACTATATCATTTCAAACGGAGTTTATGTTGAGTAAGTACTCTTTAGATTAAAATAATGGGAGAAATTTATCGTTTCAGGTTCGTCTGTTACTTGATTATTCTTTTTTTTCCTCTAGATTAAAAACAAAAATTGAAAGATGAATCTTTGAATCCCCCCCCTTTTTTAAAAAAAATATCAGGGAGCAATGTGAAAAATGAAATTTATCCTTAAAAATGAAGTCTTAATAAGCATACACACGATAGAAAGCATACACACAAAATCAATCATGGCAGGGCAATCTCGCAATAATTTAGCACACCAACACGATGGAAATTGACGGCGGCTACTCGTCGAGGTAATGATTGGGTCGTCATATATCGACGTCGCAGTAAACCTTGTCGAATTCCGACGCCGACGACGGCCCGGAGAACCGCACGATCACCGACGGGCAGTAGGCCCAGAGGACGTAGTGTCGCGTCTTGATGGCGCCCAGCTTGAGCCTGATCCGGGCGCGGACGCGCACCTCGAGCCCCATCCAGCCGCCGGACCGCTCCCGCTTCAGGCTCTTCTGCACCTGCGCCAGCAGGGGCGCGCCGCGGGCAGCGGGGGCCACCGCCAGCGTCGTCACGTTCCGCCGCGGCTGGTGGAACGGCGCCGCCTCCGTCGCCGCCACCGACTGCTCGTCGAGCCACACGGACACCTCCAGGAGTCGTAGTACACCGACACGCGGTGGTTGGGGTTGTGGGCGCTCAGGGTGAGGCCGAAGCGGCGTCAAGCGCGTGGCCGGAGACGTTGAAGCCGCTCACGCGGGCGGCGTCGACGGTGAACTCCAGGGGCTTGGGGCGGACGGCGAGCCAAAGATGAGGACGGCGAGGCCGAGGAGAACGACGATTAAGAGGACGGCGACGACGAGCAACGGAGGACGCCGGGCCGCGACGACGGCCGCGGGGCTGCCGGACCGGCCATGGGCTTGGATTCGTACACCACTGCTAATTGCAGTGGATTATTTATAGACGCGGAAATGAAAAAAAAAATATTGATCCAGGTACCAGACAGAATCTAGGATGATCGATCCGGCCCCATGAAAATTTTTCATCGATCACAAGGGTAATTCTAGAAGCGCTCACGGTGAACGATCTAGAAGCCCAACGTCCTAAGATTTACGTCCTATTTGAAAAAAAAATCCTATAAAATACGCCGTAGTTAGGATCGAACCGTGGATGCCTGAGATAGCAATAGTCGTTCTATCACTGCATCATAGTTCCGGGGGCATTATAGATGCGGAAATGAGGCAATCGAAGAGAAAGGGTGAATTTATTTTATTTTAATATTGAATTTAAGATACATTTTTATTATTAAAAATAAAATAATTATGAATATATTTTATTTTTTATTTGGAGATAGTGAATTATCTCTAATTGCAAGTATTTTTTTTGCTTTTGCTTTGGAATACTTGGTGCTTACACTAAGAACAAAGGTCATGCATTGCAAGAAGCAATGTTAATAGCCACCTTACAGTCATGCATTGCAGCTAATTAAGTGAAATAATAAGCAGGAGTGTGATTCATTTAGTTGCTTGGCGGATTGTGATATAAGTGATTCTTTATCTCACAGCACTACCCAGTGTTATTTCCTTTTTTTTCCTTTTGCCCTAACCACAAGTTGTTCTTTTATTGTTGTTGGTATAGGGAGCATAATAATTGAATCTATATTTTGATATTGTCACAATTTTAATTTAAGTCTTGTTATTATGAATTAATCAAGTATACAGGATACTCAATTTGAAAAATTATAGTAAATCAATTGGACCATATACTAGACAAGGAAAGTCTCAGTAGATCGTATAAATTGTTGGAGGAAATTTGAAGAATTTATAATAAATTGAAATTACAACAATAATTCCAACTTATCTGTTGAATGGCTCGAGCCGCTTTTTCCCAAATTGCAGTCTCCCGAGCAATGTCTTCCGAGCTCCCGAACAGTGTCTCCTGAGCTCCCGAGTGAGTTTCCCGAGCTCCCGAGTGAAGCTCCCGACCCGGCCAGGAATTTGCTGAGGCCTGCACAGCGCAGTTTCCTTGAAATAGATTTGCCCTCCTCCGACGGTGCTTCGATGCTCAGATGGGCGTCTATCTCTCAGGATACAACAGCAGATCACGGGTACAACGGAGCACACGTTGCTTGTGGCGAACTGAGTATGTACCCGAATGCAATCAGAGGAGGTCGGGAAGGAGGTGGAAGAAAATCGCGTTTTTTCCGTGTGTCTTTTGCTCTCGGTCAGCCCCTTTATATAGGCTCAGACCCCCACAGTATTTAATGACGAATTAATCGTCAATTACTGCCAATTAACCGGTCAGATCCGAACGCCTGGGGGTTACTGATTTTGCATTAATCAAAAGTTAATGCATCAGTTACATTTGAGCAAAAACAATTTGGTAAAACCAAATTTTGCCCCGATCGGTTGGACATTCGACGCGCGCAGGTCATGCACGCACACGAGTTCACTTGGTTCAGTACAAATCCAGGCCCTGGATTTGCACCCCTCTCCCTGCGCACCCACGCGTGAGAGAGAGCCTCGCCCCTAGCATTTGTTCACAACTAACATGCTTGTGAAATAATATAAACCAACTATTTTACCTTAAAACTCCCAATGTGGGACTAAAACTCCACTCACAAGGGAGTCTCTTGATTCTCCACCTCACTTTCTACTCACTAGAAAGTCCCACCACCTCCCTTTCCATTCACATGATATCCAACATAAACCACACAAAAAGTCCAAACGGGTTAAGTGGACCTAACATCTGACGGATAGATTCTATAGGTCTAGAAGAACCGATATTGAATCAAGAGAAAGCTCTGGCAGGTCGATCCGATACCAAGCGGTTAAGTTCAAACAGGTCTATAAGACCCGATGTTTTGTAGGTGAGTTGAAGTAAACTCCTAAAGGGAGTGCAGTGAAGTCGTGTCCCGTTAGGGACAAATCTTAAGTGTTGATTCAATTGAAGAAACCAATAAAGATTTCTCCTCAAGGATAACCCCTAACCAAACACACACTTAGGGTAGAGCCCAAGAGTAATGTCATGAGAGCGTAAGCCCAAAGTGAAAAATATCATGCTATTATCGAGATATGCATATTCTTGGAGCCTAAACATCAAGGTTTGAGCCAATCAACAATTCTTCTCTTGCTTTATCCCGTCTTTACTGCTACTGCACGTGCAAGATTCAACGACTACAACACTTCAACAACCTACGCTTCATCTTATTTCATTTGTTGTCGGTACATTGTACTTGCACTTTCTTTAAATTCATACTTATACGAACCTGATTCTACTCTGAAACTTTTTCAGATAAAAGAACTATCTTAGATTGTCCATTATAAACGATCAAAGATCATGAGTCTTAGAGTAGTAGTCATTGAACTACAAACCAACTAAAATGATTATGTTTTTGTGTCTTTTCTTTTACTTTTATTCCATTGCAAATTCGGTTTTATGAAATTGAAAAGAAAAGAAAAGATTTTTAACTATCGAGATTAACCCCTCCCCTTTCTCTCTCTCAACTTCTACGATCGAATAGTTATAGGTTATGAAATAATGATGGTAAGTATATAACAATAAAGGTGTGGCCCGATACTTACTTTGCATTATAAGAAGTTGTTTACACGACTCAAACAAATGACATATAAGTTACACGATAATAATTTTGCATGTAAGAATATCTTTTTTTTCCATTAAAAATCAGATTGTTGATATCATATCAAACAATTAGTTCCTATCAAGTATGAGAAAAACAAGTATAATTGAAATTGAATAAATTGATATTTATAAAAAAAAATTGAACTGTATTTCTCTTTGAATATCACAGACATCATCATATCATTAGAAAATTCTCACCATCTTGTTGCAAAATCAAAAATATTGCTGCCAAAGTATTTTTCATTTATAGATAAAAAGACATTGAATAAATTTTACTCTGCGATACAGAAGAGCTCTTGACATGCTAAATTGCTCAGATAGATAAATTAGAGTCTTTCATAATCTCCTTTATATTAAAAAAAAATGTATAGAGAGAAGTATTCGAATGCATTATTCTCTTCTTCGTCTTCTTATGCTTCCCAACCCCTCAAGAGAGTAGCACGGGCAACCCTGTTGACTCCCAAGGTGATCGCGCCCATGCGGAGGTTGCAGTCATGGGTCTGGCACATTGTCTTGATGTTATTGAAAGCACTCTTCATGTACTCCTTTAGCTCGTGATTCACCTTCTCTTCGTTCCACATGAATCCTTGGATGTTCTACGAAATCCCACACGACGACGATATGCTTAAGTGAATCTTCAAGTAGATTTGAAGCAAAAGGGAATGTGTTGTATGTGTTATTATGAGGTACCTGAACCCACTCGAAGTAACTGACGACAACACCACCAGCATTTGCATATATGTCGGGAAGTATCTTCACACCCTTCTTAGATAGTATCTGTGTTCAAAACATAGAATGAAGTGTGAGCTTTTCGGAATGTCTGTGACTCAATTATAATGCTGAAGGTACTACTCTACCTCGTCGGCTTCAGGATCAGTTGGATTGTTGGCTGCTTCCACAATGTACTTGGCCTTCACATCAGCAGCATTTCCCCTGGCAAGCATCGAAAATTTTAAACAAAAAGGGTGGGTTGGACTGGGTTAAGAATGTTTTAGGGATTGTTCTAATAATTTGGTCAACTGTTTGATAAGAAAGCAAATATCATGAAAGGTTCACACGGAAAGAGTAAGGACCTGTGCAGTACACCACCCAAGGCAGAAGGGATAAGAACATCACATTCATGCAGGAGTAATTCATCCTTATCCATTGGATCTGCCCCTTTGAAGTCTTCAGAGCATGACCCTCTCTTTTATGCTTAATCAGAGCAGGAATGTCAATGCCATTAGGGTTCTTGATGGCACCTGTTACATCTCCAATTGCAATCACCTTGCCCCCTTCCTGATGAAGGATTTGCGCAGCCCATGAACCAACATTTCCAAAACCCTGAACATGACAGAAGCATCAGAATGTGAAGTCCCATTAACTTGTTTCTGAAGTATAAGAGTTTTTCTCTTCAAAACCAGATGAGGATATAAGCCATTCCTACATTTATCTAGCTTGATACTGGTTAATTTAACAATCATGCTCGTGTTCATCTTCTAACTCTTACTAATAAGAATAAATGCTTCCAAATGGAGCGCGAATCGTGGACGCTGGACTTCTAGAGTCCAACATTTTTGCCCCCGGGGCTATGGTGCAACGGTAGGGCGACTAGTTGCTACCTCAGGCATTCGCGGTTCGATCCCTATCTACGACATATTTTGCAGGAATTTTTCCTACAAATGTGGTGCGAACCCTGGGACGTTGGGCTTCTAGACCTTCCACCGCGAGTGCTTCCCGATTTATCTTGGTAACCAATGGAAAATTTTTGTGGTCCTACTACTGGCTCAACATTTTTTTTCTTACGAATAATAAATGCAGCAAATATAAAGCGTTGGATTCACCTGGATTACGAAAGTCGATCCTGAAATAGACTTCTCATGTTCAGCCAATAAAGCTTTGGTTGCGTATACGACACCACGTCCTGTAGCAGCTTCCCTACCTAACGAGCCGCCAAGATCCTACAAATGGCACATCGAAATGGAGGTAACTTCAGCTTAGAGAGAAAATTTCCATTAAATACCTGGGGTTTGCATCAATTAGCTTCACTTACTATTGGTTTTCCTGTTACAATTGCCGGTGAGTGGCCATGGAATTTGGAGTACTCATCTAAGATCCAAGCCATGGTCTGCCCAAATTAAAGAACATCAACATCATGCAGCAAAGGTACAAACTTTAAGCTAACATTTTTGACAATATAAATTAGATTTACTTTTAAATTAAAGGAAAAATTCTGATAGAGGATGAAATGATCACCTGGGCATTTGTTCCCATGTCAGGTGCTGGAACATCCGTATGAATCCCAATGAGGTCATGAATTTTTTGTGTGAATACTCGTGTTAGTCGTTCCAGCTCACTGCTACTTAGGTCACCCGGAGAGCATCCAATGCCTCCCTTTGCTCCACCATATGGTATGTTTGCTACGGCCGTCTTCCATGTCATCAGTTGAGCTAAAGCATTCACCTCATCAAGGTCGACCTACCATAACCAAAATCGTTTTTCAACTAGTGAATAAAGACCATAAACAATGATGTATTTAGCATAAATTCTGAGGATTCATAGTGCAATAATGCATCTATACTCGTTGTAATGGCTGGAGCTACATATGGAATCATATGTTGTCCATTATTAGTACGGAGATGAAAATAACTTTAAACCAAGAATTGAATTTCCTGTTGAGGGGTTGTCATCTTAAAAGTTATTCAACAAGAAGGGCACTCCAGTTAAAATTAACAGTAGAACTATCCAAAAAGAAAGCCAACTGTATCACATCATCTTTGATTTCTTTTTCATTTTGGCAGTAACAAAAGTCACTTTCCAAGCACAAAATTGTAGAGGCATGGTTCTTCTGATAGATCATATTCTGCAAGGGCTTATTTTTGCACCGCCAATATTGACCTTTTTTGCTAAGAGACAATTCACATGAAGAGTAGTTCCAAACAAGTATACAGCCAAGAATCTAACCTACTTAATCCATGGATTTTCTCCAATATAGGAAATTGGGATCCCTGCAACTTTCCCTATACTTAGGGAGATCATCTCTTGGGACGAGCAACAATTAACTTCATTGAATCGAAAAGGACATAAATTTGAAGTTCATATTGAAATCTCATATTCAACAAGATCAAAACAACTATGCGACCGTGCCATGGTAACCATTCGATAAATCGAAAACGGCATCACCAGCGACGCCTAATCTGGGGAAATTTTACTCACCTCATGGTGGTACCGGATCCCTCCTTTCATCGGCCCGCGGGCATTGTCGTGCTGAACTCTGAACCCAACGTACGACGCCAGGGACCCGTCGTCCCTCGGGATCGTACACTCCACCTGCAAAACCGCCGCACCCCGACCCGGAGCACCCGAGAGTGAGCAAAAAAACGCACCGCGAAACAGAAATAAGGGAGGGATCGAGGATCCCAGAACCAGACCTTGATCTCCCGGAAGGGGATCAGGAGACTCTTCTCGAGCTTGGAGTCGAGGCCGAGGATTCTAGCGGCCTGGCGGAAGTTGCGACTGGTGGCGGCGAGAGCGCTCATGGCGACGACCACGGCGAGATCGAAACCCAAGCTTTCCGCTGCCGGATCGGGAGGCGGTCGCAGTGGAGATGGGCGATTGGGGAGGAGGAAGAGCAGCGTATTTAAAGGCGCAATGGATCGAAATTGGGGATTAAAAAATTGAAGGTTCCAACGAAGACAGAAGAAGAAAAGTAACGGAAGCAAGAAAATTGGAAAGAAAGAAAAAAAAAACAAAGAGCCGTTTCGATAAATAAAATAATCTGATTAAATTATTTTTCATATTTAATAATAATAATGCCTCGTAGATTTATTATAATAGATCAGGATAAATTCTCATGAATTAATTTTATCTCAGATATTCATGATTTAATTCTTAATTATAATATATTTATAAATTTTTTTTTTCAAATAGGACATCAATCTTGGGACACTGGACTTTTAGACTGCCCATCGTAGATGTTTTTTGATTTATTCTGATGATCGATAAAAAATTTTTATAAGATTGAACCGATTATCCGAAGTAAAAAAAATCTATTTATCTTCATTTATATAATTGAGAGATTATGAAAAATATCTAAAAGGAATATTATGATTTCTTTAACCGCCGCCGTGAGAATGAGGTGTGAATAATGAAGTTTTTATAATTAATGACAGAAAAGTATATTTTCAGGGCGAAATGACAATTTTCCATTTTCAAGGGGGTAGGTGAAATTTTCGGACGGGCCGCCGCGTTTCGCGCGCCGCCAGCCGGCGACCGAGGAGCTGGCGCTGACGTGGGTGGATGAAGGCGGCCGCGATGAGCTACACGCCTACACCGGATAAGCACAGTCGAGTCTCCGCGTACGCGCTGACGTCAGCTGGGAGGGGTCGGTGATTATCCAGGGAAGGCATTTTAATTGTGTTTTTTTTCTTTCTTTTTTTGCTTTTTTTTTTATTTTCAAGGAAAGACAAATTTACTTCACATTTTACAGTGAGGCAATTCGTGAGTCTCATTTTTGGCAAGAAATTTAATGAAGATTATAATACAATATTAGTTTTCAATTTCAAGGGGAAGTTATAATTATTATCATTATTATAGTAGTTTTTTAAAAGAAATTTAAATTAGGCAGAAATTTAAAGTTTGTTTAAATTTAGTTAAGTTTTTTAATTTATTGGATCGGGTTTAATTGTATACCATCGCACTAATTTATGCTTGAAATTAAAATAAACAAATTTTAAAAATACGAGCACGGTTGATGCATCGAAATGCTTTATTTTTTGAAAAAAAAAAACAAAAAGAGACCTAACTTGAAAAGTTATCGATTACAACGACAGTTGGTGGTTATCAACTTTGATTGTTCTCAGTTTCTATTTAGACTTAGTTTTTGCCTTACCTTTACATTATTTTGATTGTTCGCCATTTTAACTATTTAGACTTAGGGGCGTTTGGAATATATGCAACACTAAAAATGATAATGAATTTTGATTGAGAAATTTATGAATTTAGTGATAAACTAGTGAGGATTGAGTTATAAAATCAAGAATATCATATCCATATTTGCATCATAAATGAGAATGAAATAGATTTCATTCTCATTCCTGCATTCTAAACCCGCTTACCAAGCGCCCCCTTAGTTTTTGAATTATCTTTAGGTTTTTTTTTACTGAATGGACTGATAATTAATATATATAGTATTGTTTTCTTAAAATCTGAAAATCAAAACCTAATAAAGTCTTAACTATAGTATCCAAATTAATAGCCTCCGTGATTTACCTCCTTCATATTGATCCTGAGACAAATTGACAAGAACGTTTATCTTTATATTATTTTCATTGAATGGACTGATAGTTAACACATATAATATTGCTTTCTTGACATTTGAGCACAAAATCTTAGCTATAATATCCGAATTGATAGTCTTCATATTTTATCTCTTCCATGTGCATCAGCCACCCCTATATCATAATTAATTTTGAAATAATTATTTTCTTAATTGAATAATTAATAAAGTCTTCTTTCATCAATTCAACGTGTTAAACTATAAATATTATTTATTTAAACGTGTTTGTAGCGTATCAAGATTGTGAAATTAAATAACCACAGAATAAATGAAATTTCATCTGAAGGTATGAAAACTATTTTTTTTTTAAAAAAAAAGTGAAAATTGAGAGGCAAAAGTATAATTTTATCGCATCTATTTCAGTGTATAAGAGTATCGATAGGACGATTAATCATCATTTTAAATATTCATAATTCGATCTCTAACTATGATATATTTTATAAAAAAATTTCTTTCAAATAAAATACAAATATTAAAATACTGGACTTCTGAACCGCTTACTAGGGATGTCAATTCGGGTGGATCGGATCGGGTTCGAGTTAGGTTGGATTTTTTTTTAACTCCCAACCCGAACCCGACCCCGACCCCGACCCCGACCCGAATCCGAATTCAACCCGAAACGTCCAAACCTGAACCCGAACCAGACCAACCCGAACCCGACCCGAATAAACTGATTCAAAACGTCTTTTTTCGTTATTTTTCCTATAATTCTTTATTTTTATCTCAATACTCCATCATTATCATACTAATATTGATATTAATATACATAAAAATATCTTAATTTTTAAAATAAAATTTGATTTAATCCCAAAAAATCACTAAACATTAAATTCGAGTCAACCCGAACCCGACCTGAGAATTTTCAACCCGAAATCCTCTAACCCGAACCTGAAAATTTTCGACCCGAACTTGATTTTTTTCGGGTCGATTTGGATTGGGTCGTCGAGTCGTGTTGATTTTTGACACCCCTACCGCTTACCACGAATACCTCCCGATTTATCCTAGCAACCGAACCAATCGCCCGAAATTTGACATTACCCAACATCATTAATTTTTTTTCCCAAATATTTGACCGACTAGTTGAAGCACCACCCGGCTCGATTGCCCCATCATTTTAGCTTATTAGGCTTGAGAGTGAGCCCAGCTCAACAAAGCACATGACCAAGCTAGATTTGACACTACTTAGGGCTAGGTTAACCAAGTTAAGCTCAACACCCCATGACAAAATAAAGACAGATCCTTTATATGAAATAAATTAGATATCCAACGAGACATTTTATATCCGTTAAAAATTAACCCTAATATTTAGTAAAACAACCACTCATACAAATACTAATTGCGTCACCCCATGATAAAATAAGAGTAAATTTTCTTAAACTCCCCACTTCCAAACTCACATTTGCATGCAATCCCTATGCAAAGTTTTATTTGCATGCAGTCCCTGATGGGATTGACAAGACAGCTTTGTGAGTATTATTTAAAAAAAGTTGAGTATAAAAGTTAGAAATTTGAGTATGTAATATTGCATCCACCACATCAAGAAACTGTATACTCAATTTTTACTCTTTTATAATAATTTTTCACTCTTTTATACTCATTTTTCACTAATGTATACTCAATTTTCACTCTTTTATACTCAATCCATCAGGGAATAAATGCAAAGGATTTATCAAATGGGGAATGAAAGCAAATATCAAATGGGTATTAGGGTGTTTTCTGCAATTTACCGATAAAATAAAGACAGATCTTTTATATGAAATAAATTAGATATCCAACGAGACATTTTATATCCGTTAAAAATTAACCCTAATATTTAGTAAAACAACTACTCATACAGATACTAATTGCGTCAACTAGTGAGAGCTAATAATTATATCATAATACAATATATAAATAGCATAACTAAACACCTTAAAAAGTTACCTACAACAAAAAAGTAATCTACGCCAATATTTCTTAACAGGTTTGAAATTAGCGGGCAATATGTTGCGACTATTTGGAACAGCAACATGAAGGTTAGCAGAGTTAACTTGAGTAACTTTGGCCCTTTGAATAGCAAGTATATTTGGAATATTTGGATACCAAGCAATCATGTTTCATCAGCAAGTTACCGAAATGGAGATGTCGATATCGCAATCATGTTCATTCCGATGGAGGTTTCGCAGGGCAAAATCCAGAAAGTTGTCGATTAGATAATGCACAGAGCCTGCAAACTCATTTTAGTTATGCCAGATAGCATCCGTAGAACATATGCAAACCAAAACCAAACTATAATTTTCGACCAGTTGATGGCATTAACAGTTACCTTCCAAATCATTACTCATTTGTGATTCGCTTGGGTAGATTAATAACATGAAAGTTTTATTTGGATATGTAGCTAAGGAAGAAAATAATAATGTATAAGGATGCTCCACAAGAATTAGTTGCATATATAATACATAGAATATGAGTTTAATGTTATCTTTCATTGACATGAAATTTTTGTTATGCAGTTAATGTATTAATGGCATGTAGTTCCATTGTAATGTATATTTGACATTATAGAAAGTGTCTCACTTAGTATGTGCATGACATAAAAATAGTTGAATTCTGAAAACAATGCATCAAGTAGATAATACCAAGTAATATGGGTGGTCATTCTTCTTTTGCAAGTAGTTTAGCTCCTTCAATCTTCTTTCCTGCAATATGAAAGAATCTGTGACTATTTGTGCCACAAAACCATTTTTATGATGTAGATATTTTCATATGCTTGGTATGATATGCGAGAGCATCTCAGATTGTAGGTCGGAGGATGTTTTTGCATGAATCTGCAAATTGTGCAGTACCAGGTAATTCATATATTTCAACTGCAAGAACTTTTAGAATCTCGTTACAAAGAAGAAGATGCAAATATCTTTAACCTACTAGTTGTATAAGATCTACTTATCATGAGAACGTAAAGTAGTATTGAAAAATGGATGTCTGTTTGTCTATCTTGAAAATTAATAGCACCACAGACAAGTTGAATCTTCTAATTGGAGCAGCGTGATAACTCTTACTAAGCCAATATGACTCTAGACCATAGCACCTGCCGAAGAATCTTGGTAAGGATCAACCAACAGGAAAATTAAGGTAGCATCTGTTGGAGCAATTGCTCCTACTGTTAGATTTGCCCCACTTATGGTGACTAAACCGTCTATGTTATTTCCTGCGTATTTATTGATACATGAGAGTCAACACTGAGGCTTGAACAAATAACGTGGGTATGAACAATGACTCTTCTCACAAAGGAATAAACACTTGGAAAGTGATTGAGCAGAAAAAAATTATATCATTATCTATTGGAATGTTTTCCAAATAAATACTTGCTTTAATTGAAATTACAAATAATGTCACGAGAGATTTTACTGAATAAAGATTGATGACTAGATTGCAGCACTGAGCAAAAAATTCTTAGACAAATGATTCTTTAACAAATCATGTAGATGGGTGCATGTGTTTGAGTGTAATGATAATCGCTATTAATTCATCAAATATCAATTGAATTAATGCCATTTTTCTATTCAATATTATGAATGCTAGATCTGACTATAGTCAGTTCAACTAATTTGACCAGTTACTCGATATTCAACCGTTACAGACTAAAATATCAAATTGGTTACAAATAGTTATTTCTTATAAATTTTCTAGTATGTGTTGCTTTGCAAAAGATCAAAATAAATTATGATCTCTCTTCATATTACAATTCACCAAAGTGGCCAAACCAATTCAATTACCAAAACAGTTCAAGAGTCACTCTAGTTTCAATACAACAACAATAGCAATAACCAATTCTTATCCTACGAGTTTCGATAATAATACTTTATTTAAATTTTAAATAATATTATTGAAGGGGGGTTAAGTTGTTGCCATGTGACATTGTGGTGATGGGTTCAAGTTGCAGAAACAACCTCTTGTAATGCAGGGTAAAACTGCATACAATAGACCCAATGTGGTTCAATCCTTCCTCGGGACACACATTGGTGGGAGTTTCATATACCAAACTGTCCTGTATTATTGATGGTTCCATTTTTATCATTAACATAGCATTTTTATTTATGACAGTTTTAAACACCATCGGCCGATGACTTAATGGATCTCAATATAATTGTAATAAACTATTGAAAACATGGAATAAAAGAAACATATTATGGAGCTGGCAAAGTGGATGGCATAATTAGAAGGAAATGCGGGAGAAGGAAAGATACTTTCTCTTCCGACGATCTCCCATTGTGTTTCTCATGTCACTCTTTGAAATAGCAGAGCCAGCAGACCCAGGTTGTCCCACAAACTGCATGGGAGAGTGTACAGGGCCAGAACTCATAGGTGGCATTGACGAAAGCAATGGAGCAGAAACCGGAGTTAAACTTGGAACTGCATTTGGAACTGGAGTTGAAGTTGGAACTGGTGCTGCAGTTGGAAGAGGAGCTGGTGCGGGACCAGCAGGAGGTTCAGGAAGAGGACGGGGTAGAATGTGCTTCAATCGGTTGTTCCTGTAATTTTTCCAGAAGTAGTACTGTTGCCGATGAGCCAATTCCTACATGAGATATTGCAGAAAATGGTTGGCGTTATACCAAAACTTCATCAATTACATGAACAGCCTATTTCTTATTAACTTATAATACCGTAAATATGATAGCTGGTTATATCAGGGAGTTAGAACAAGATACAAAATCCACCATATACATAGACAACATGCCAAAAATTTAAACCGCAATAAAGCTACACAAATATTATGCCATGATTTTTTTCAATACAAAACTAGATATAATTGTAGATGTTAGAGGATGTTTATTTCACTTATCATACTTAAAATATTTTACTGGTATATGAAACATTATTACTCTTATCTTCAGGGATATTATAGTGCACATGATATAATTAGGGTCATTTATGTCTAACTGAGGATCACACGACTTCAAGGCTAGTAGGGTGTGTTGAGGTCATATTCGCTAATACCTAACTTGCGACTATATGACCTTGGAAATGTGTGGGTCTATAATGGTTAAATATTACAGATCTAGCAAATTCATGACTGACAGCACTGAGGATCTGTGACACTAAAGCTTGTTGGCTTTGGAGAATGACCAGAGTTTGAATTTTATGTCGAGGCAGTTTTTAAGTAGATTTGGGTATTCCAGCATTCGTATATATTGAGCATGTCTCAATATGTGCAAGATATAAAGATTCAATAATGGAGAATGTTATACAGAAATAGAGATAGATAGACTTGGTAGATGATACATTGCACTCATCTTTCTTCTTTTATTATTGCTATCCTTATTCTTTGTTATCTAATAAAGGCTCTTCTACGAGTGTTATTGACAATCTTTAGCTTACTCTCATTCTTGGCTATATCCCTAGACTGTCCTAAAGTGGGTCCTTGGTGAACTATTGCTATGAGACATCATTATTATTCAAATTGGAGTTTTGAACCACACTTTTAGCTTTCAGCATTTTGTTATGCACTTTGTACTTCATATTATGATGTTTTGTTTAGGACTTGGATATACTTTTACTGATGACCCTATATGAAGATGTATTGTGAGCATTATCTAGAGTAAGCATTACATAGTCCAATAACTGGAATAGGGCTGCACAAATTGAAATCTGCACAATTAAGATGAGCTCACTTGGAGCTTGAAACTGTTATTAAGGAAAGTAGGTATTCTGATTGTTTATGGAACAATACGCATAGAATCCTGTTTGATTTTCATCTAGTAGAAAAGGTAAAGGAATATTGTTATGTTTAGAACTGACAGTACAATAGAAACACATCTATTTTACCCACCAGGAGTTAGGATCTGAGAAACTGAAGTAGCTTATTTGCTTGCGTGGAATCAGAATAGTAACTTTCACAACTAGAAAGATAACCCTCTTTGCATTGGTAGAAGTAGCCTATTTGCTTGCAAGGCACATTGGTTCCAGCTATAGACTATCAGACTAAAGATCCATTAATTCTATGCATTTCTCATCATCCCATTCAATCATTACAGTTTTGAAAAGCAGAATAGTCCTAGAATATATATCAACAAAGATAACCAACACGAAAGAAGTCAACTTGCAGTCACTAATCAGATGCATTCTCAATCAATTAAATGGATACAGTAGAAACTAAAGATACAAACAAGAACTTTACCTATTCATTCACACCACCATCTCTACGAAAGATTAATATTAAAATGTAGAACCCTCATTCACCATATCAGGAGGGGAAAAGGAGGGGAAAAGCAGAAGAAATATTTATCTATATCATGGTTAGGATCTAGGTGGAATCACCTTGCTTCCAGGATGTGCCATTGCATTGCGAAAATTAGCATTTTGAAGAAGCTCAAGAAAGAATAGGCAATGGGGATACCTGTGATCAAGCAATAAACTTAAAATGTCAACCAGTGATAGCATGCATAGCAACAAAACTTGTATCATGTAATTAACTTTCAATGTGATATCAGTTTATATGCAGAAGAAAGATCTATAGCCTAGATATATCATGACTTTTAAGCTTAACTCACATTATGAACTTTATGTACTCAGGCCTTTGCCAATACTGAAGATACTTCAAGTAACCAATGAATGCCTCATCCTCGAAATAGCGATTCTGAGCAAGATCTAAAGGAAAAACATCAATCATGGTAATCCAAAAGACTAGCAATATGTTTCAGGATTCAATATTCAGCTTTGTACACAGTTTTTAGGAGAAAAACAATTACGAAGTAATCAATAGAAAATTTAACAAAAAAATACAATGAAAGGACTGAACCAATATGTTTCAGAATCCAATATTCAACTTTGCACGCAATTTTTAGCAGAATGACAATTACAAAGTTATATTTGAGCATTTGCCATAGTTTAACGCCAGCTAGCAACCTAACGCAACCATCCTCCTTTATCCGGGCTTGGGACTAGCCATGACTGAGTCGTCACGGGCGGAGTTATCAAGAGAAAATTTAACAAAAAATACAATGAAAGGACTGAACCTAATATGAATGATTTTCATTGATATTCAAAGGTATTTTTCTCCTACTTGAATGCTCCAAGAACTTCAAGAAGAATATTGAAGAAAAACATGCAGCTGACTAAATATTTGAATACTTATCACTTAAGAGATAGAGACAACTGTAGCAATTTTCCATTCAATCAAGAATGAAGGAAAGATGAGCTGGATATCTGGATTACCAAAAAAAAAGAATGAAGGAAAGATAACCACTCCACAAAATCCACATGAAACTCTAGTCGATATTGAAGTATAACACCATACAGAAAATTTGTGGACTAGACAGAAGATTTGTAGACTCCAAAAAATGAAACAAAGAATTTATCTTTCTCAGTCAAGCAACAACTCACAGTGAATATAAGTCGGATTGGCGAGGCATTGAACAAACTCCAACTCAAGAAGAAACCGCTGGCGACCATCATCAGGATCCTTGTAAGGATTCTTAGGTCTGTAGAAAAAATTTGTTTAACACGTGCGCGCGCGCGCGCACACACACACACAACAAAAAAAAAAGGGATTGAGAATAAACACTTGCAGAGATTGGGAATCAGCAGGTTGATCAACATCTTCTTTGCTGGAAGCCATTGCTTTTGATCCCAGATGAGAAACCTATAGCTGGCAGAATTAGGAATCTAGGAAGCAGTCTTGCTGTCTAAAATGGATTGTTACCAGCCAAGCTCGCTACAAACCCAACTCTGCTCCTTGCGCTTTGGTGGTCTGACCTAACAGAAGAAGAATACAAAAGGATTTCAAAGATATCGACTTGGGGATACCAAGCACTTCACACAAAATTGCAGGAAGATATAACACAAGCAAACACAAGTATTGTTCCACCACGTAAGTTGATTTCTGCAATAAACATCCCAGCATGAATGACGATGCAGTAAAAGCAAAAGCAACGCATTCACATAAAATTGCAAAAATACTAATAGCATGAATTGAGTTCAGCATGTAAGATCCCAACTCGAAACCAACTGGAGGGATAAGAAGGGTCCACTACTCGCCTGTAATGCGCCGCCGCGTCGTTTTCGGAGAGGAGGAGAGAGTCACCAGCGGGCCAGCGGCTGTAAGAAACAGCAGATGTGGACGCAGGAGGTTCTTCGATTCGCTTTGCGGAGAAGAAATCAGGCAGGCAGACTACTATGCCTTCGCCGGTGCCGGAGTCCGGAGGAGAGGAGAAGAGGCGGGCAGCGTCCCGCAAGGTAGCCGTGACTGGCGCGGCTACGGGAGGGGAGGGGGAGGCGCAGAAGAAACCTAGCCTTCACTTTTGAAAATTTTCATTTTGCCCATCAAATTTTATTTTTAATTTAAAACACCCTTAAATTTCAAAATTATCAATCTAAAACGTATAACATCAAGTCAACTAGGAGGGGTCGAAACAGACCAAGTGAGGTTTTTGGCTTAACAGATCAAGTCCTGTGACTTATTATAAATTTTGTTCTTGGCCTAAGTTTATAATGTTCGATACCCTGACCTAACCTACAGCTTGTTTACAAAGTCTATAATTTAGAACACTATATAGGCCAACAAGTCAAAGCATTAAACAGACTAAAAACTAGACTTTTGTCTGTAATCAAGCCTTATATCATATAAGCCTCAAAATAGACATTGCATCATACATAGAGCTGTAAATGAATCAAGCCGCTCGTGAACTATTCGGAGCTTGATTCGATAGAAGCTCGTTCGAACTCGTTTAATAAAGCTCGTTAATATTAACGAACCAAACTCAAACTCAGCAGTATTCGGCTCGTTAGCTCATGAACAGGCTCGTTAATAAGCTCGTGAGCTAGTTCGTAAAGTATAAAATTAATATTTAACATTAAATATATAATTTTGACACTTTTACATTTAATAAATATAAAATAACCAATAAAGCTCATTTGTATGAATAATATCATAGATTTTAGTAAATATTTTATATTTTTTAGAATATATAATTTATTTTTTCAATAAATTGATGAATACTTTAATTAATAATTTATATTTGGTAAGTTCGTTTACGGCTCGATTAGGCTCGAATATGCTCGCGAGCCATCACTATATTCGATAAATTAAGCTCGAGCTCGGCTCGATAATAAATGAACCAAACTCAAACTCTCAGGTATTCGGCTCGGCTCGGTTCGATTACAACCCTAATCATACAAACCTCAAAATAGGGCAGACCTACAAATCGAGTTTGTTTTGTTTAATTGTTTTGAATAATATTGAGATAATATGAAAATATAAAGTTATAAAATATATATATTATAACTAAAAGAGAGTGATAGTGTAGTGATAAATAAGATGGTTGATTGATTTTTTCCTTGTTAGAAGGCATAGAGCTCAACCATGCATTAGATATTTTGACAATTTATATAATATATACAAATGCATCTAATCTTAAAAAGACCTAGACCAGTATGTCAAACTTAATAATCTTTATATTGAGCTTAGGCCTGACCTGATAAGAAAAATAAACTTTGAAATAGAACTAAGTATTATCCTATTTTTAAATAGATCATACCATAGGCCCCTGACAAATCGTCTAAAATATTTTCACCCCTATCAACTAGGGGTGATAAACGATGAAATCTACAAATTTGATATTTAATTTTGTAATAACTTATTTATATTTATTCAATATAAAGGATAATTAAATAAATAAATTTAAATAACTCTTTAATTAAATAAATAAATTTGAATATTCAATTTATTATTGTCCATAATAATAATGAGAAATAATAGGGAACGTGAAATATTCGGCGTGAACGCAGCGTGAACGACGTGGCGTGCCACGTCGTTCACGCCACGTGGGCGCAGGTTTCGACGTGTTCCATGATGTCAGGGATGGAGATGAGATTGTCCGGATTGGCGACAAGGAGGCGGGAGATGAGGCGGCAGGCGTCCCTGGAGAACCACGGTGGCGTTTGATACTCCGCCTTTAGCACTTTGCAGTACATCCGCATCATGTTCTCCTCGTGAAAAGGCAGGATGCCGACGAGGAGCACGTAGAGGATGATGCCGCAGGACCAGAGGTCGACCTTGGCCCCGTCGTAGCCCTGACGGCGGAGAACCTCTGGGGCGACGTACGTCAGGGTGCCGCACTGCGTGTGGAGAAGCCCGTCGTGGCGGCGCTGCTCCGGAAGCGCGGAGAGGCCGAAATCAGACACCTTGAGGTCGCCGTCGTGGTCGAGGAGGAGGTTCTCTGGCTTTTGGTCACAATGGGAGACGCTGCGGCGGTGGCAGAAGTCGACGGCGGAGATGAGCTGGCGGAAGTAGCGGCGAGCCTAGTCCTCCGGCAGGGCCCCCCATGTAACACCCAATAATTTTCTGGTATTATTAGGGATTTTTCGAAATTTTATAGCATTTTTTCGGATTAAAAATGGAAAGAAAAAAATAAGGTGGTCGGGTGGGATTTGATCCCAGGACCACAAGGGAAGCAAAGCCTTAAGGGCATCCAAGTAACCAGCAAGGCTAGGGTATCAAGCACAGAAAAAAATGAAACGAAATAATATTATAGTTGATTTAGCCCGTTTCATGAAGAGATATTTAAACTTTCACTTAAGTTGTGTTAAGGCCCCTTTTAGGGTTTCGGGAGGCCGCGCGAGCAGAGGGAGGAGGTTGCGAAAATAGGGAGAAAGGGGGAGTTTTCTTCCTCCTTCTTCTTCCTCTTGAAGTAGAAAACATAGGGCTTCTTTCCTAGGGCCAAGGGTGAAGTTTTCTTGCAAAGGAAGAGGAAAAGAACCCTACGCTAGGAATTTCGAGATACTTAGTGAGTTTCTTCAAGAAAAGGGTAAGTAGATCACTCACCTGCAATAGAAGTAGTTTCCGTTATGTCGTTTCCGATGTAGAACCTTGATTTTATGATCTAAGTGCATGTTTTAAGTTTATGCTAATTACGTGTCTTAAGGTTATAAAGAGAACATGTTTATTAACTTAGAACTTGGTTTTGATTAAGTTTTGGTTGTGTGACCTAAGTATGATAAGACTAAATTCTTGAAAAGTCCCAAAAAAATGAATTTTGGGTTAAGGGTACGCAAGGTGCTCGATGAAAGTTCCAAGTAAGAAAGGTAAAGTTTTTGTAGTGCAAAAAGTTATGAAAAAGGAAAGATAGCTTGATAATTATAAGCATTATGAGTAAGAAAGTATTTTACTTTTGTAAAGTGACATGTACCGGGCAAAAGAGAGGCCCACAGAAAGTTAGAAAGAAGCTCTAATAGGGTGCGGTGGCTAGCTACCCCGAAACCTATTAGGGGTGCGCGCAATTGGTACATTGATACCATGGTACAATGTCAAGGCCTAAAGAAAGTTGAATATTATTTTCAAGTATATAAGTATTTACAAGTGTTCTAGCTTTGAGTACATGTCTTTATTTCAATAAGTTCACATTGATACTTTGTAAGCATGATAAAGGGTAAGAGTAAAGAGGTTAGTGTTAATGTATGAGCATGTTAAGTTTGCAAATGTTTTATGCAAGTAATGTTTTCAACATGATTGAGCATGATAAGTATATGTAAGTTTTCCCATGTGCATGTATTTTGAAAGTAAGCATTCTTTGAAAAGAGCATGTTTATCCCTTATCGTTTGGATTTGTGAGTTAGGATTTACTTACAAAGCAATTTGCTTATTAGTTGCATTTTCCTTCTATTGCAGATAAAGGTAAAGAAAAAGCATAAGTTAAGGAGGCGAAGGGACTTGCTTTGATGTTCAGTGGCGGCGGAACCGTGGAAGAGATCTTTGGGCTAAGTCTTGTAGAACATGTGTTTTGGTGTTTTGAAGTGGTAGAAGGAATGACTTTGTTTAAACTACGCATAGAGGTAAGTTTGGTACAAACTCTAGAGTGTTTTGCTTACATTTTGATAGTTTTGTTAAATCTCTCAAGGATTCTAATTTCAAGTTATTGGATTCGTTTTGAGTTGCTAAAATGTTTATAAAACTAGTATAGAGTATAGAAATGGAGTTATGTCTTTGTTTACATTGGAGGTATGTGAATTGTGGACTTTTGAAACAAATTCTCGGGTCTGAAAATGCAGGTTTCAGGCGTGCCAGTCGACTGGTACAGAACCAGTCGACTGCGATATCGAACAGAACCTTCTGTTCGGTCTACCAGTCGACTGCCAAAAGACCAGTCGACTGGTGCCGCGCCCAAAAACTTGCTGTGGCCGATACCAGTCGACTGGCTATATAGCAGTCGACTGGTACCATTGAAAAGAAAATGGTATAGAGCAGTTGGTTAGTGCTTTAGTGTTACAACTAAGATGTCTAGGGGTCAAATCTTTGCCAAGCTAATAAAATTAAAGTTGTTTTTTTTTGGAAAAAAAAAAGAGAGAACGAAAAAAAAATATCAGAGCAAGTTAAGGGAAGTCAAGTAGTTATAACCTAAGGCTAAGAACAAGGTAAAGTTAAGGTCCAGTAAATGTGGCGCCCGCCTTAAGGGAGAATGTTAGAGAAGGCGGGTCGTCACACCCCAGGCGACTCGAGCGAAGAGCTCGCCGCCGCGGACTTACTCCATCACGAAGAAGATGCGAGATCTGGTGGCCATCACCTCGCGGAGCTCCACCACGTGGTGATGGCGGACGATGCGCATCACCGAGATATTGCGCTCGATCTGCTCCGCCATTCCGGCTTCCCGGCGGATCCGGTCCTTGTGGATGACCTTGATGGCGACGCTCTCCCCCGTGCGAAGGTCACGGCCGAGATACACCTTGGCAAAGGTTCCCTTTCCCAGGACTCGCCCCATCTCGTACTTGCCCAACACCAGATTCCTCGTCTCCGCTTCCTTTCCCATTCCTTGCTCTGCTTCTGCCTAAAGGGCAAAACTACCAATCCCCATGGACGAAAACAAAGAAACTTCAACTCACCTTCCGAATCAAAATATACAACTTTGTGCCAGAATCTTAGGCAGAGGAGGGAAGTTTAATGACAGAATCTGAATACGGTGAACTCGGCGTCTCCATCTTAAACCAGGATAAGATTTTGACACTTTCCCCTTCTTCCTGTAATTGATTAGTCACTTATACTTTGAAACAGTAGCGAAATAGGCTCTTTCCTACTGCGTTCTCCCCCGCCAGCTCCGCCCCGGCTGCCGCAGCCGCCTGCCGCGCCTGCCGCACCAGCATCTCCGGCGAGCACCCGGCCTGCCCGACTGTTGCTCGTCGCGCATCTCCATGCACGTGAAGTTCAGCACGGTGCCCCGCCGCGCCAGAGCCCGCGCGATTGGCACGTAGCCGTTGCGCTGCCGCGTGTTGCAGTAGCCGGCGGTGAGCTCCGCCGCGTGGGACCGTGTGCAGTAGTGCCAGTGGATCCCCGCGACCTTGCCGAAGAGCTTAGCGCCGCTACCGCGGAAGACGCCCTCCGTGGCGGCCAGCACGCGGTCGCCGTGCTCCAGCAGCTTCTCCGAGTACCAGTCGAGGAAGAACTCGTCGTAGCTCGTGCTCCACGTCCCTTGGCGCCGGAAGAAGCCGGTCTCCTCCGGGAACTGCTTGTAGTGGCCGGCGTCGCGCGGCCCGTCCTCGCCCCATTCCTCGTGCCCTGTTGCAACCGCCGCAGCTCGCAGCGAAGCCTTCATGTACTGCAAATCGTCGTCGTCGGCGTTCGACTCCGACGAAACAGCGGTCATCGGCGCCGTCGCAACAAGTCGCGGCAGAGGGAGAGAGAGGAAGAAGAAGTCGTATGGTTTAGGGTTCGAGAGCCGACGCACATGAGTGATTAAAACACACCGAAACTTGCGCCCACGTGGCGTGAACGACGTGGCACGCTGCGTTCACGCCGAATATTTCACGTTCCCTATCATTTCTCAATAATAATTATATCATATTCATCAATAAAATTTTTAATAATATGATAAATAAATAAATTTTTATAATTAAGAAACTAAATAAGCTTGTATTGCCAAGTTTAATAACGAATTAAATAAGATTAAAATTATAAAAAATTTAAACAATAATTTGAATTATGAATCCAATAACATCTAAACTAACAAAATTCAAGCCAAATTTGAATCATAAAAGAAAATATGAACAATTCAATCCAATAACAATTCAATTTTTTTAACCTGATTATTTAATTTGATTACTTATTAAATAAATTTGAACATTATACGACTTTACTCGACTGGCTAGTTTAGAGCCCTAACTTCAACTACTTGTCAACACATATGCCTCAATAAACTAACTTATAAATCTCCAAGCAAATCAGTAGACAAAAGGCCCAAGTTTGATAAGCCCTCAAGATTTGGCTGAACTGAATTGATCGCTACCACATGATAGAATTGTCAAATTAAATAAAAAAACATTTTTTCATATGATGGTCTACTTAGTTTCTTGATTTACTTCTCTACAGATGACTGTAGATTGACCGTGTAGGGTGCTCGAAATAAACGTATGTCCTTTTACCAAATTGAAAAAGATTGACACGCCTCGAGGCTACTATTTAATGGTAAGACGGATTACCTAGGCAAAGGATTCGAATCTCACCAAGGCATAGTATACTTAAGAGCATCTACATTGATGCATTCATTGAGCGTTATAATGTTCAATAAATGCACTGTGTACGTTAAGACCGCTATGGCGTCAGCGTTCAAACGATGACGCGATGAACACGATCATTTCTTTGAACGCGTTCGTCGCTTATTATATATAAAATAATTTAAAAATTAAATTTTAAAGCTGAGTGGGTGGGCGCAAGTGCTGCACCCGCCCATGTGGTCAACTTTTTGTTTTTATTTTTTTAATTGATTTTATCATTTAATAAAATATATATGTGACACGTAAATCCCACAAATAATGAGTATTTATGTTAAAAAATTAGATGGTAAAAAATTATGCAATGAAAAGAGCCTCCACGGGTATAATTGAGATGGTAAAAAATTAGTAGATTGTCACTTAAGGTCTTGGATTCAAGCCATGAGCTGGTGGGGCATCAATCTATGTATCATGTGTAAAAAATCTCTCTCTCCCAACCTCTTACCTTCTTAATCACCGTGACTAATCCTTTGTGTTGGTTCTGGGACGGGCTAGCGGGAGCACTGGGGGTGAGTGTTTAGCCTCTTTTTTTTGTCACTATTATGCAATGGAAGGGTGACTAATTAACATCCTAGATATCCGTGGTTCGATCACAGCTACGACGTATTTTATAAGAATTTTTCCTTTAAATGGGACGCGAACCCTGGGATGCTGGACTTCTGGACTGCTCGCCGTGAACACTTCCCAATTTACCATGGCGGTTGGCCGGAAACATTCCGTGGCACTGGACCGATTGCCCGAAGTTCGTTATCCAACCTCATTAATTGTTTTTTGAAAAAGATTGACACGTCCTTGATTACAGAGTAGAGTGTCGTGGTTAGATTTTTATAAATGAGAGATTCAGACTTTGAAACTCGTATTATTGAAATTTTTTTCCCTTAATACTTAACTAGCGAATCTGAGAATATTAGGTGTGTTAATTCAGATGGGTCGGGTCGGGTTCAAGTCGGGTTGAATTTTTTTTTTTTCAAACTCCCAATTCGAATCCGATCCGAACCCGAATTCAACCCGAAACACCCAAACCCGAACCCGAACCCGAATTCGACCTAAAACGCTCAAACCCGAACCCGAACCCGAACCCGAACCCGACCACCCCGATCAACCCGAACCTGAACCGAATAATCCAAAAAACCCGATTCAAAACGTATTTTTTCGCTATTTTCCTTATAATTCTTCACTTTTATCTCAATACTCAATCATAATCATACTAATATTAATATTAATATACATAAAAATATATTAATTTTTAAAATAAAATTTGATTTAACTCAAAATCACTAAACATTAAATTCGGGTCAATCCGAATCCGAAAATTTTCAATTCGAACCCGATTTTTTTCGGGTCGATTCGGATTGGGTCCTCGGGTCGTGTTGATTTTTGACACCCCTAAAGAATATTAATTGTCAGGATAAATCTTCGTATGTACTTTTTCGATTTATCCTAGTAATCGATGAAAAACTTATATAATATCGTATTTGATCCTTTCAAATTCGATATTAATGAGTTGATTAATATTTTTTTAAAAAAAATATTAACACACAGAGTCATACTTTTAAGAATATGATGTATTTTATAGGAAATTTTCTTTTAAATAGGACTTGAATCCTGAGATGTTAGACTTCTGGAATGTCCGCTGTAAGTACTTCTCGATTTATCCTGGTAGTCGATGAAAAATTTTCATGAAATTGAACAGATCACCTGAGGTTCGACGTTACGTTAATTATTTTTTTAAGAATATGTCCTCCCTCCCCTCATTGTCGCTTCATAAATCTTCTCTGCTTTAGGTGTTCGATCTTAGCTCTCATCCTCCTCCTCCGCGCCCGCGAGCTGGCCATGGGCGGATCAGCCTCGAGCTTCTTCTTCTCCGCCATGAGCTTCCCCTTCGGCGGCCGTCGACGCCGCAGCAGCTTCCACAGCGAGCACACAAGCTTACTCACTAGGAAGATGACCAAGGGACCAAAGCCTCTTTCTTTGCAGGTTAATTAATTTCCTCTCGAATTCTTCCATTGCTCAATTTCTTCGTAGAGCTGTTCGATCTCTTCTCTGCTTCGTTGCAGACGGTGGAGCTCAAGGTGCGGATGTGCTGCGCCGGCTGCGAGAGGGTGGTGAAGCGATCTCTGCTGAAGCTTCCAGGTACGCTCTCGGATCGGAGTTCGAGAGAGAGAGAGGTGTCAGTGTTAAGAGCAATTCAGTGTAGTGTTTTTGGAATTACAGGGGTGGACTCGGTGGAGGTGGAGCTGGGGATGGAGAAGGTGACGGTGAGGGGGTACGTCGACCGGGGCAAGGTGCTGAAGAAGGTCCGGCGAAGTGGGAAGATGGCGGAGTTCTGGCCGAACCCTGACCAGCCGTTGTACTTCACGACGGCGAAGAACTACTTCTACGACGAGGAGGCGTTCCGCGAGAGCTACAACTACTGGAGGCACGGCTACAACGGGCCGGACAACCACGGCCATGCTCCGGCGCCGCACCGGGGAGACGACCGAGTCAGTAACATGTTCAACGACGACAATGTCAATGCGTGCGGCATCATGTAGTGTCAAAAGGCGAAACGCTCCCCTCAGCCCCCGCTAGCTCATCCCAGGACCAACACAGAGAAAGTAAATCACGATAACTGAGAAGGCAAAAGGTTAGGAGAAGACTTTTTATACAGGACGCAGGATTTATGCCCACCAGCTCCGTGGCTCGAACTCATGACCTTTTAGTGTTAATCAATTAATCTTTTACCATCTCAACTATGTCCGTGGAGACATTATGTAGTAAAAGAAGCGGTGTATAAAGCTAAAATTATAGCTCTGTTTTGATTTTGGGACAAAATTTGTTCTTGATAAATCTACTTAGTGAATTATTCTCGAATCCTTACCATCAAATTAAACTTCCTCCTCAATCCTTAATTTCCTTCTCAATTCAAAAAAATATATTTTCACATATAATTTTTTTAAACTTAAACATTTAATATATTCTAATTTACCTAATTATCCTTATTTTTAGATAAAAAATCAAAATAAAATATGATTTATCTTAAATTCAAATCATTAACTAAATCATTCAATCGATTCAGCCTAAACCAATCGATTGATATGAGCTCTGAATCGATTAGTCGGGGAAAAAAAATCATGCTCAATTGGATAAAAATATATTCGATTATAGTTAAATTATGATGAATTTAAGAGAAATTATACCTTCTTTTGGATTTTTATTTACCCGTAAAAAATAATGAGGACTTCTGTTCTTTGACAAATGAAAAATAACCGTGTTTAATTTGATAGTAAATATACTAGATTATAATTTATATATGTTGAATTTAAAATAAACTATATCTCTTTTTAGTTTTTTTAAATATAAAAATAAGATAATTAGGTAAATCAGTATGTATTAGAGATTGAATGGAGTTAAAGAAAAGAAAAATCTGTTAATATTAGGGAGTTAGAGGTAAATTTATCTTTCTTTATATTTATATGGTGAAAAGAAACCCTTCTTTTAAAATTTATCAAAACAATATTTATTTATAATTTGATTCAAAATTATTTTTATATTCTACTTAAATTAAGTTGATCAAAACTCTACCATTTTAAAGCAACTTTAACCAAAGTTACATTATTTTAGGATAATTCTGATTAAAGTTGATCGAAATTGCAGGTAACTTTGATCGAAATTATTTTAAAATGAAGTATTACAAAGAATTTTAAATATTAAATTATGAGTAAAATAGGTGTTGATTTAATATTTTTTAAAAGAATGATATTTTTTTATTTTCTATCGTAAATTTACAGTTGTCAATTATTTTATAATAAAAAATATAGAATGATATTTTAGTCATAAAAGATAATTTGCTCATGTCCAACCTTCTTGTCAACACATCTGATTAATATAAAAGAAATAAATTATGAAAATTATTATTTCGAACAATGACTAACACATAAAGAAAAATAAATATTTAATTTTACCAGAATTTATTTTCAAATCTCATAATGATAACGTTTCATGTGGTAGTCATCGGTCGCCCGTGTGGATGATAGGATGATAAATTAGATATTTAAAAATATTTCATCACCCTACCCTACCAGTGTGATAGAGTGATAAATTATAAGATGATTTTATGATTTATCTTTTTTAATATATAATTTGGGTATGAGCTATGAGAGTCGGATGGGCATAATCATTTTTTTTTTACTAAAAAACGTGAGAGTGATAAACATAATTCCCATATAGTTTGGAATAGATGATAAATGTATATATATTTTTTTATTTATAAGGGGAATCTAAGCTTACGTCTGACTAAATGTACACTATTCTGTTTAGATTGTTTAGATTGTGAAGGGTTGAATCCTAAGAGAGATAAAGAATTAAGAAAATAAATAAATAAATAAATTGATATATAAAAAGAAAAGCACATATAGTTCACTTAAGTTTTTCCCCCGAAAAGAAACTATTAGAGAATATTTTCAAAAGGATAGATAAATATTTTTTTATTTTGAAATTATTTATATAAAATAACTTTTAAATACTATATTTTTAATTATTTTCTTCAATTTTATAAAACTTAATTATATATATATATTTTAAAAATAGATAAATTATTAGATCTTATCCCTAGCAAGGAATTTAAATATATACATATATATATATACAACTATATAATTATGATATATTATTTTTTTATTGATAAATATCAATTTGCATGCTAATTCTCAACTCATGCACCAAATAGCTCTAAAGAATATGTCCCGCGAATTTTGCCTTTACAATGAGCATATGCCTTATTAGTTGACTCCACTACCTTTACTTAAATTACATCTCTCTTATCTCAAATTAAAACAAAACTAACACTCTATGATCTATAACCCCACATCTCCTTATAAATACATGTACATGGCCTAGCTCCTCCTCCTCCTACACTTGCCTCTCATCAATTATCTTATCAATTACTACTTATAACTAAGTGATCATGTTCAATTTCCTACAAAATAAGTCGTCCGTATCCAACGCTATGTCGGTAAGTTGTATCATCGACGACTATCGTTCATGTATAATAGCTAGCTTCATGTGTTTACAATCTATCAAACTCCTCTTTAATTAGATTGTGGAGCTCATGGTTCATATGGATTGTGATGGTTGCCAAAGTAGAGTTCTTCGATCCATTCACAAACTCAATGGTAACAAAATTAACTTAATTCGCTTGATGATTGTATATGTGTAATGTATGTTATTACAATTGGTATGTGTAGGGGTGGACACGGTGGACATCGACATGGACAAGCAAAAGGTGACGGTGACGGGGTACGTGGAGGCCAAGAAGGTGATCAAGGCAGTGCGGCGGACGGGGAGGAAGGCGGAGTTCTGGCCGCACCCGTACGATTCTGAGTATTATCCCTTCGCGTTGCAGTACTTGGAGGATGATTTCACCTTCATGGGGGACCATAATTATTATCGCCACGGCCACACTTCCGTCATGCATGGCTACTTTCCTGACCCGGCTTACTCCATGCTCGTCGACGACCATGCCCTCGCTCTTTTCAACGATGAGAATGTCCATGCATGTGTCGTCATGTAAATTCTTAATGATAAATCAGCGATCATAGCGTGAATGATGGAAAATAATTAACATTTCGACTTTCTTAAGGTCGGGAGGTCGGCTCTGATGGAGGAGGAGACATGCACATCTCTTTTTTCTTTATCGAGACACACACTTCTTTGTGATCGACGCTTTAATAACCGCCCTATCAAATCAAAATTTTAAATTGGACAGCTTGATCGTATGTGATTAAGATAGATTTGACTTGATCAGGTCTTCTAGAAAGGTCAACTTGATCTGAGCTCAATTTGATAGGACTCAAGCTCGGTTTAATTTGACTTTTGATTTGACTATGCCATATGGTATTGACTTCCCCCTCAAATGATTTTCAAAAAAACATGCAACATGATAAAAGAGTTTAGAGAGATGTCTTATATAGAATACGAGTAGGATGGTTAAAATAGAGTTTAACGTCAGATGTTCTATGTGATCGTAGAGTACCTTTAAAACTTAAAGATAAGTCCTATAAAATGATAGTTAGATATGAGGATGGATAAAATAAGGAATGAGAACATAACTAAGGAGAAAGTCAAAATTGTATCAATTGAAGAAAAATTTTGATGCATTTAAGATGTACAAACATGTACTTAGACGAACAATAAATGCTCTAGTTAGGCAATGTGAAACTACGATAAATATATACATCAAACGAGCAAGAAGAAGACCAAAAAAAAGTTTGGTTAACAAAAGTAAAACAAAATAAAATTTATTTAAATATAGACGATAATATAATAAGGGACGGAGCCTGAGATAGAGCTAGGGTATTGATTCAGTGTAGGCAAATTGTGACTAATGTGGACAGACATGTTATGGAGGGCACCTCCTTCGGTCCAGTTTCGACAGCAAACTCGACAACAGTGCTACAGCTGAGCTCTACGATTCTCAAGTTGTGCTATCATGTATCTTGTTAAACTTTTTTTTATGTCATCTGTCTAATTTTATTCTTATACTTATATGAGAAATATAAGGAGAAAAGAAGTGTATTGACGTGTATTTTGCTTGCGGCATATTATAAATGTTTGTTATGCTATTTAGTTAGGAAAATGTAAATGCTAATGAGAGAATCATAAAATTAAGGATGATTTCGGTGTTAAAAATAGTAACCTAATAGTTAGGTCAAGTAAAAAACTAAAATAAAATGTAAAAAATTAAATTTTTTTTAATAATATATTTGAAATATAATGAAATTTTATAAAAAATTTGAGATAGCAAAAATTAAAAGTGTCAATTAATAACATGCATATATAAAAAATGATAAGATTGCTGTAACAAGTCAGAATGAATAAATATTTTTTTGGGTTATCTGTATTTTCTTTTTTGTTAAGATTGTATAAATAATTTTTTTCAGAAGTCCTAGCTCAGTGTGGGCAAGTGGACACGTAGAAAAGTCCATATAACCGACTCTATCTAGTAGAATAAAGTTTGATTACTATTGTTGTATTTCATACTTGCCAAATGAGGAGTCCATGGACCAACAGTGAATAAGGGGTTTTTATGGATTGACATAGTTGGTATTTGTATGGATATAAATATTTATTATAATATGATTCAAGATCTATTTATAATGGATATAAAAATATATATTTTATTGAATGTCTCATATCTTTCATAATAATTGACTTGTATGATGGTTCTGGACGGATCGTTACGATAAGGAACTACAACTTACTCTGTAACAGTGGAGAAGGGGAATCTGTAGACAGGAACAGAAACGGACACAATTAAAGGCCCGCTGCCATATGGCGCGTGCACGCGCTTTGTGCTCGCTGCTGCAGCTTCATCACTCGCGAGCTAGCGCATATGCTGCTGCACTCCACTTTATCACCTCCATCGTCCGTTGGCTTTGCAAGTGCCTGCAGCTAGCCGATGTGCCTTGGAGAGTTGGCAAGTTGGGGCGAGGTGAGGCATGCCACTCACTGCATACAGACAAATATGTATAAGGATGGTGGAGAATTAATATACTGAAACGGCAACATGACACAATGAGATCGAGAATAATGAATAATATTATTCTTGTACATGGTGCTTTTTGCATGCCGATCATGGATCGGACGTGTACTCGTAGAAAGATCGTGGCATTGGATTTTGTGTGGCCAAAGGAGGGAGGGAATATAATTTTTTTTTTTATCCTGTCACGAATCGAGGTAGAAGTCCCAAAGATCAAATGGTTATCCAAGTGTCACGAGCTATTAATTTGGCGCCGACCTTGTTCCGACCTGGAGCCGACCTGGCTCCGATCTGCAAGGAAGAAACCGTTAGAACCCGTCAGGAAAAGTTCCCGGCAAGGTACTCCGACGGTCAAGTCAGTCCTCGGTGGTGAAAGAGCAGCGAATGCAATATAACAGTAGCGAAAACACTATTGCGCGTACCTGGGGGACGAGGAGTGGAGAAGCTGACAGCTTCTGCCCCGTTTGCCACCTGTTTGTCGTATACAAGGACAGGGTAAAGCATAGTCAGGGTAGTGTGTCACATACCGGAATAAGGAAAGGGGCGCTGTCAACTTAAGGGCAAGCGCCGCTGCGCGCCGCTCGGCTTGACACAGGCATAGGCGAGCGCAGTACGGGGTGTCAGGGTTTGGTAGGGAGATAATGCTGTCAGCGGGATACTTGCGATTCGGGCATGAAGAATGTCAGAGCCGCGCCAACCCTGTACTTTTTCTGCTAGTCCTGTGTTATGGAGTTGGTGTTTCTGTGGATCATGACAAAACCTCGAATGCCAGTGCCGATTGGAGACTTGGTGCCGACTGGCGGCTGAGCATGAACTCAGGCCCAAAGGCCACTGTTACTGAGAGTAACTATGCTTCCCGAGTCAGGGTGTGCCTGAGTGGCAATACCCCGACTGGGTCCGAAGTGAATCGGCTGATGGCTCGGTACCTTCGCCACTCGGGCCTTCATTGTAAGGGAACTTTGTGGCGCCGGTCGAGCTTCCTCTAACTTGGACCCACGCCTTCGTGAAACCTTGGGGCTTAGTCATCCAGTACGTCACTCAAGAATTATTCCCCGGTCTGGGCTGAACCAGCCGCTTGGATTACCCATTTGCCCATTTGATGGGCTCATGGAGGCTTTTGATCCAGGCCCCGCTAACAAGGTGTTAGGAGGGCCGACCTACTCACACGCGAGATGGGCCAGGCCCATAAACCTGGGACGGGATCAATTTTGATGGATATATAAATTGGTGACAAAATAGACGAAACGTTCATCCTCAGCGTCCTTGTAAGTCCGTCTCAGGATTAACACGGAGGAGATAAATCACGATGACTAAGAAGATAAGAGATTAGGGGGAAAGAGACATTTTTTATACAGAATGCAGAGATTTACACTCCATCAGTCTCATGACTCGAATATAAGATTTTTAATGATAATCTACTAACCCAAGACCTTTGATGGATAAGTTAAAATGATTAATGAGATTTTTCTAATCAACCTCGGATGATCGGCCCGGTCACACGAAAGTTTCCCTTTGATGGATAAGTTAGCAGTTTGGGTTGGTTGATCAGATGCTCATGAAGTAGGACAATTGGAATGATGTGTACTACTTCCACATGAGCTTACTCGTGGTGGTTAGTCATAATTATGCTTTTATATATATATATATATATATATATATATAGAGAGAGAGAGAGAGAGAGAGAGAGAGAGAGAGAGAGAGAGAGAGAGAGAGAGAATTGTTCGGCTGCGGACGCGCTGTGCGGATGCGCTGCGGACCGCTCCAACGTGGCTGCTGCGTGGACAAAAAAAATCAAAACCAAATACGCAGCAGCAGCCATTCACCATTTTGCTCTCGCGCCCGCACGACCCCTCTCTCGCCGAACCCTAATCGCCTCCTCTCTCGCAAGCACTGGCCGCCAAAGAGGATCTCGCGTCCCGCAGCCCTCGCGAACCCTCCCGCAGTGCTCGGAGTTCTTGAGCTCGTCCCGACGCCTCCCCATCCCTCGGCACTCGGCTCCCGCAGCCCTCGCAAACCCTCCCGCAGTCCTCGGAGTTCGCCTCCCGCAGCCCTCGCGAACCGTCCTGCAGTCCTCGGAGTTCTTGAGCTCGTGCCGACGCCTCCCCATCCCTCGGCACTCGCCTCCCGCAGCCCTCGGAGTTCTTGAGCTCGTGCCGACGCCTCCTCATCCCTCGGCACTCGCCTCCCGCAGCCCTCGGAGTTCTTGAGCTCGTGCCGACGCCTCCCATCAGGCATGCTACATTTCCTCCTATTTATTTGTTGATTAATTTGTTTGGTGTGTCAGTTTAGCGAGGGCCATATGTTGGAAGCCCTGCTCATCAACAATCAGTTCCATTCAACTACCAAGAAGGATTATCATACCAACCATATAGGTTAGTAGATCTTATGGATCATTTCAGAACAGTGATCATGTTTTTATTAAGAAACAATATACTGATATTTGGCTTGTTAACTTGATATCTTATGCTTAAGTTGATTTCCTGTGCTACTAGGTCACTTTCTAAAGCCTGATTTCGTTGATGGATAAGCACCATTTCCAACATTGGAAAATGTTTCTAAAATTCTGCATGTGCAGTTCTATATACATTTGAGCTGCAAATATCATTATATGTTTTAGCAAACATATCGAATCCCCTAAAGTATATCCTGCTGGTTTTAGTCTAGGTAGTTGATCACAAATAATTGACAATTGGTTTATGCTGACATTTTTCAACATTTTTGGCACCAAATGAGAGCATCAATATCATTTTCTACTTTGATATCTGATGACTTTCAATGGTAGAAAATCTAGAATCTATTGATGGATATTTCTTGTTTTCCATATGTCATGGTCAATATCTACTCTGAATGGAAGCTTCCTCCTTAAGCTACTTGTCTTCTACTGCTATAGTGATCCTTCTGATGTTAGAACCATAAAATGACTGATGGGTTTTTAACGCAGGTTGTTGTAAGTCTCTAAGTTGCTTCAATGGAGGAAGCTTTAGCGAAAGAGCATGGCTTTTGCTCTTTATTGCTATGTCTGTAAAGTTTCTTGTCTTCTCGCCGATCTTGAATAAGTGTTGGCTTGGAGCAAAGTCGATGGATGCCCAAATGGTATCCATCAATCTGTATGGTAGATATTGGATGCCGGAGTTGGAGTTCGTTGATCCAAGAAGGTAACTTAAATGATTCTCAGTAGGAATCTGAATGAAATATGATCAAGAAGCTACAGTTTCACATATCTCTACAGTTTCACTAATTGTTTTGGGTGAGGAATATGTTTAAAGAAATCATAAATTATTTTTTGATGAGCACAAATACACAGCCAAATGGGGTTTTGAGACTGACCATAGATGTATAATTATGCTCCTAAAGTTTGCACTTTCTTGTACTTAGTCATTTTCTCTGATTAATCTCTTTGAATTTCAATCAGGGAAATGCCAAAGGCAATCAATTTCAACAAGTCGATGCAAAGATAGCTCCATCTGTAGTGGGAAACCAAAAATTCAGTATATGTATTCAGTGTTTTGCTACATCTGTAGTGCTTCAATCTGTAGTGCAATCTGTAGTGCAACATCTGTAATGTAATCATTAGTGCTTCAATGATGTTCTGTAGTGCTTCATTTGTAATGCAATCCGTAGTGCTTGAATGATATTCTGTAGTGTTGCTACATCAGTGTTTTACTTGAATGATGTAGTATGTTGCTACATCATGTTGCTATATCAGTGTTTTGTTTCAATGTGTGTTGCTACATCAGTTTTGCTTCAATAATGTAGTTTTGCTTCAATGTCAGTTTTGCTTCTTGCGATCACAATGACATGCCAATCAGCTTTGAGCAGTTTTGCTTTTACTAAAGGATTGCGGTCATTGACACAACACAAGTTGCAAGAGATGACCCCCCATGAATTATTATAGGTGGATAAATAAGTTTCTTCTTCTGTCATCTCATCGATCCATCACACTTAGCCTATTCAACAGTTCCATAGTTCTAACATAGCTGGAAACTAATGAATCAATTACAAAAAGAAAAGAGACTTGGAATGAAGAATATTACTCAAACAAAGCTAGATGTAGGCATCGAGCATCTGTGCACAATGCAATCGGCAGATAAAACATACAAGCTAGCCAACTAGAAGATACTCGAATGCAGGTTCGTAACAGCAGTTTGCGAAATATTATGGGTACAATGGTCTGATGATCTAGTGAATATAAAGTAGTTAAAACCCAAAAGGCATCTCAAAGGAACCTAACTTGGTTTCTCTTACAATTAGTTCCATATTTAAGGTATATGAACTTGGTGCCAGGAGCACCAAGTTCATTGGCACGAGAATCCGTCATTTCTTTAATTTAGAATCCATCATTAATAAAAAAACTTTAGAATCCATCATTTCTTTAATTTTACACGAACTGAACAAGATAAATAATTTATCTTAGAAGCAATATCTCATATGAGAAACAATGGATCACACTGGGAAATCAGTGAAAGTAGAGCTCGACTTTGATACAAATACATGTTTAAGCTAAGTTAAACAGGAAAAGATTTATTCCAATTGCTCGAGCGGAACAGCAAGCTGATTGACAAGGAACAGCAGATGAGAACGCAGAGCTCTTCCAGGCCTCGGAGCAATCTCAGCTTCAGAAGTGCATCATTTTCCAAGCTGAAACACTATTTCTTGAGGAAATTTGGCTGTAGATCCACTAAAAGTGAGTTGCTAGTCAGGCTGAAGACAACTAGAATAGGTTGAAGTACCCTCTGATGAAGATGATCCATGCCAAAAGGAAAAAAGAAGGAAACACATAGTTTATTAGAAAGAAAGCCTTATCATTATTATTAGGAAAATCTATAATTTATTGAAAGAAAAAACAACTCTAAAAGGAAAATCCGCAGTGGAGGAAAAAAGAAGGAAATGCAGAGTTTATTAGAAACAGACCAATGCCAAAAGAGGAATGAAAAAAAAACACAATCACTTATCTCTAACTTATGTACAAGTTATGGAACGGCAGAGATGTGCAAGCCTCTCTAACTTCTCTTCCTCAATTTTCTGCAGCAAAAGGTGAATATGTTAGTACTTACTGAATGGATATTCTTTGGGGAAAAGATTATAAAAGCATCTTTTTTTCCCATACAGTTCAAATACAGCACATACAATTCAAATGCTCCTATATACTGACAACAATGATACAATTCAAGCAGATATAGATTCCAAAGAAACAAATTTTTAATAACAAGATGGAGAAAATCTGTAATAATCTTGTGATTGTAAGGATGGATTACCACACCTGACAGATATTACAAGGAACTATAGCATATCATTCTTTGATCATATTACCAAGAATCTACCAAGAATTTAAGGATGAATCCTAAATTCTTTGATCATACTACCAAGAATCTACTATAGCATACAATTCTTTGATCATACTGTGATTGTAAGGATGAATCCTGACAGATCCACCATACCTTATCAAAATCAATCGAAAGTTACTACCAAGAATCTGGAAGGGCTGGAAGAGATAATCTTCCAGCAACATGCATTATTTTCTATCAAAAGAAAGACTTCAGTCGAGTTGTTTGCATGCTACGGAATGGAGAAGGTTCTAAAAGGGAGAGGTTTAAGACATTAACTTGTCAAGCAAAGAAAATGCAAGGATACTGTAAACTCTTCAACTTCTGTTGCTTTCCCCAGAATATGGCATGAGCTTAAGGAGGAAGCTTCCATTCAGAGTAGATATTGACCATGACATATGGAAAACAAGAAATATCCATCAATAGATTCTAGATTTTCTACCATTGAAAGTCATCAGATATCAAAGTAGAAAATGATATTGATGCTCTCATTTGGTGCCAAAAATGTTGAAAAATGTCAACATAAACCAATTGTCAATTATTTGTGATCAACTACCTAGACTAAAACCAGCAGGATATACTTTAGGGGATTTGATATGTTTGCTAAAACATATAATGATATTTGCAGCTCGAATGTATATAGAACTGCACATGCAGAATTTTAGAAACATTTTCCAATGTTGGAAATGGTGCTTATCCATCAACGAAATCAGGCTTTAGAAAGTGACCTAGTAGCACAGGAAATCAACTTAAGCATAAGATATCAAGTTAACAAGCCAAATATCAGTATATTGTTTCTTAATAAAAACATGATCACTGTTCTGAAATGATCCATAAGATCTACTAACCTATATGGTTGGTATGATAATCCTTCTTGGTAGTTGAATGGAACTGATTGTTGATGAGCAGGGCTTCCAACATATGGCCCCTGCTGAACTGACACACCAAACAAATTAATCAACAAATAAATAGGAGGAAATGTAGCATGCCTGATGGGAGGCGTCGGCACGAGCTCAAGAACTCCGAGGGCTGCGGGAGGCGAGTGCCGAGGGATGAGGAGGCGTCGGCACGAGCTCAAGAACTCCGAGGACTGCAAGACGGTTCGCGAGGGCTGCGGGAGGCGAACTCCGAGGACTGCGGGAGGGTTCGCGAGGGCTGCGGGAGCCGAGTGCCGAGGGATGGGGAGGCGTCGGGATGAGCTCAAGAACTCCGAGGACTGCGGGAGGGTTCGCGAGGGCTGCGGGACGCGAGATCCTCTTTGGCGGCCAGCGCTTGCGAGAGAGGAGGCGATTAGGCCCCCGCCAGCCCGCCCTAGGACCAACACGGAGGAGATAAATCACGGTTATGTCTGGTGTGGTGAGGCGCCTGGGGAGAGGAGGCGATTAGGGTTCGGCGAGAGAGGGGTCGTGCGGGCGCGAGAGCAAAATGGTGAATGGCCGCTGCTGCGTATTTGGTTTTGATTTTGTTTGTCCACGCAGTAGCCACGTTGGAGCGGTCCGCAGCGCATCCGCACAGCGCGTCCGCAGCCGAACAATTCTATATATATATATATGTATATATATATATATATTACAATAAATGTAAAAAAATTAATTTAAAAAACACTGACTAGTGGACTATTTACTGAGCATGTCTCGATTTACCTGAGTATCTGATGAGAAATTTTTGTGAACTCAAATCGATCAATTTTAAGATTAGTTGGTGCAAGTTATATACCTAGTATTAATTAAAAAATAAAAAATAATAATAACAAAAGATCAGGAATTTACTAAAGGGCGAGCGTAAGTTTTCGAATGAATCAAAAGATGTACTCTTTCTCTTTATCTCCTCTTCCCTCCCTTTTATCTTTCCAATGAATACAATCTCTCTTCTTTCTTTCTTTGTCATTTTGCATACGTGTATGCATAAATCTTCATTTCAAATCCATATTGGACATGATATAAACATTGCATACATGTTACATATATGCATAAATCTTCATTTCAGATCCATATTGCACATGATATGAACATGCAGGCTCACATTAGAATTTGAAGTCGATTCTTTTAATAACATTTTAATGCCTCAAGGGATGTCAAAATAAGCAACAGAGAGCATCGTTGGATTCCTTGCCGCCTCAGATATCTACAAGACCTAAAATGAATCTAAACAGACCTAAAATGTGTGTAATCAAAACCCACTAATGTGTTGGAGTAATATAGGTACCTTAGGTTTTGATATTTGGGCAAAAGTTTAAGTTAGGATTAATGTTGTATTTAATATGCATTATGAGTATGCAGGATCCAGGTATAACAAAGGAGAAAAGTCTAAGTGGCATCTTGACAATGAAAAACCCGACAATAAGGACCGAGGCCGAAGGAAGCTCCAGAAGGTAAGGCGTGAAAGATGGAGAGGCATCCGAGGGATGCAAGGCTGATGGAAGAGGCTAGAAGGCTAGGTCTAGGTTGGTCGGGCGAGGACAGGTGCTGAGTGACTGTACTCGGGGTTGAAATCCTAGGTTTTGGGTTTGGTCAGTCGACTGCTGCATGTAGCAGTCAACTGGTGTTGAGCACAAAAAGATCAGTCGACTGGAATTCGAACGTTGGATTGTAGCGTTCGAATCCAAGTTGACCAGTCGACTAGTAACGACTGTTTCAGGATCGAGTTCTATTTAAGAGAGCTCGATTTGGTTGGGCAAAGGTTGACGAAATAAGCTTGGGTAAAGCTTATTAGTAGTCTCCAAGTGCTCAGGTGTTGTTGAGAGTTTGTGGCGAGGTTTCTCCAACCACAAGGAGCTACGCGAGCTAGCCGGAGGCTTTCCGAGGAGCCACTGACGGATCGGGATCATCCACCTTACGGACAGCCGTGGAGTAGGAGCTTTAGCTCCGAACCACGTTAAATTGGTTTGTCTTCCTTTGTGTTAGCTTTAGTTTGTTTTGCATTCCGTTGTGCACTAACACGTGTAGGAAGAATCGACGAATCAAGTGGGAGATCGGCTATTCACCCCTCTAGCCGTACACACCGGTCCCAACATAATGGACATAGACAAGTTCGATTGGACCCATTTCATATCTTATAAATTTCTAGGTTGTAAGGAATTTAACGATGCCCTAGCTCCATTGCTTATTTTAGCATTTTTTGAGTTAAAATATTATTGAAAGAGTCAGTTTTAAATCCCACGTGACCATGATATGATTTTGTAAAATACGGTAACTCAGGAATCAATCTAGAAAATTTTCGAGAAACTTTTCTCGAACCGATATTAGGGTTTTCGAACATTTAGTGTTGGATATCCTAATCATAGGGGTTGGAAGGTCTAAATCCTAAAATGGGAGGGACTAGTCACTTAAACCCAAGAACAATAGGGGTGTAAATTGAGTAACCCAAATAAGAGGGGGTGGATCACAAAATAGCCCCTTAAATCCCTTCTTCCTCCACCGATCTCAACCTGAAGAGATTCCTTCGTTCCCCTTTCCATGCTCGATTCCCAGTCACCATAAAGCGATCTCTTCTCCTTCGCCCAAATCACAGCGGAAAACATCTTCGCGTTCTCCGTCACCCATTGTCGACGACCGTCTCCGAAGCTTCATCCTCTTTTGTCCACATGATTCCTTCACCTTCCTCAGCACAAGGAGTGGGTTCTTGAGTGCCCTAGCTCTGCTCGATTGCTGCGAACGTTTGCTTTCACCGACAATCAATTGAGGTAAGACTTTTCTATTGGTGTTGAATTTAGACGAGGATTTTGTGTTACGTTTGATGGAAGATCTAGATCTATGCTAATGTGTGGTTAATCGATCATTGCACACCTTGAATTTGTGTCCAGTTATTCTTTAGTTTCTTCTTGATCCGGAGATGGGTGGTCGATTGATCATGCCAAGTGAGATCTGGGTTTTCGCAGATAAAGTTAGCTCTATATTTTCGGTTAGAAATTTTGGAGTTGATGGATCTTGCATGTACTCGATTTCGGTTTTGAAATTTCCCTATTTTTTCCTTGAGAACTGACCTTGTGAAGGGTTTTGTTTCATAGTTGATCTGTTGCCGTGAGAGAGGCTGACTCTGTGTCATACCCTCTGTTTTGGAGCTAGGGAAGAGGCCTTGGCTTCGGATCTCCAGGGAATTGAGGTGAGGGACTGAGCTTGTTGTGTTTGTACTAAATTACGAAGTGGATGTTGGAAAATTTGGTTGCTGATTACAACTTCTATACATTCTCTGTTTTGGATCATTTATACGTTTTTGGGAATATTTCCTATTGGGTGCTATCATGGGGTTGCCGTGAGTTCTAAGGGTGAATCAACCTTGTATTTTTGCAAGGTTAGCCTTAGGTTTTGATGTGTGTTGGAATAGTTGTTGGTTGATCTCAGATGCTTACCTTGTTTACCTGAACCTTGTCGATCCTAGCTGTGATGGATTGGAGTTGGGATTAAACCAAAAGTGAAACATAACCCTAAATCTTAATTACGTGGGATAATTAGGAACCTTTTCATTTAATTAGAGATAATTAAATGGGAAAGAGAATAGTTAGGTTAACCCTAACATGGTTTAGGGATTTATTGGCTGGTTATTATCTGTTTGTAATAGCTAATTAAATATGTCATTGATACAGGGATTTAACTTGGATTTATCGTTGCGGATTATCGGCAAGTGGTTCTCATTTGATACGGACTTCTACTATTTGGAGGCAGGTACTTCTTGCTTGTATTCTGTAGATCTACTTTACCTTTTATGCACGTCTATTTGATTTTTATGTAGTAGGTTGATATTTACCTTTATCTGCTACCATTTTGTTATCCTGCTTGATACCTATGCTTGACCTTAGATTTGATCAAGATTTCCTTACTATACAGTCTCGTGTTTTGTTATCTGATTCTGTATAGCATTGATATGGGCATGAGTATGTAGATATAGAATAACATACCATTGTATGACTGCATTGATTGATTCTAGTTATACTTGCATGTGTGTTTGGATATTGGATGATTGGGTTATGATACATGTTTATGACCTGTGCATGATAGGTTTGTTGGAACCCGGATGGCTAGAGAAGGGGGGGTGAATATAGCCAAATACTTGGACTTCGACGCTTATCAAATTTCTGCAACTCACACGTTAGTAGCACAGCGGAAGCACAATAAAACAAAGTATATGCAGAAATTTAAACCCTAAACTATTAGCAAACACAAGAACGCTAACAAGAGGATTTACAAGGTTTGGGGATAACTTGCCCCTACTCCTTGGCGTGCCCTTAAGGTGGGCGATCCCTTGATCGTCGGCAGATAAAGCCCCGGTGAACACCGGATAGAAAGCAACCTCCTTCTCGGTGGAGTAACCTCTCCACAGCATTTCAATCAAAGATATAGTTTTAAGCACAACGAAACACAAGAAAGATCTTACTTAGCACTTAGCAATGACAAGAACACAGCAAGCTTCTTCCGAGCTCCACCCAGCGAGAAACTCATGCAAGAACCCTTTCTTCGTGTCTTCTCGCTGTTGGACTCAAAGCCTCTTGTTCCTTCCTCAAAGTGCTCAAGCAAGGGATGGTTGCTTCAGAGATCACAGTAACTTTCTCAAGAGTGAATGATCAGTAAGGAGCACAAGCACGCAGCAAGAAATCACAGCTCAAAGCCAAGGCAACCAAAAGTTCTTCTTGCTCTGCTCCACACCGCTCCTTTTGTTTCCCTCTTGAACGCCAGGTGACAACATCTCACTGCAGCCTCTAGCTGCTCACCAGCAACCACCAGCCACCACTGAGCTCTTCTGGACTCCCTGAGCTTCCCTCAGACCAGCCCCAGACAGCAGCTCCAGCCAGCGCCAGTGCCCGTTGCAACCTGAGATCTCTAAGGAAATGCCTCCATTGACTCTCCTTGAGTGTTTGAATCCTTCCCTGTCACCTGCAGCTTAATCAGAGTCAGACTGCAACCTGAGATGGAAAAACAGACAAACCCTCCAAGTTGGGAATTTTCACCTAACCCTCAAAGTTAGGACTTTTCACCTAGCCCTCCAAGCTAGGACTTTTCACCCAACTCTTCCGAATTAGGACTTTTCCAGACCTAGCCCTCCAAGCTAGGATTTTTCACACCTAACCCTCTAGGTTAGGATTTTCCAACACCTAGCCCTCCAAGCTAGGATTTTCCATACCATGCCTAATCCCCGATCAGGACTTAATCATAATCATAATCATCATTCTAAACTAAAATCGGTGTCAACACCAAAACAACAATCAGAGTCAGATTGCATCAACAAGGTTGAGTTATATGTCGATTGTTGGTGCCCCGGTTGGTTTTGATGCGATCAACCAAGTTAGGTTAGGTCCTGTTGGTTTTAATCCCTCTGCTAAGTGTGCAGGAACTTAGGTACGGAGGAAGTCAAGGGTAAGACGCAGTGGACAAGAAGGATTGCGCGGGGAAGTGAGCCGACGGGCTCAGTACAATCCGAGGGATGCGGAAGCTGCGGAAGAGTACACCGGTGGAGCGAGAAGGACGTGCGCGGTGTCCGAGGGACGAGAAGCCGGGAGGAAGGACGCTCGAGGGGCGAAAGGCCGGAGTCGGGTTCGGGTGAGCCTAACTTCGGTTGGCCGGAAATCACCCAGAAGACGAAGAATCAAAAAAAGATTAGTCCAAGCGCCCAAAAGAAATGAAAAAGGTAATTGGTGCCAAGAAGGATCGAACCCGAGTCCTCTCCAAAACACACTAACCCACTTACCAATTGGGATGAAGGGCTATAGCATTAAAATATTGCCGATATTGCTACGTATAGATTACGACAGCGATATGGATATTACAACAGCCATCTCGAGCAAGGGAAGATAAAGTTTTAATTAAAACAATTAAAACTTAAAGGATAATGTTACATTATCCTTTAATCAAATCCAATGGATGCAGTTTAATCCCATCCAAGATCAACCATCTAGATTACATCCATGGATCAACGACCAAGAGAAAAGTGATCAACAATCAACAATCCAGATTTATTCTCTTATGCTATAAATAGACTTAGAGGTTTGCTTTAGAAATTCATTCAATTCATTCTTGTAATTCTCTAAGTTTAGTGATCTTCAGTTGTAAGGCTTCTCTGCCACAAGGAGATTTTTTTTTAGCTTTAACCGTCTTGGAAGCAACGACCAAGTTGCAACCAAGTTTTTTTTTAATAGACGAGTTTCCACCACTTTTCATTTATTAGCCGTCTATTCACCCCCTCTAGCCGGACCAACCCGATCCAACAAGTGGTATCAGAGCCAGGCCGCCGCAGAAGGACTAACCGCCAACTGCAGCAAATTTTAAGATGGTTGGACCAGCGATATACCCGCCTAAGTTTGAGGGGGAGTTCACGGCATGGAAACGAAAGATGCAGGTATTTTTTACTACGGATTATGAATTATTAATTATTATGAAAAATGGCTATACATCTCCCAAAGACAATGAAGGAAAGATCAAGGATCCTGATTCTTGGAACAAGAAGGAACAAGTTGATGCTGTAGCAAACGAAAAGGTAGAATTTCATCTGCTGACTGTCCTCCCAGAGCAAGATGTGAACCGGATCGGTAAGTACGAATCGGCGAAGGAACTTTGGGAAAAGTTCTTGGAACTGCACGAAGGAACCTCGGAAGCAAAACTTGCGCGACGAGATGTTCTTCGAAGCCGACTGACCAATCTACGGATGGAAGACGGAGAATCTGTTGCGAGATTACATGCAAAGGTAAAAGAACCAATCACAAGCCTCGAAAATCTCGGAGAAAAGGTAACTAACCGTGATGCTCAAAGGTACGCTCTAAACGCGTTTCCGAGAACCGGAATGGACCTCGGTAATCGATGCATATTATATTTCAAAAGATCTAGAAATAAGTACTTTAGAACAGTTATTTTCTACTTTGGAACTTCACGAATCTCGCTTTGTAGAAAAGAACAGGAAAGCTGACAACATTGCGCTAAAAACAAGGAAGATCCAATTCGACGAAGAATCTTCAGCGGATGATGAAGAAACAACACTAGTGGTAAGAAAATTATGTAAATTCATTAATACTAACCGCTCAAAAAGGGTGCAGAGAAAGAAAAAACAAACGGTCCGATGCTACAACTGCAATGAGGAGGGACACCTGAAAGATCAGTGCCCTAAACTCAAGAACCAGCCAAAGAAGAAAAAGGCACTAAAAGCTACCTGGGACGAGACCTCGTCAGATGAATCGGAGTCCGAAGAGTTTGTCGGACTTGCATTGATGGCAAGCCACCAGGACGAAGATGAAGAAAGCACCTCGGGAGAAAGCAGCAATGAAGAGGAAGGTCCTAACTTTGAAATCGACCCGGTAAGTGAGGTATGTCTACTTCCACCTGCTCGAATCTACTCGGTAATAAAATCCATGCTTAAGTCGATGAATAAATTGGAAATAGAAAATGAAAATTTGAAGAATCTAGTGGAGAAATTAGAAAATGATATTGCATGTTTAAGAATTAAAAAGAATTTTTATCCTGAAAATTTGAATTTGTATGTTAAAAATCATAAGGGTCAGATTAGGAAAATTCCTAGAAATTATATTCCTCCAAAGTTTTTGATTAACCCCGTAGATGAAAATTTATTTTGGGTTCCAAAATTTATTTTAAACTGATAAGTTTTTTTGTGCAGAATTCTTTTACAAAAGTTATGTTAATATTTTTCAAATATTTTCGGTCAAAATTTGAAATTAATTTTTTTAAAAAAATAGATAAATAATTTATTTTTATTGATCTAAGTTTTCATGATTCAGATATAGTGGAAAAACTCATTATAATTAAAAAAAAATTCGAAGTATTTTTCGATTTAAAAAAAATATTCTTCAAAAACTCGTATATGTTATTTTCAGACTTGGTAAACAAATTTAAAGCTGAAAATTTTTTGTCTTAACAAATATCTTCATCTTCGACTTTGACAAAAATATTCAGAGTTTTTTTTATAAATGTTCGATTTTTTATGAATCGTTTATTGAAATCTATTTTTTTCGATATAAAAAAAAATTGGAATTAACTTCGGAAAAATTTGCCATTTAAAAAAAAATTTGTGGTAATGCGATTCTTTTTACTTAGAATATTTGTTATCACACTTAAAATTTTTCTTCTTCCCTAATTATATTTCCCCATTTTTTTTGATGTGATCAAAGGGGGAGGAATAGTATTAAGTTAAGGGGGAGAGTAGTTTATGTTTGGGGGAGGTTATGTACATGATTGTAAAATTTTTTTTATGCTTAATTATATTACAATATTATTATTATTTGTTATTTATCCCTAACTAAACTTGGGTTGATGCACATCAAAAAGGGGGAGATTGTTGGTGCCCCGGTTGGTTTTGATGCGATCAACCAAGTTAGGTTAGGTCCTGTTAGTTTTAATCCCTTTGCTAAGTGTGCAGGAACTTAGGTATGGAGGAAGTCAAGCGTAAGACGCAGTGGATGAGAAGGATTGCGCGGGGAAGTGAGCCGACGGGCTCAGTACAATCCGAGGGACGCGGAAGCTGCGGAAGAGTACACCGGTGGAGCGAGAAGGACATGCGCGGTGTCCGAGGGACGAGAAGCCGGGAGGAAGGACGCTCGAGGGGCAAAAGGCCGGAGTCGGGTTCGGGTGAGCCTAACTTCGGTTGACCGGAAATCACCCAGAAGACGAAGAATCAAAAAAAGATTAGTCCAAGCGCCCAAAAGAAATGAAAAAGGTATTTGGTGCCAAGAAGGATCAAACCCGAGTCCTCTCCGAAACACACTAACCCACTTACCAATTAGAATGAAGGGCGATGGCATTAAAGTGTTGCCGATATTGCTACGTATAGATTACGACAGCGATATGGATATTACAACAGCCATCTCGAGCAAGGGAAGATAAAATTTTAATTAAAACAATTAAAACTTAAAGGATAATGTTACATTATCCTTTAATCAAATCCAATGGATGCAGTTTAATCCCATCCAAGATCAACCATCTAGATTACATTCATGGATCAACGGCCAAGAGAAAAGTGATCAACAATCAACAATCCAGATTTATTCTCTTAGGCTATAAATAGACTTAGAGGTTTGCTTTAGAAATTCATTCAATTCATTCTTGTAATTCTCTAAGTTTAGTGATCTTCAGTTGTAAGGCTTCTCCGCCACAAGGAGATTTTTTTTGAGCTTTAACCGTCTTAGAAGCAACGACCAAGTTGCAACCAAGGTTTTTTTAATAGACGAGTTTCCACCACTTTTCATTTATTAGCCGTCTATTCACCCCCCTCTAGCCGGACCAACCCGATCCAACAAGGACCTGGTAGGGGTTGCATGAGTTAGAGTCATGCACCATACCTGCGCTGTTGCATGCTGGCGATCAGCGACTCCCTTGTGGTTGAGTTTATCGTCTTCCGGCACATGATATGCACGTACGACCACTCATGAGTTAGTGGATACTGTTGGGTATGCGCATTTGCTCTGTACTGCTCCACTCGACCGCTAATGGGTAGTGGTTTCAGAGCGTNATATTACTTACTATCATAATATTTTTCGTATATTATTTTGATCATATATATAAATAGGTTGATTATTTTATTATAATTAATAATAATAATAATTAATTATTTTCTTTTTAATTATTTATTTATTTATTTATTTATTATTTTCTATATGCGTACTCTTGTTCTCTATTCCGAAAGATTTTACGTTCTTGATTGGACCTCTATATGTATAATCATAATATCTAAGTTAATAAAATATTAGATCAAATAGTAGGTGAATTTGAAATGATCGATTCAGTCTCATAAAAATTTCTTATTAATTATCAAGATAAATCAAAAAGTATTTACGGTGCGTCTAAAAATTGAACATCCCTTCGTGTCCTATTTGGAGAATTTTCTTTTAAGAATTTGGGAGGAGGGTCTTTTAATTTACAAGATTGGACGGTTAAATAGCAACTTCTTGGAAGTTATCGAATTGTTGAATGCTTTGACCAAAATGGTGCCGTCGGTGCAGGCGCTCGCACTATAAAAGTCACAGGCCGGCAGTGCCAGAGAGATCGTACGTGCTTCGTATTGGAGCTAGCTAGTTGGTTGGTAATCCTTGACGTCCTTCTTCGTTGATCATGTACATGGATCATAGATTGAGCATGGTGGCGGCCGAGGGAGTAGTTGGCCTCCTCCTCTTCATCGCCGGAGCTATCTCCATCTTTTGGCTCTCGCCGGTCAGGCGTCACCGGCGTCTGAGGCAGAACGGCTTCGACGGACCGCCGCCGGTCTTTCCTCTGGGAAACTTGGTGGAGATGAGCGAGAAGAGAGGAGAACGAGAACCACCAGCACGACCACCTTCTCCGAACTACTCCGCCGCTGCCGCCGGCAGCACAATCTCTCACGATATCCACTCTTACGTGTTCCCTTACTTCCACCGGTGGAGCAAAACTTACGGGAAGGTGTTCGTCTACTGGCTCGGAACAGAGCCGTTCTTGTACGTGGCTGACCCGGAGTTCCTGCGGCAGGCCACTGGTGGCGCCATGAACAAGAACTGGGGGAAGCCTAACGTGTTCAAGCGCGACCGGAAGCCCATGTTCGGCAATGGACTCGTCATGGTCGACGGCGATGACTGGACTCGCCACCGGCATATCATCTCGCCGGCGTTCTCCGCCACCAATCTCAATGTAATTACTTATCAATTACTTGATGTATATTCTTGGTAGCGATATATTTTGATTAGTGGTGCGATGTCGACGCAGAGAATGGTAAGCGTGATGGAAGAGACGACGGAGAAGCTGCTGAGGGAGTGGAGCGCAAGGGTGGCGATGGGGCGGCCGGAGATGGACATAGAGAAGGACATCACGGATAACGCGGCGGAGATCATAGCGAAGGCGAGCTTCGGGATGGGCGATGAGAAGGGGAAGAAGGTGTTCGAGAAGTTGCGGCGGATGCAGGCGATGCTGTTCCAGACGAACCGCCTCGTCGGCGTCCCCTTCGGGAACCTGCCGATGGCGGCGAAGTCGTACGAGGCGTGGCGGCTGGGGAAGGAGATCGACAGCCTGATCCACGCCATCATCGACGCGAGGAAGCAAGAGAAGTCCCAAAATAATGATCAGAAGGATCTCCTCGGGCTGCTTCTGGAACAGGAGCGCGAGCTGACGACTCGCGAACTTGTGGACGAGTGCAAGACGTTCTTCTTCGGCGGCCACGAGACGACGGCGCTGGCGCTGGAGTGGAGTATGCTTTTGCTGGCGCTGCACCCGGAGTGGCAGGCGGCGTTGAGAGAGGAGGTCATGGAGGTCATCAGAGAAACAGGGGCAGCGGCGCTCGACTCCGCCGGGCTCTCCAAACTCACCAAGGTGATAAATTTAAACAGTTTTTAGTAAAAAAAGCTCGAATCTTTAAGGATTTTCCGGCGAATTTATGCAGATGGGGTGGGTGTGGAACGAGGTGCTCCGGCTGTACTCGCCGTCTCCGAACGCGCAGCGGCAGGCGCGGGCGGAGGTGCGGGTGGGGGAGGTGGTGATCCCGGAGGGAACCAACATGTGGGTGGACGTGGTGGGCATGCACCACGACACAGCGCTATGGGGGGAGGACGCGAACGAGTTCCGGCCGGAGAGGTGGTCCGGGGAGGCGGCAGAGCGCGGCGGGTGCCGACACAGGATGGGGTTTCTGCCGTTCGGGTTCGGGGGCAGGATCTGCGTGGGGAGGAATCTGACGGCGATGGAGTTCAAGATCGTGCTCTGCCTCGTGCTCCGCAGGTTCTCGTGGTCGGTGTCGCCGGCGTACTCGCACTCGCCGCGGATCATGCTGTCGCTGCGACCGTCCAACGGCATCCGTCTCATCCTTCGCAGCTTGAGCGAAGAGGAAAAGAGAAAATAAATGAGCTAAAATAATTTATATTTAATATTTATATCGCCTACGTCACTCAATTTTGCTTTGACGAGAGGGATGCAACCATCTTAATTAGTTCCACGTTGCAAACTGGCCCCGGTGTTTAATTAAATTGATAAGAAAAATAATTGGTTAGTCAAAATATTTTATTTATGTTTCTGTCCGAGATCACTGTCCGGAAATGAATTGGATAATGGATGAATTTTGATGATCGATTAAATTTTATCGATCATTAAGATAAATTAAAAAGTATTTATGATGAATAATTTAGAAGTCTAATATTTCAAAATTCATATCCTATTTAAAAAAAATTATAAAATATATCATAATTAAAAATTAAATTGTAAATATTTGAGATGAGAATTAATAAGTCGTACCATAGCCCAGGGGCAGATCACTCTCAAGAAAGTCAGCAATTGCGATGGTGAACTTTTCTGCAATACTCAGCAAAAGATTTGAGTGGGGCCAAAGCGGACCTTAACGTGATCACCTCACTCAAATTAGAGAAGTGGGTTGGCTGAAAAAGACCCATGTCGAAGTAAGATTTTGGAATTATTTTGTTTTTTTTAAGGACCACGTAATCCCATGTCAAAGTAAGATTTTGGAATTACTTTCCTTTTTTTATAAGGACCACGTGTCGAAGTAAGATTTTGAGAATTACTTTTGTTTTTTATAAGGACCACATAATCCCATGTCGAAGTAAGATTTTGAGAATTACTTTTGGTTTTTTAAGGACCACATAATCCCATGTCGAAGTAAGATTTTGGAATTACTTTTGTTTTTTTATAAGGACCACGTAATCCCATGTCGAAGTAAGATTTTGGTTTTACTTTTGTTTTTTTAAGGACCACGTAATAGATGAATTTATTGGTAGCCGACTTGTATCTTCTTGATATTTGACTTAGTCAATTTATGATCGTTGAATTTTTCGGGAGGTTATTTTCGGAGGAAATAAACTGATTCATTTATGTCGAGTCTAGTGTTCGATATTATTTCCATAAAATGATATTGCTCCGCTACTGGTGCTCACGGATAGCAGCAATTCATTTCCGAGATATAACGACGTCGTCTAGGAATAGTAGCACTTCAAAATTCAAGACCGACGAACCTTTCCGTAGGCTTTTTAGACACTTGATGCATAAGATGGATTAGTGCGAATGCTTTTAGATTGCAATACTTGAATGAATAAAATGATCAAGTGTAGGGATCTATTTATATTGAGTGAAGAGATAAGTACCTTTTGGTTGGGACAGATCTGGACCGTTCATAACGAAAGGGTATAACTTTTAAAGGTCTTTTAATCTCGTCCCTTGATCTGAAGAGTTAAGATCCCATCTTGATCTCAGCCGCCAGATTAGAACATTTAATCCGATACCTCAGATACATCCTCTCTCTTCACAGTTAGATTTGAATCCGACGACCACCATCTGTTCGCCCAATCCAGTCATCGTTCTCTATACAGTCGCGTGCCACATAGGCACTGCCTCGTCACCGACATGCCACGTGGCGCCACCTGATCATGACACGTCACACCGACATGCCACGTGGCATCACCTGATCACGACACGTCATCGCCACGTGGAGCATAAATTAAAGCTCCTCGCGACTATGCGTACATGCAAAGTGCAAAGTGCGCCAACAAAGCGCTCATTACGCGCGTGGCGGGTGGCAGGTGGCGAGCTCGCAGGTGCGAGCACCTGCTCGCCTAAGGGTAGAGACCTCCTATGCTTTTGTATTAACAACATTAGCACAGGAACACATATAAGGAAACACTAGCTCTCGCCGATTAGCAATGTTGGACTAAAGCCCCATCTTTTTTCCTTAATGTTCATTTGAGCGTATCTTGAACAATTAATTTCTCATTCATCCTTAATCGGTTTTGAGCAAATAAATAGCCAGATTTATGTACGCGAAACGTAGATTTCGATTTTGAAGTCAAACTTGACTTTCAACGATCGATGGCATCAAAATTTTACTTTACAAAATCGTATCTAACAATCCCTCACATGAATGGAAATTAATGCATATATTGCATGTATGCATGCTGACACTTTACAAGAGTCCCATTGATAAGTTAATGCATCGGGAAAGGTAGCTTGTGGCTTTGAACCTTCCGTAGTGGAATGCTATCGAGCATACTAGGCTGCGCAGTGAACGTGATGTCTTGAACTGCTCAGCTGTTGGTGTATACTCAGACAATAACACCCACACAGAGACTTATCTCACCCACTTTTAGTTCTCATGGTTGGTTCCGTTTCGGCCATGGACACTATCCTGGATTCATGAGTGTTTCATTGAAGCGGTCTGTCTTTATACTCACATAGGTGACACTTCTATCAAGAGTATCCTACCATACTCCACCTTAAAGGTATAGAAGTTATTAAAAGCATAAGCTTATCCTCGCTACATGTGGTAGGACAACACCAAATCATCCTAGGATTGGGATAGTAGAGATAATTATTTCTTTTGTGTTGTTACACAACTTCTGTAACTTCGTTGTCCCATTGAACCAAGATATTGGGATCTCCAGTCAATTATGTCAAATCTAAGGATTGACTAATAGATTTGACATAATTGACATAATGGTATTATGTCGACGACGTATATGTCGTGACTTACCATTATACATACTACTCTGTGTCCTTCCAATTACCGATTGACTATCATAGTAGATAAGTACGGCGGGCACAGGTTTTGTCCAGCTCAGAATATTTTTCAAGAAATTCCGCAGGCATTCAGCTTCTTCAGCTGCTTTGTCAAGTGTTATAAACTAGGATTCCATTGTTGACCGAGCTATGCATGTCTGCTTAGTGAATTTCCAAGATACTACTCCCCCACTGATCGTGAATACATATCCACTAGTGGATTTGGAGTTTTTTGTATCGAAGATCCAATTAGCATCACAATATCCCTCCAAGACTGCGGGATACCTTCCGTAATGTAATCCGTAGTTCATAGTATATTTTAAATATCTAAGAACTCGCATCAGTGCTTTCCAATGAGTGTCATTTGGATTGCTCGTAAAATGACTCAGTTTGTTGACCACGCAGGCAATATCCGGACGAGTATAGTTTATGAGATACATCAAACTGCCAATTATCCGAGAATATTCCAATTGCGATATGGGTTCACCATGGTTTTTCGCTAAGTGTTGACTTAGATCCATAGGTGTTTTTACAGTAGAGAGATCGTATGCATTGAATCTTTTCAATACTGACTCTACATAATGGGATTGTGTTAAAACTATCCCATCGGACGTCCTGAGAATTTTAATTCCCAATATGACATTTGCTAGACCCATATCTTTCATGTCGAAACTATTGGTCAACATTTTCTTAGTACTCATGATGATATCATGATTACTTTCCATTATGAGCATGTCGTCTACGTATAGACACACGATTACATAACTCTCAGGTGTGCTTTTGACATAAATGCATTTGTCACATTCATTTATTCTGAATTCATTTGACAACATATTTTGTCAAATTTTTCGTGTCATTGCTTTGACGCTTGTTTAAGTCCGTACAACGACTTAACATGTCGACATACCTTTCCCTCAGTTCCAGGAGCTATGAGCCCCTCGGGTTGCTCCATGTAGATTTCTTCTTCCAATTCACCATTTAAGAAAGCAGTCTTAACATCCATTTGGTGTATTTCAAGGTCATACAATGCTGCATTGACTATCAACACTCGTATGGACGTAATCCTTGTCACCGGTGAGTAGGTATTGAAGTAATCAAGGCCTTCCTGTTGCTTGTACCCTTTAGCTACAAGTCTGGCCTTATATTTGTCAACCGATCCATCAGCTTTATACTTGCGTTTTAGTATCCACTTACAACCTAATGGTTTAGTACCAGAAGGAAGGTCTACTAATTCTCAAGTATGGTTATTCATGATGGGCTCGATTTCACTATTGACAGCTTCTTTCCACAATGGGGCGTTGGGACCAGAGAGAGCTTCGCTTAGTGTTCTTGGGTCCATTTATGACATGAATGTCATGAAATTTGGCCCGAACGATTTCTCAACTCTAGCTCGTTTGCTCCGTGACTCTTTGCTTTGATCGTCAATAGCCCTTTTATGACAACTAAGTTCTGAAACATTATCTTTGTTAGAACTTTCTTTGTCATTATTTTGAACGTTTTCCTTCTTATTTGGAACACGTCTTTAAAAAATATTACATTCCGAGATTCTATGGTTGTACCCACTGTTGGATCGAGAAAAACGATAGAGGGGGGGGGGGTGAATATCGTTAAAACTTTTTTCGGATTAAGGAAAGAGTAAATGCAGCGGAAACAAATCAATCACACAAAAATACAAGTATTTTACTTTGTTCGGAGTTGCGGTCGGCTCCTACTCCAAGGCTCACGGTCCATGACCGTTTACTTTGGGCAATTCTATAATCGCGCAAAAGGTTTACAAATTTCAGTACAAGAATATTACAGTAAATGAAAAGAGCTACACTTTTCGTTACCGACGCCCGATGTAGATCGTACTTCGGAGCAGAGGGTCGTCGTTGGCGCTAGAATCTCAAAATCGGAGTTTGCCGGAGCGGAGCGCTTGAACGAAAAGCTTTGGAGCGTTAGAAAATTGTTGTGAAGCCTTGGGGTCGAGCACCCTTTTATAGTGATCCTGGGGGCGCCTGAGACGTCGGGGGCGCTTGACACATGCCTTCATCTGTGGAAAACTCAATCCATAGCTCGGTCAGCGCTTATCCCCTTCGACTCGGCCTCTGGAGCTGACTGGAGCGCCCGGTGTTGGAGCAATCGGCCTTAAGATGGTCCGGAGTGACCATAGGTTTTGATGTTTGGGCAAAAGGTTTAAGTTAGGTTTTCCCTTGTATTCTTATATGTGTATGTTGAGTATGAAGGTTGTACAGATTACACATATGGACTTAATTGGACGGCCTCGGTACGGTGAAGGATGGCATGGAGGCAAGTTGGAGGCTTGCGTGCGCATCCGAGGGACTTTGGAGAGCAGGGACGATGAGCTGATGGGCGCGTACTTCGAGGCATGCGTGAAGGATGGCATGGAGGCAAGCTGGAGGCTTGCGTACATCCGAGGGACGGGAGCCGAAGATGAAGAGGGCGCAAAGGCAATAGTCGAGGCTACGGATGAGGAGTCAGTCGAGTCGTGAGGGTCGAGTGCTGTGTGAATATACTCGAGAAGGAATTCAGCTAGGGACCAGTCGACTGCCCTGGGGGCAGTCGACTGGTAGGTGGCTAGTGAACTAGGAAATTCGAACGTTGGGAGTGTCAACGGTCGAATTTGGCTGGCACCAGTCAACTGCCCTGGGGGCAGTCGACTGGTAGCGAGAAATCAGCCCCGAGTCCTATTTAAAGAGGACTTCGTGGTGGCTGAGTTTTTTGACGAAACTCGCTTGGGTAAAGCGTGTTAGTAGTCTTTTGTGCTCAGATAGTGTCCGAGGTGTTGTGGCGAGGATTCTCAACCCACAAGGAGCGACGCGGGCTAGCCGGAGGTTATCCGGGGAGTGATCCACCGACGGATTCTTGGATTAGTCACCCGGCCGGGGTGGATACCAAGTAAAACCTGGTTTGTTAGCATTGTTCTTATTGTTAGTTTTATTTTTGTTTGTATTTCCACTGCGCAAACTAACAACGTAGGTGAAAAGATTCGAAGATACGCTATTCACCCCCTCTAGCGGACGTATTCGATCCTAACAATTGGTATTAGAGCCAAGGACCGTTCTTGATCGGACTAATCGCCGAGGGAGCACTCGCTAGAGGAAAAGAGTCATGGAAGACAAGTTGGGTGACGATATCAACTCACCACCACCCTACGATCATGAAGACTTCAAATATTGGCGGGCAAGGATAGAGACTTGGCTTAGGATGGATTGGCCATGTAGGATAGCCATAGAAGAGCCCTTCGAAGTTCCAAAGGACAAGTACGGAAAGAAGCTTCGTCCTAGATATTGGGACAAAGAGCAACAAGAACAATTTCGGGCAAATAAGAAGGTAATTGATATCTTGTTAAATATTTTGTCTCACGATATTTTGAATGATGTAGGTAAATATGAGAATGCTCATGAATTGTGGGATAAGTTGGAAAAGTGTCACAAGAACCCTACACAAATTCAAGAGCCCGAAGAAATCAACTCATTGGTTCAAGAAGTGGAAGAAGAAAGTGAGAGGTCATCCACCTCATCTAGAGAAGAGGAGGAGGTCACCACCTCAAGGATTGAGGGGGAGGAGAAACCCTCGTCTACACAAGAACAAGAGGAAGCATCTTCTTCATCCAAGGTTGAAGAGGAAGTCAACCTAGTCTCCACCTCCACCAAAGCCAAGAGAAAGGAGCATATTATATGCTTTGGTTGCAACCAAAAGGGGCACTACAAGGATAAGTGCCCACAAGGTAAAAAGGAGGTAAAATCTAAACCCGAGTCCATTCGATTTAAATCTAACGTGGGTTGTAGGATTGGAGGAGCCCAAGAAAAGAAAAAGGGGATTCGATGCTTCACGTGTGGTGAGCTAGGACACTACCACACCAAGTGTCCAAAGAGTGGAGAGCTCAAGAAGATGGACCACTTGAGGAGATGGGAGAAAGAAGAAAGGAGGAAGCAAAGAAGTCCACATCAAGGAGGAACTTCAAGGGTAAGGGAGGTACTTCGTAACCCTAGAATAAAAAGCATTATGTCAAGCTCCTTCTTGCATAGTAAAAATCATATTAGTCATTCTTCCATGCATGCTAGTTTTGATGAAAATTGCTTAATGGTGCATAACCATGGTTTTAGATATCATGATAGGACTATGAATAACAAGGTAAGTCAAAATCTCAAGAAAAACATGCATCATCACAAACCTAGGACCCTTGTACCTAAAAATGATGGCATTAATCCCAAGAAGGGAAGCAATATGTCTAGAAAGGAGGGTAGGTATAGGAATGTCCAAAATGGACATATGGACTCTAAGGTCAAAAATCTAGAAAGAAAAAATCAAGCCTTGAGGACAAGGCTTGATACTTTAGAAAAGGCCCTAGAAAGATTCTCCGTTGGATCTAAGGGTCTAGACATGGTGTTGGGTAGTTTAAAACCCAACTACGATAGATCGGGATTGGGATACCGGTCTAAGACCTCTAAGACCAACAAAAAGAAGTATGCTGGAAAGACATACAATCATGGTAAGGAGGAGAAGTCTAAGGATGGCAAGGGAGTGCCATTCGAAGGGAAAAGGAATAACTTGACCAAGGACAAAGTGTCCAAGGTTAAGAAGGTCACATTTGTAGGCCAAGAGTCACCGGTGGGACACCGATGTGGTCTAGTGTGGGTTAAGACACCTAGGGAGGTGGCTAAGGCTCAGAGCTCAAGGGGGAGCTCTATAAGCCTTTGGGATCTATGATAGATGGATCTCAAAAGTTTTTCTCCCAAGGAATTAGATGAGATGTGCCAAAGGGATTAGAAGACTTGGGTAAGTCTTAATCCTAGATTTAGGCACATTAAAAAAGAGAATTTAGGGAGAAAAGTGTGAGTTTAGGGTTATAGTTGGTAAAATTAAGGTTTAATGGGCAAACACCATGTAATTCAGTGCTAGGAATGAATTATGATCGATCATAAGAGGATGCATTGAAGAGAAGCCTAGATTAGAACTTTTTGGAGGAGTTAAAGTGATAAACTTTATAAAGGAGTTGAATTTCATGCCAATCTTGGGATCCGGAGTACATTTATTTGGAAACCTATTTTTCCCAAGTAGATATTGGCTTCACAAGTCTCCCCATAAAATTTCAGAATTTTTGGAGATTTGTAGAATTTTTAAGGCATTTCTGAATTTCGGCCTGAAAACCTGAAAATCAGGTATCAGTCAACTGGTTCGAGCCAAAATGCACACTGTATGTTTTTGCAGTCAACTTCCATTTGGGCAGTCGACTGATCAGTGAGGGCTGAGGTAGAATAGGCCTAGTGGATGATCAGAAGTTCCAAAAGTTGAAACCATAGGAAAGGATTGTGAAAATATAAGATTTTGTGGTGTGATATCATATGGTTTTGAAGCTTTAGAATTCATTGAATGACTTTTGAATGATAAGTCCTTGGAAGCTTCTTTATGTGTCTAGGGTTGAGAGAGAGGTTGTCATACTATGATACATAGGAAAAAGAGAAAAGAATTAAGGACAACACCATGTGTGAAATTATAAGTGTGAGTCTTGAAAAACATATGGAATCTTAGATTGATTTTCAACTTGATACAAATGTCAAACTTTTGAGGAAATTAGAAGAATGTATCAAAAAGGCAAGCACATGTGATAGTTTAATCAAATCATAGTTTTCTAGGATAGGGTATGTCCTAGCAAATGTGCTTGCAACTTTTTTGGAGTGTTTAAAGTTTTGTTGAGTTCTTATTGACACTAGGGATAAGGGTGCCTGGGGAGCATGCCTTTAATGGTGTCCAAGGTAGAAGAACTTGGTTGTTAGGTTGGGTAGAATCTAACTTGGTATTAGGGTGTTAAGTTGGGTAGAACTTAACCCTTTGAAAATGAAAATTGGAAGAATGCATGGGTTAAGGGGGAGGTTGTCTCTTATTTGCCTTAATTTTCATAAGAAAACTTTTGGGTTTTGTACCAAGCTTGGGAATGGGGATAGATACATGGTGAAATGCATTTTTCCCAAGTAGGTATGGGTACCACAAAGTTCTCCGCGAAATTTGGAAATTTTTGGAGAGCTACGGAATTTTTGGCGCGTTTCTGAAATTCGACCAGAAAACTGATATTCAGAGTATCAGTCGACTGCCCTGGAGTCAGTCGACTGCCCTGGAGTCAGTCGACTGGTCAGGGCTGGTGTGGGTATCCAGCAGTTGACTTGGGTCTGAATAATGGAAAACAAGTGTATGGGAGATTAGTACACGTTGTTTAGGATCATTAGGGAAGTAAAGAACCAATAATTGGGATATTATTGGGGTCTTTTGATGTATGGCAAAGGGGGAGAGATGTTGGGTTTAAGTGGGAAACCAAACATACATTTGCTAGAAACCCTAGTTTTAGGGGGAGTTGAGATTAAGGGAGAGCATGGTTGCTCCATTTTTGGCGTAAGGGGAACCTTGGAGAGGTTCTTAAAAAGCCTTTGCAAGTCCAATGTAGGGGGAGCTTGGGAAAAGCTTTAAAAAGCCCATCTTGGTGGAAATTCCTAACTTGGAGGGTTAGGTGGTGGAATTCCTAACTTGAGGGTTAGGTGGTGAAAATCCTAACTTGGAGAGTTGGGTGGTAAAAAGTCCTAACTTGGAGGGTTAGGTGTAGGATGCCTTGGGATAGGATCCAGTTTTGTATTGCATATGCATTATTTTTGCTATTGACTACTGTTTTGCTTTCCCTAACTTAAACGGATTGCCAAACATCAAAAACGGGGAGATTGTTGGAGCAATCGGCCCTAAGATGGTCCGGAGTAACCATAGATTTTGATGTTTAGACAAAGGGTTTAAGTTAGGTTTTCCCTTGTATTCTTATATGTGTATGTTGAATGTGCAGGTTGTACAGGTTACACATATGAACTTGATTGGACGACCTCGGTACGGTGAAGGATGGCATGGAGGCAAGCTGGAGGCTTGCGTGCGCATCCGAGGGACTTTGGAGAGCAGGGACGATGAGCTGATGGGCACGGACTTCGAGGCATGTGTGAAGGATGGCATGGAGGCAAGCTGGAGGCTTGCGTGCATCCGAGGGATAGGAGCCGAAGATGAAGAGGGCGCGAAGGCAATAGTCGAGGCTGCGGATGAGGAGTCAGTCGAGTCGTGAGGGTCGAGTGCTGTGTGAATGTACTCGGGAAGGAATTCAGCTAGGGACCAAACTGGTAGGTGGCTGGTGAGCTGGGAAATTCGAATGTTGGGAGTGTCAACAGTCGAATTTGGCTGGCACCAGTCGACTGCCCTGGGGGCATTCGACTGGTAGCGAGAAATCAGCCCCGAGTCCTATTTAAAGAGGACTTCTTGGTGGCTGAGTTTCTTGACGAAACTCGCTTGGGTAAAGCGTGTTAGTAATCTTTTGTGCCCAGATAGTGTCCGAGGTGTTGTGGCGAGGTTTCTCCACCCACAAGGAGTGACGCGGGCTAGTCGAAGGTTATCCGGGGAGTGATCCACCAACGGATTCTTGGATTAGACACCTGACCGGGGTGGATACCAAGTAAAACCTGGTTTGTTAGCATTGTTCTTATTGTTAGTTTTATTTTTGTTTGTATTTCCACTGCGCAAACTAACAACGTAGGTGAAAAGAATCGAAGATACGCTATTCACCCCCCCTCTAGTGGACGTATTCGATCCTAACACCCGGGACCTCCTTGGCGCCTAGCTTGACTTGGTCCATTGGCTTCGTGGCTGATTTGCTTCAATTACCTCTTTGGCTTTGACCTTGGGCGCCCGGGACCTCCGGGGCGCCTAGCCCAGTGTGGTTTCGAAGCGTTCTTGCTTCCTTGCTGTTTTGGCTTTGACCTTGGGCGCTCGGGACCTCCCGGGCGCCTAGCCCAGCTGCCTGCCCTCTTCCTTTGGAGCGTTCTGTGCTGCAGCAACACATTCCTTTGGTCCCTGCAACCAAGGTTAGTTCCAAAACATGCAAAGCAAGAATATTAGTCAATATTTATAGCCGTAGCTGTCTTGGTTTTGACTTCGGGTCTCTCAAATAGAACCCTAGATAGAACCGACGCCTACTGTTCCCTCGACGGGGAACGCGCCCTCACCTACTCCTCTCAGGAGAGTTTACCTTTTGCCAACCGGCTCCTCCTGTTGGACTTTTGCCCAGCTTTACTCACCAGGTCTTCGTGCCCAATCCGCGACCAGGTCTTAGTGCCCAGCTTTACTCACCAGGTCTTCGATGCCCAGCCCTCGGCCAGGTCTTAGTACCCAATTCCTCGAACCAGGTCTTCGGTGCCTAGCCCTTGGCCAGGTCTTAGTGGCCAGTCCACGACCAGGACTTATTGCCCAACCTTATGTTAGGACTTAGTTGCCCAGCCCGCGGCAAGGACTTATTGCCCAATTCTTAGAACCAGGACTTCGTGCCTAGTGTTCCTAGGACTTTTCCTGCACACTTGAGTAACATCGTTAGATCACAACTAGTACTTAACTTTGAATCCTTTGCCAATATCAAAACAAGGTTCGATATGGTGCTTCCTGCACCAACACCCACATGAATATTAGGAATGTCTGACTTATGAACTATGAAGCGATATGCACTACTGTTTTGGGTATATCCGACAAATATTGCATCAAACGTTTTAGATCCGATCTTAACTTGCTTTGGCTTAGGTACTTCGACCTTTGCTAAGCATCCCCACACTTTCAAGTATTTTGTATGATGGCTCGCGGCCTTTCCATACTTCATATGGTGTTTTATCATTTTTCTTGTGAGGGATTTTGTTGAGAATGTGGTTTGCTGATAATATGGCTTCCCCCCACAAGTTCTGAGATAAGCCTGAATTTATCAACAAGGCATTCATCATTTCCTTTAGTGTCCGATTTTTACGTTCGGCAACACCATTCGATTGAGGTGAGTAAGGTGCCGTTGTCTGATGGATAATTCCAGATTCTGAATAGAATTCATCAAACGGTGCACCATATTCTCCACCTCTATCGCAACGAATTATTTTAATTCGTTTTTCAAGTTGATTTTCAACTTCCGTTTTATAGGTTCTGAAAACTTCTAGGGCTTCGTCTTTACTTTTTAAAAGAAAGACATAACAGAACCTCATGCAGTCATCAATAAAAGTAATCAAGTACTTTTTACCTCATCTAGTTTGCACGAATTTCAAGTCACATAGATCACTATGTATTAATTCTAGAGGAGTCGTTGACCTTTCCACCGAATGAAAACGTAGTCTCGTCATTTTCGCCTCCACTCATACTTCACATTTGTGTGTTGTGTTCGTCAACATCGATGATCGGTAATAAATTTAGTTTGACGAGACGTTTCAGAGTATTATTATCAAGGTTCTGAGAACCAGACCGGACATCGAACCGGTCGAAACAAGGGTTCAGAGGTTCAACTGGTTTAACCGGGGGTCCAACCGGCATATAACCGATATATAATAAAACATGTATTTATATAAATATATGAAACTAACAACTTATCCAACTATTTTCTTCAAGATTAGATCAACTAGGTCGAGCATGTGATATGTTTTTGTTAGGTACTCAGTACGGTATTCTTAAAAAAAAGATTAGTTTCAAAGAAAAATTCAAGTTTAAAACCATTGGATTCAAGAAATCTAGATACGAATTAAAGAATCTTATTAAAAGTTAAAACTATATCAAAATAGCATTTGTTCACCCATAAACACTTAAACAGGGGACACTAGTAAAACACATGCAAAATTACACTTCCAAATATGTCATATATTGCTGCCTTCATATGCTAGCACGACGACACAACGAGGCTGGAGACAGGGCGAGACTAGCGGTGGCGAAGCGAGGCTAGCGGTGGTGAAGCGAGGCTAGCGGAGGCAGGGCGGCGCGGCGAGGCTGGTAGAGGCAGGGCGACGCCGCGAGAGGCTAGCGATGGTGACTCTCTTGCAAGCAAACAATAGGTTTGTTCGTTTGGGACTTTGAGTGAAAGTAAACTTGGTTTTCGATATTTTATTTTTCAATTTTCATTTTTAGTAAGAAAGCAAAACTGCAAAAGGGGGAAAAATCAAAAAATAAAAAATAAAATAAACCAAACCGGTTTGACCGATTTTTCCTGTTTGTCTGGTTCATCGGTTCCCGACCGGTTCAGAACGGTTCTCATCCGGTTCTTGAGTAGTCAGTTTTCAGAGTTAACTCGGACCGAAAATCTAGCCGGTTCCCGGTTCAACCGGTCCGACCGGCCAGTCCGATTTTCAGAACACTGATTATTATTGACATGCCCAAGTCGATCATGCCATAAATTAAAATGCTCAACAACATAGCTAGAAGCTTTTAATTTATTACCATCAAAATTACGGTGTACAGTCATTACAACCATCTTGAACAAATTTTGTTCTAAATACTCTTTTCCTACGAAGACACCGTTCTTCGTAAGCACAAAGTTGTTGGATTAGAACACTAGTTTGAATCCGGCTTTAACAAGTGTCGATCCAGAAACTAAATTCTTCCTGATGTCGGGAACATGGAGCACATTAATGAGAGTTAACTGCTTCCCAGATGTCATTTTTAGAACAACTGTCCTGAGTCCAACAATTGAGGACGTTGTGGAGTTGCCCATATAGAGCTTTCTTCCACTTATCGGGGTGTACTTGGAGAACATCGCCTTGTCCGAACAGACGTGGCTGGTTGCTCCAATATCGATCGACCACTGCTTCGGATTGTCCACCAAGTTAGCTTCGAACACAACCGCAGTGAGATCCAGAGCGCTGAGATCTATGTCAGCGGAGGTTGCGACTTGGTTCGCAACATTCTTCTGGCTCTTAGTGTTGGACCGGTGCCGTCGATAGAGGGGGGGTGAATATCGACCGTAACAATCTTTCTCGGGAATCGTCTTTCGTATACTTTCAAGATTCGTTCTAATCAAAGAGTTAGTAGCACAGCGGAAAATAAAACAGTAAAGTAAAGAACGACACAAATTGCACACGGGATTTTACTTGGTTCTCGACCCCCCAGAGTCAGTATATCCATGGCCTAAGCATGGGAACGCCCGCCCACTAATGGTCTCCTTTCCAGACTTTCCGGAGGCGGAGAAACCTGTCTTACAGTGCAAGATATACAATCACAAATGTTAAATAACTTAAGTACTGAAATGTAAATCAAACCGAACAACAAGAATTGAAGACTCGGCCGATCTGGACCTCCAAAGTGCCGCGCACTTCCTCCTGGAGCCTCCTGGTCACAGAGCTTCGTCGTTAGAGCTTTGTCGTCACTTGGGAAGCTTAGAATGGTTTCAGAAGTTGTGTACTGAGCTGAGGGGTCGAAGCCCCTTTTATAGTCTTCATTAGGGCGTCTGTGATCACTGGGACGCCTCACAGGGCTTGGTCAAAGCTTATCTCCCCGTCGAACTCGTCGCAGCCGATAAAGCCCTTGACCAGGGCACGACCTTTGAGGCGCCTCAAAGAGCTTGGTCAAAGCTTATCTCTGCTTCGAACTCGCAGCAGCAGATACAGTTTTCAACTAGGGCGCCTGTGACATAAGGGGCGCCTGAATGAAGAGTCTGGTTTGCCTCCATTCTTTGAGGGGCCCTAGTTGATGGGGGCGCCTAGCAGCTTAGTTTCCAGCCGCGTTGTGTGTTTGTTTGCTTTCTTCGTCTTCCATTTTAGGTACCTGCAAGATACATAAATACAAGCAAAACACATATATATCCTTAACCTTAATGGTTTGGTTCTGACTTCGGGTTTCCACGAAACCCTAGGTCGAACCGACGCAAGTTCCCACCCCCGAGAACGCGCCTTCAACCTACTCCTTTCAGGAGACGGTTGCCACCTAGTCCATTCGGGTGGACTTTTGTTTACTTTTGCTTAGCCTTCGATACTCTCGGATCTCAAGACGTCCGACCCTCGACCCGTCTCTACTTCTGTCCTTAGTCATCGCTCAGCTAAGTTGCTCAATCCCTCGGACCAAGACTTCGTGCTCAAACCCTAGGTCCAGGACTTAGGTGCCCAACCCTCGGCCAGGACTTCGTGCCTAATTCCTCGAACCAAGTCTTCGGTGCCCAACCCTCGGCCAGAACTTAGTGCTCAATTCCTCGAACCAGGTCTTTGTGTCCAACCCTTGGTCAGGACTTAGTGCCCAATCCATGACCAGGACTTCGTGCCCAGGTTGACTAGGACTTATTTTTCACTTTGTTACACCTTTCTTGACTAACCCTTCCCTTGTTCAATGTATCACTGACTTAAGTATATTGTCAAACATTGAAACATTTAGAGGAAGACATCACTGATGCAACTTGCACCAACAATTGGTTGTCTTCTTTGGGCATCTGCAGTCTTTGGACATGCGTCCTAACTTTCCACAATTGTAGCACGTGCCCTGCTTCGGCTTCTTGGCTTTTGGTTCCATTAGGTTGGACATCTCGTCGACTGTCTGCTTTGTTCCTCTAGAGTCGGATAATTTTCGATTATCCTCCTCTATTCGCAGCCGTAGGATGAGGTCTTCAAGTCCTATCCCCTTCTGCTTGTGCTTTAGGTAATTTTTGAAATCCTTCCATGACGGAGGGAGTTTCTCGATTACCGCAGCAACTTTGAATGACTCATTCAGCGGCATTCCTTCGGCATCCATATCATGCATTATCAGTTGCATGTCTTGGGCCTGAGACGTGATGCTCTTGGAATCAACCATTTTGAAATCCAGAAATTGGTCGACGATGAATTTCTTCAGTCCGACATTTTCAGTTTTGTATTTCTTCTCCAGCGATTCCCACAATGACTTGGCCGTCTCCATCATGCAATATACGTTATATAACGCATTGTCCATCGCATTAAGAACGTAATTGCGGCACAAGAAGTCTCCGTGTGATCACGCATCGCGAGCAGCCTGGCTCCCGGAATTATCTTCCGTAGCGGCTGGCGGGTCTTCACACAGGAACCGTACAAGGTTCAGCGTGGTTAGGTAGAACAACATCTTCTGCCGTCATCTTTTGAAGTCGGCTCCGTTGAATTTCTCCGGCTTCTCGGCGTGAGGGATGGCGGTTGGTACATCATCGATTCCGGCCATATCATTTTGCCGAATATCGTTTTACGATTGTTGGTAGCTGACTTGTATCTCCTCGGTATTTGACTTAGTCGATTTACGACCGTCGGATCTTCCGGGAGGTTGCTTTCGGAGGAAGCAAACTGATTGGTTTACGTCGAGGCTAGTGTTCGACACTATCTCCGTAAAACGATATTGCTCCGCTACTGGTGCTCACGGATAGTAGCAATTTGTTTCCAAGATACAACGACGTCGTCTCGATCGGAATAGTAGCACTTCAAATTCTGAGACCGACGAACCTTTCCGTAGGCTTTTTGGACTCTTGATGCATAAGATGGATGAGTGTGAATGCTTTTAGATTGCAATGCTTGAATGAATGAAATGATCAAGTGGAGGGATCTATTTATATTGAGTGAAAAGGTAAGTACCCTTTGGTTGGGACAGATCTGGACCGTTCATAACGAAAGGGTATAATCCTTTAAAGGTCTTTTAATCTCCTCTATTAATCTGAACGTCATCGCCACGAAGTGCAAAGTGCGCCAACAAAGCACCTATTGCGCGTGTGGCGGGTGGCAGGCTCGCAGGTGCGAGAACCTGCTCGCCCAAGGGTAGATACCTCCTGTGCTTTTGTATTAACAACATTAGCATAGGAACACATATAAGGAAACACTGGCTCTCGCGGTTAGCAATGTGGGACTAAAGCCACATCTTTTTCCTTAATGTTCATTTGAGCGTATCTTGAACAATTAATTTCTCATTCATCCTTAATCGATTTTGAGCAAATAAATATTCCAGATTTATCTACGTGAAACGTAGATTTCGATTTTGAAGTCAAACTTGACTTTCAACGATCGATAGAATTAAAATTTTGCTTTGCAAAATCGTATCCAACAAAATTTGGGAGAAATATTAGACTAGATAACAGACGAACTTGAGGTGACCGATCCGACCCCACGAGGACGTGAATTTGCTTTTATATTATCTCCCACGAGAGAAGCATAAATCCAACGTAAGTGCCTTTATCTATCTGTACCCTTCAGTCTCTCCACGCCCTTTACGTATCCTGGTATCCATATTTTCTAAGATTGGGAGAGAGGGAGATGTTAGTGATATGAGAGAAGTGTCCTAAGGCAATCGCCTTATGATTGTAAACATTTATTTTAATAAATGAAAATTCACTATTTGAGTATACATATTTGTGTATTTGATTGGGATCTTAAACTCATCTACTGAATGTCCGCAATACAATTCACAGCATAAGAGAATTTGTGATGGGATCACAACTAGTGATTATCTCTACATGTGCAATTGTGAAGTATTGAAAATATCCCTAGTCGATGAATTGATAAATACAGACACTATTAATACTGTTGAGACTAGCATGGGTTATTCTCTAATCAGCTGATTCTCACTGGCTGGTGACATAGGGATGTCCGGAGATAAACATGGATGCTAGTTAAGGGAACTAGTTCATTGGAGTGACTGACTGTAAAACTTCACATGGTAGCCTATACATAGACAGGTCAGTGAAGTTCTTACCGCAGCTTAAGTGCGATGTTCCTTTGACTTGCGGTGTTCAAGTCATCTTAGTCATGGAGATTTATACTTTAACATCTTAAGTAAGCATCTCCAAGGAGGTGTGGACCCAGGATGGTTGGGTATAAGCCGAAGTGCCCGAAGATGTTTGAACAGCCTACAAAGGATTCACCACTCCTTGCGAGGAGATGTATACCCAGGCCTATCGTCGGATTGTTACTCAAAGCCTTTGGCCAGATCATATCATGTTTAGAGTATGTGTCTCTTAAATACATGAGAGTAATTAGAAATCCAAAGGACGAGAAAAACACTACTTGGGCTAGGTGTGACATAGTCAGCCTAGTGGGGACTGACACACACAGACCATGTCCTGAACCAAGTGGGTATAAGATGGTGAAGGGAATGGGGCACGATTCATTAGAGCTGCTGAAGGGTTTCAGAATAATTTCTGAGGTCAACCGTTGATCTTTCGATTAATTGGGGATCATGATGTACTACTAGGTGTCACTCATGATCGTTCTATAATTAATGAATTATAGACGACCAACATAAATCGAAAGTCTATTTAGTCACACGCACTACGAGTAATCCGAGGGATTTAAAACGAGTTAAAAATTGGATTTTTCGATCAAGAGAAATAAGTCGAATCTGAATTTATCAGAGGCGCAACGGAAGCTTAAAATGGCTAAGTCTTTTGAAGGCTTATTGGGCGAATTAAATGAGTTTAATTCGCGAGGGAAGGGCTTGGAGTGGCCGGCCAAAGAGGGTGCCCACCCTCTTTGGTTTGGCCGGCCACCACAAGGAGAGAAAACAAATTAATTTGGTTTAAATTATAAAATAAATCAAGCGCGATTTGTTTTATAAAATTTATGGATAAATAAATTTGTTTTCATGGGAATTAAAATAAACTTTAAATGGTTTATTTTTATTTTATAAAATCAATTATGAATTGATTTTTCCATGATAAGAAAAATTTATATAATAAATTTATTCTTTTTATGGAAATTAAAATGAATCATGGATTGGTTTATTTTATTTTATAAAATCAATTATGAATTGATTTTTCCATGATAAAGAAAAATTTATATAATAAATTTATTCTTTTTATGGAGATTAAAATAAACTTTAAATGGTTTATTTTTATTTTATAAAATCAATTATGAATTGATTTTTCCATGATGAGAAAATTTATATAATAAATTTTATGAAAATTTATTCCATAATTAAAAAGAGAGATGTATTTATTTTATTATAAATGTAGTTATAATAAAACTTGGCATAACGGAATAATTAATAAGAAAATTTATAAGATAAATTTCTTATGAAAATTTATTCCGTTAATTCCGTTAAAAGGGAGACATGGCAAGGGAGAGGCTACTATATAAAGGAACCAAGGCTAGGCTTGAATTCCTCAATTGAGTTATCAAGAGATTAGTAGCTCCCTCTCTCTCTAACTCTCTCTCTCTCTCTAGGGCCGGCCCCCCTCTCTCTCTAGGGCCGGCTCTCTCTCCTCCCCTAGGGCCGGCGCACATCCCAAGGGTGGCCGAGAGCTTCATCCGCCAAGAAGGTGCCGAAGAAGAAGAAACGGATCGCGACTCCTTCTTTCCTTTCCCGGAATTTTGATTCCGTTACTTGGTGGTTAGTTTCCTTTCTTCTCTCTTGATCTTCTAGTTGTGCCTTTAGAGAATCTAGTAGTTCTCGTCGGCACAAAACTCGTGACTTTGCGAAGTCATCCCGAAGAGAACTCGGCGTGGACGCGAATAGAGGCGGAGCTTCCAAGGGACGCTACGGTTGGATCTCGTCCCTTTCTTCGAGTTACGCGAGGTACAAAGTAAATTAGTTTACTTTTTCTGCAAAATTTTAATTTATGATCATGTCCACACATCATAAGGTCGCATGCTAGATACGTGGTTAAAATAATTTAAGAAATTATTTTATGCTAATTCTTCCGCTGCACGTAAATATTTTAAAATTTACGAACCCGTATCCTTGTCAACATGCACCCGGTCCCAACAGTGGTATCAGAGCCGGTTAGTGTTCGACATAATCATATAATTGTTTTGCGGAAAACTTTGTCATGATCTCAATTTTGGAAAAAATTTTCAATTATGGAAACTTTCAAATTATAATAAATTTTAGATTTAGGAATTTCTAAGTTTGGAAATCCTCATGAAATTTCGCAAACTTTTGAAATTTTCTAGTTTCTGAAATTTTATAATAATTGTGTAAACTTCCCATCTTTGGAAACATTCCAATTTTGGAAAATTTTCTATTTTAGAAATTTTCCAATTTTGAAAATATGTAAGTTTTCTTTGTACCAGAAACTTACAATTATTCTGAAAACCTATTATGAAATCTCGCAATTTTGGGCACTTTCTTTCAAGAAAGTCTAGACGAATTTATGGACAATTAAATTTGAATTGGTTTTTAAATTGACAACAAAATTCTTTATTTTGGATTGAGCCTCGGGGAGCCGTCCAATTTAAAGTTAGTTGTTGTAATTTAATTTCCCAATTTTAAATAAAATTGTCATGTTTAATTTGGTTACGCTTCCGAAGCGGACCAAATTGGATTTACGACAAATTACTTTTCTTTGGGTATCTGAGCCTCGGGGAGCCACCCTTAGAAAACGATTTGTTGTAATTAATTAAATCCATGAATAAAATATGATTTAAGAGGTGATGCTCTTACATATTGTTGTCTCCAAAATTAATTAGGAAAATGGTTTCCTATAGAGTTTTCTTAAATGAGATTTTCATGAAAATAATATGTGGTTGAATTAAGGACTCATGTCTCTTAATTTAATAAGATTTGATTTAGAGAAATCAAAGTCTTAAACATATTATTTCCGAAATTGATTATGACAATTTAGGAAATTGTTTCCCAAAACAATTCCTTTAATAAAGTATGAAATTAGAATTAGGAAATCCGGTTCCTAATTCAATTAATGAGACTTGATAAATTAAGTCACATACATACTTTATTAAGGAAATCGTTAGTCATGACATGATTATATGTCATGAATGTGCTTAGAAAAGAAAGGATGAGACCCAAAACCCCTTACAAAATATTAAGGCCAACACCTTCCATTAATATGGTTAGAATCGGAGTTTTGTTTCTCGTTTGGGTTGATGGACACATCCATGCCCGGCTTGAACCTCAACATGTTCAAACCATGGAATTAGTTTATGAATAATATAGTTGGAGTCAGAGGTCAATCCTTAGTTTTGGTTGTTGGACACATCCAAGCCTGACTAAACGGTTGAATGAGCTCCAACCATATTAAAACTATTTCTTGATTAATGGGTCAGCCTTAAGCTTGGAGCATCGATTTGTTGTGCCACAGCCAAGGTCGATGTAAAGAGAGGTGCAGTTGGGTGCTATGTATAATGTTGCATACTTGTTAATGAGTTAACAACCCAATGATTTATGCAAACATTCAATTAGTTGATAGCATAAAGTGATAGTTACATATATGTGATATGTAATCGGTATAATTACCTACCTTCATAGCTAAGAACAACTTGATGGCCACAGCCATGGTGGTTCTTATCTATGGTTGGATATCAACCTATTTGGAGATGTTCCTACGATCTCCCGAATTGATAAAAAGGGTTATTCAATTCGAAAAATAAATAGGATTTTATTAATGTATGTTGATACATTCTTTAATCATTCTTCTCACATAAGCTCAATTTGTATTTCTAGGATAATCACTCGATCATGTCTTCTCTGAATTTGCGTTCCATTTTGGACACCAATAAACTGACTGGGCCAAACTTCATGGACTGGCTTCGAAACCTGAGGATAGTCCTCAAGGCAGAGAAGCTTGCTTATGTCCTTGAAGATCAACTTCCCAACCGTCCTCCTGAAAATGCAACTCCAGACCAGTTTCCTGAGTTGCTCAACCTGCTGAAGACTGTAGAGCCTTCTGTGAAGCAGGATCAAAAGACGGTACTGTTAGTTGGTTCCTCGAAGAAAGGTTCTAAGAGGAAGGCCAAAGAACAGAATAAGGGAAAGAAGAAAAAGGCCAAAAAGACTGAAAATACCCTAAAAGGCACTTGCCATCACTATGGCAAGGAGGGTCACTGGCGAAGAAACTGCAAGGTTTATCTTGAGTCCTTGAAAGAGAAGGCATCCGATGCCCCATCCTCTTCAAGTATCTTCGTTATTGAATGTCACTCTATTTCCTCAAACACCTGGGTACTTGATACTGGGTGTAGCTCACATATATGTAATGACATACAGGGGCTAAGGAATAGAAGAAGACTCGTCAAGGGAGAAGCGAATTTGCGAGTTGGAAATGGAGCAAAGATTGCTGCTGTTGCCATCGGAACATATTTGCTAAAGCTCCCTACAGGACGTGTCTTAGAATTGGATAATTGTTATTTTGTTCCTTCGTTAATAAAGAACATTGTATCTATTTCATGTTTGAATGAAAAGGGTTATCATTTAACTTTTAGTAACAATTGTTGTTACATAACTTTAAATGACGTTCTTTATGGGAATGGAACTTTGTGCAATGGTATCTACACGTTAGATTTATCCGGTGACGTTTTCAATATCGAAGTTAGCAACAAACGTGCTAGAATAGATAATCGAATAGACTCCTACACGTGGCATTGTCGTCTTGGCCATATAAGTAAGAAACGCATGACCAAATTACACCGATGTGGAATTTTGGAATCATTTGAACCCGATTCATTTGATACATGCGAATCATGCTTAAAAGGCAAGATGACCAAATTACCCTTTTCCGGAAAAGGTAATCCAGTGGGAGAATTGCTTGGTCTAATACATACTGATGTATGTGGACCAATGTCAACTCTTGCACAAGGAGGCTATAGCTACTTCATCACCTTTATCGATGATCACTCACGATTCGGGTATGTGTTCTTGATGAAACACAAATCTGAAGCCTTTGAGAAATTCAAAGAGTTCAGAAATGAAGTAGAGAAACAGCTTGGCAAAAGTATTAAGATACTTCGATCCGATCGGGGTGGTGAATACTTAAGTCAAGAGTTTCAAGATTATCTAAGGGACAATGGGATATTGTCCCAATGGACTCCGCCGTATACACCACAGCATAATGGTGTATCTGAGAGGCGCAACCGAACCTTGATGGACATGGTTAGGTCAATGATGAATCATGCAACTCTTCCAAAATCCTTTTGGGGTAATGCACTTAAGATAGCTGTTTACTTGCTAAACAGAGTCCCGACCAAGGTAGTCTCTACTACTCCATAAGAGACATGGAATAGTAAGAAACCTCACTTAACTCACCTTAAGACATGGTGTTGTCCTTCTTATGTGAAGCGGACTATATCAGACAAATTGGATGCTAAGTCTGATAAATGTCTATTTATTGGATACCCTAAGGAAACGAAGGGTTACCAATTCTATCATCCCTTGGAACAAAAGGTGTTTGTTTCAAGGCATGCTGTATTTCTGGAAAAAGAATTTCTTTTATAAGAAAACAGTGGGAGTGGCATTGAACTTGATGAAGTTCAAGAAACTCCAATAGACATTACAGAGACACCTAGTCTAGACCCACAACCAATAACTCATAATGATGAGCTATCAGTTGAACCTAAAACAACACCACCTCTTCGTAGGTCTGATAGGACACGCAATATTCCAGAGAGATACGGATTTCTCATAAGTGAATCGAACGACGTGTTACTCATAAGCGATGACGAACCTATCAGTTATGAAGATGTTCTGAAAAATTCAGAAAGGGACAAATGGCTTGAAGCCATGAAGTCGGAAATGGATTTCATGTACGAAAATCAAGTATGGGACTTGGTTAACCCACCTGAAGGGATTAAACCCATAGGGTGCAAGTGGGTTTTCAAGAAGAAAACCGACATGGAAGGTAATGTTGTTACCTTTAAGGCTAGATTAGTGGCAAAAGGATATCGTCAGAAACAAGGAATTGATTATGACGAAACCTATTCGCCAGTAGCTATGCTTAAATCCATTCGGATGCTCCTAGCCATAGCAGCTCATTATGATTATGAGATATGGCAAATGGATGTGAAAACAGCTTTCCTTAATGGAAACCTGCTTGAGGATGTATACATGATACAACCTGAAGGTTTCACATCGGTTGATAAAACCAAAGTATGCAAGCTTCGACGATCCATATATGGACTGAAGCAAGCATCCAGGAGCTGGAACATCCGTTTTGATGAGACAATCAAAGAGTTTGATTTCTCACAAAATCCTGACGAACCTTGTGTGTATAAGAAGGTTAGTGGGAGCGCAGTCGTATTCCTAGTATTATATGTCGATGACATATTACTTATAGGAAACGATATATTAGTCTTACAGACAGTTAAAATTTGGTTGTCCAAAACTTTCTCCATGAAAGACCTGGGAGAAGCAACCTATATCCTTGGGATTAGAATCTATAGAGATAGATCAAAAAGGTTGCTTGGTCTTTCGCAGTCTACATATATAGACCGAGTGCTAAAAAGGTTTAGCATGTCGGAATCCAAGATAGGTTACCTTCCCATCAGGCATGGGATCAACCTTTCAAAGTCTATGTGTCCGCGCACAGAAGACGAGAGGATTTGCATGAATAAGATTCCTTATGCATCCGCGATAGGATCTATCATGTATGTTGTGTTATGTACTANCCAACTCCCAAACTTGGTTGGCGTACATGGAGTCTATTTCAGATTTCATGGCTTTTAGCCATTTCTCAGAATCATTTGAAGTATTTGCTTCCTCGTAAGTTGACGGTTCATCTTCCTCGATGAGTAGCACTTCCTCATCTTGGGTTACCAACCAACCATATCTATCTAGTTGTCGGTGTATTCTTGTGGACTTACGTTGATCTCGCGTTTCTAGATCAGTCTCGGATAAAGGAGACACTTGTACTTGTGGTACTGTCTCTTCGTCCAATTGTTCATCTTCCAACCTGTTTGTAAAGTCTGTAATTTCTTCAAGACTTTCTTTACTTCCACTACTTTCTTTATATATAAACTCTCTTTCCAAGAAAGTAGCATATCGAGCAACAATAACTTTGTGCTCACTTGGGATATAAAAATAGTATTCCATTGTAGCTTTGGGATAAACCTACAAACATGCACTTTATGGGTTTTGCTACAAGCTTATTAGAATTTTCATTCTTCACGTAAGCATCACAACCCCATATCTTAAGATAAGACAAATTTGGTTTCTTTTCAAACCATAATTCATAAGGAGTCTTGTCTACTGACTTGGTTTGAACACAGTTAAGTATGTATGCTGTTGTTTCAAAGGCATAGCCCCAGAACGACATTGGAAGACTTGCATGACTCATCATTGATCTAACCATTTCCATGAGTGTGCAATTTCTTCTCTCCGAAACATCATTCCACTCCGGCGTTCTAGGAGGTGTAAGTTGGGAAACTATCCCACACTCTTTTAAGTAATCAATGAATTCTTGGCTTAGATACTCGTCACCTCGATCACTTCGAAGAGCTTTAATCTTCTTAGCCACTTTGATTTTCTACCTCGTTCTTGAACTCCTTAAACTTATCTAGAGTTTCAGACTTATGCCTCATTAAGTAGATATATCCATATCTGCTTAAATCATCAGTAAAAGTCACGAAGTAAGTATAAGCTCCTCTAGCCTGAACTTGCAATGGACCACATACATCACTATGTATAAGTTCTAGTAGTTCCTTTGCCCGTTCACCTATCTTGGTGAAAGACTTCTTGGTCATTTTACCTTGTAAACATGCTTCGCATGTATCTATGGGCTCTAATTCAAAAGAGTCCAAATACCAATTACTGAGTAATTTAGCGATGCGATTTTAAGTTACATGACAAAGTCTACATTACCAAAGATATGTCAAATTTGAGTCATGCAATTTCTATTTCTATTTTTCAATACAATAAATCAGTTCATCTAAGTTAAGAACATAAAGATTGTTATTCATTAAACCATTCCGATAGAATACATTATTCAAATAAAAGGAACATAACTTGTTCTGGAATTGAAATACAAACCCCTTGGTGCCCAAACTTGACACCGAAATGATATTCTTTGAGAAACTAGGAACAAAATAACAGTTTTGTAAATTCAAAACTAGTCCACTAGGCAAATTTATTGAATAAGTTCCTACAGCTAATGCAGCAACTCTCGCTCCATTAGCTACTCGTAGGTCCATCTCGGCTTTGGACAACCGTCCGAAGTCATTTAGACCCTGCATATTTACACAAATGTGAGAACTACTTCCAGAATCTATAACCCATGATGAAGAAACAGAAAGATTGCATTCTATCATAAAGATACTTGAAGCATCCACTCACTGGCATTCTTCTTCATGAAAATGTAGCAGTTTTTCTTCCAGTGACCATTCTTTCCATAGTAGAAGCACATGACCTCCTTCTCATTAGATTGGGGCACCTGCGTCCCTTTCTTAAGCTTCTTCTGAGCTTGATATTCGGGATTCTTCACTGCATTAGCCTTGGGATTAAATTTCCCGGTGCTAGGGCGCTTGCTGGTCTTTCTTACCATCATTGTATGCAGTGAAGGATTTACCTTCATATCCTTCTCAGCAGTTTTCAGCATTGTCATCAAATTAGTCAAACTCTTGTCCATATTGTTCGTATTATAGTTCAACACAAACTGGGAAAAATACGGAGGTAGTGACGACAAGACCAAGTCAATGGCTAAGTCCTGGTCTAACTTAAAACCCAAGCTCTCGAGCCTTTCTATGTACCCTATCATCATGAGTGCATGAGGCCCAACTTGATTTCCTTCTTCGAACATGATACGGAACAATGCTCGAGAGGTATCATACCTCTCTACTCTCGCACTCTCTTGGAAGAGCTCACACAAGTGCTGATTAATCTCCCTAGCACTCATGTTCTCATGTTGTCTCTGCAACTCGGGAGACATAGACGACAACATGTTGCATTGCACATCCAGTGCATCTTCCAAGTACTGAGAGTAATATGACTGATCTTCCTCTGAAGCGTTTAGCGCAGGCTCTTTCATAGGTTTGTCTTCGAGCACGTAAATTTTTCTCTCGTGTCTCAAGACAATTTTCAGTTTCCTATACCATTCTAGGTAGTTGGAACCGAGGAGGACATTCTCATTCTCGAGAATGCTTCGCAACGAAAGGATACTTGTGTTTGCCATCTAAAATAATAATTTAAAGCAGAGTTTTAGTATTTATGGAATATATATAATAAAGGACTTTATAACTCCTATTATTTTATTCAGGTCCAACAACCCCTACTGTTAGAATCGGGAATTGGTTGGTAACAATTCCTAATAGGATCGAAATCCTGAATCATATAGTATTCAACAGCTGAGCTGTACCTACATGTTATATTCATCAAGTAGCCCTTTACTTGCCAATCACGAATCTATGTGACTTTCGATATATTTTGTCGAGCCTTATATTCTCAACACTTGCCCCTCAAATCAATTGACCTTAGCTAAGCTAAACAAATCAACGAATTTGATTTAAGTCGACCCACTACAAATTATGATAAATTATAGATGTTTTGACACAAACCCACAGCTGAGCTGTACCGACTTATGTAAAAACTCTAACTATCATTACAGTTATTAATGGAGGGCTTTCAATAAATCTTGACTTAATATATTTAAGGGATTTTATAATTATTATAATGTCTCACAATTAATTTACTTCTTGTGCATCCACACAATCTCATTACGAGATCTATCTCTATGAATCTCGAAGTAATCATGTACTTCAACCATAAGGAATTCATATCTAAATCATAACATGTATTTCTCTACAGGTTTGACAGATAAAATTCATTTTTACATTTCTATCTTGAAATGTTAAAGCATATCACTTAAGATAAATAAAAATGTCTTCGAAATCTCTCGAAGTACTAATCTTCAAAAATTTGAAGAAGAGGTTTTGAACTATATGATCCAACCACGAACTTCGCTCTGATACCACTGTTAGGTTCTATGCGCAGCGGAATATTTATAATAAAGCAAACTTTGCTCTTAAATCATGGATCTATTCGTGGTACATATGGTTCTAAACAAAATGATATGAAATCTGGCATAAACACATACCTTGTAATCCTTTGGATATTTGTGATCGATATCACGAAAAGATGAGTGCCCCACGTGTGACTCCTCTAGCGGTATCCATGCGCACTAGATCATGAACTGGATGATCTGTTAGGTGCTAGCCACTTGGATTAATAGAATGCTTTTGGAAGCACTACGGATCTGAAGATGTGTCTCCGATAAGAAAAGAAGAAGTTGCCGAAGGCTTCCCGAAAGAGATGGAGAGAACTCGCACAAGAGAGAGACAAAGTAGAAGTCCCTTCTACTCTTCTTCCAAGGGTGGATATATATGTATAGCATCCAAGGAAGATGAAGAGACACGACTCATCATATTCTTCATTAATTTATCTTAATTGCGACTTGTGAAATTCTCCATTAATAATCATTAATAGAGACTTTTCATCTTCTCCATTATTGCCATAATAATTGTGACCCTTCAAATTCTCCAAAGAGAATAAGAGATAAATCTACTCTCTCTTCTCTACATCAAATAAATCCATATTGGATCTTGATCCGTTTTCGCTTCCGATATTTCAGAAATAATTAATAATCCAATTAATTCTTATTCAGAAATAATAAATTGATTTATTTTAGTCTTCACTAAAACAATCAATTACAAATATTGTTCGTGTCTATGTGTTATGCGTGCGACCCTCTAGGTTCTATACACGAAGGCAGTGTAAATCCATACACAGACTAAGGTAACCGTCTAGCAATAGTTTTTAGCCATCCAACGTGATAGAATATTAGTTATAAACTAAAACATTTATGAACCGATTACTGTGTAATTCAATCTCTTCATTTTTACCCTACATCCCAATTAATTCGATGCACTATGCATCATCACCAAAATAATTATTTTACTTGATTTCCAATATATAATAGACTCATCTTGAATAATAATCATTCCTCCCATGGCCATGGATTTCGAGTCACTAATATCTCTATCAAGCAGCCAGGATGTTGACTCTCTAATCCAAGAGAGCGATGAATCCTCTATTGGCTCAACATTATTCTCTCTACATTTTGTCATACACCCAACTACCGTATTAATCACAATTCGATTAAAGACTACTTTTAACGGTGTCAAAGTATATACCTACACACATAGAATATATGAAGGTCTCAAGTCATAAGATCAGTTACACTTGTTCATTAAGACGAACGACCAATGATGCTTAATATGTGGTGTTCTCTTAAGCGGATCGTGTCGAGTGTACCTCTATACTCAGGGCACCCCCAAGTACAACTTCAATACTCATCCCTCGATCTATCTTGACCTAGTCATACTCAGCGTTGATCTAAATATCTATGCCTCCTCTAGATATCTATTCGATTAAAGATGTTTTTCAGAATAATATAACCACTAATCCGTGGGATTTTATCATTAATCATATATGTACAGAAAAGTAAATGATTAACGATAAATACTTGTCTTTATTAAAATAATTATCCATAAATATATAAAAGTGTATTGACATATAAGTGAACACACTAACATTTTCCCTCTCTTGTGGTCCCATAATTTTTTTTTATTTACAAATTGAGATGTCCTTCCGGTCAATAACAAAAACACCTCGTTGATAACAAATAGGATCATTCACGTTAAGTTATTCACACATTAATATTATTAGTTTTCTCTTGGATGATAAATTTTAATGTGTTCGGAGGATATTTAAGGGTAAATTTAGTTGCAGTAAAAGTATATGTAAAAAATTTAACATGAAACTGCAGTTCGTACGTACCTTCTCTTGCGATAATTAAGCACGTTGCGATCCTTCGTGGTCGCCATCCTTGTTCGAACTGTGCAGGCTCGAACGGTAGAGTTAGCGACCTGGTCGGTGTTGCAACGGCGGCAATCGGTATCGATCGGACGATCATCGGGCAAATGCGCCTGCACAGAAGACGTCGGAATCCTGCAGGAGGAGAATAATTCCTTGGGGTTTACCTCTAGCAGCAGGGAACCTGCAGTAGTACTCCATGAGGAATGCAGATTGCCTGTCTCGTCTCTGGCCTGCTCCTGTGAATCCGACGAGATTCGCCGCTTCGGAGGCCGAGGCTTCGGGTGGTCGTGCTCGCCTTTGTACACAATCTCAGCGATCTGCCCGTCCAACGATCTCTCGACTATCTTCTTAACAGAGCACGTGGAATGCGTGCATTTGTAGTAGCTCCGAGGGCACTCGCCCCCTTTCACTCGCTTTTGCCCGTACTTTCTCCAGTTGTAGCCGTCGCAGGACGACGGCCGATCTCGCTTCGTGATCTTCTGTTGATTTCTCGCGTCGAGGTCAAGTTCTTGGTTCAATTCGTGTTGCACGGATGAGTGGCAGTTCTGTTTTCCCTGCTGCTCGTATTTATTTATTTTTACATAGAAAAAAGAATTAAAATCAATGACACGATCGACGCTTGTTTGAATGAATCGATCACTGAGACGTTGGAAATTCTCAACTCACCATCAGTGAGACGACAGCTTTAGCTGCAGAGTGATCATTTGGCTCAAGATCAGGACTACTCACGGCGGCAGGGAGGTCGGGGAAGAACGTCCTAAAGCTGCGAGAAGGCCTCGACGCCACTGGCTTCGAAATCTGGAAACTGCTCGCATCTTGCATTTCCACTTCAATCAGCTGCCTTAATTACAAATCCCGTTTCGAGCTCGCAATAATTGAAACTCGAACAGTTCGATCGAAGTAGCTAGCTAGCTAGCTGCCGAACAGAATATCGATCGATCACAACCTAGCTACAAATTAACATATGAAAAACAAGAAGAACAAACTAGAGAGATCTAGCAGTTCTTGGCGAGCCCCCAAGCAACTTTTTTTGTTGCTCAGAAATGTTTGCGAGGTTAAGATCTAGGTGGGAGGAGGAGCAACGTGGTTGGCAGAGGGAAGGAGTGCGTTGGACAGTGGGACTGGATGGTTGTGGCAGTGGTAAACAGTAGCAGATCGAACAGAGAAAAAGAAGGATTTATTAGCATTTCTTTAAATTTGAACTTACATTGACATAATTTTGAGAAATTCCTATTATAGGGAAGATGTTAGATATTTAATCAAGTATTTTATTAAGTTAGAAAATTAATCTCAAATTCTATTAAAATTATAATCATCGTATAGATACAAATATATTGGTGATTTAGGACGCTGTCAATAAAACTAAATAAATTTAATAAAATGATGTATTTGTATTTCCATCCTTTTATACCTATAAATATTAGTTAACAAGTTTGATATTTAATTTGATAATAATTTATTTATATTTATTGAATACATACAATATTATTTAAATACATAAATTAAATATAAATGTGTTAACTCATTAATATTCGTAAATAATATTCATGAATAATATGTATCAATCATATTCATTAATAAAATTCTTATTGACATATCGAATAAATAAAAAATGTCAAATTGTAAACTTTGAATCAAATTTAAATTAAATCAAGGAATTTATCAAAAGGGACACATATCATTATGAATTGACTAAAATATATATCATACTTTGATAATTACCAAAAATAATATTAATTTATTTGGACTTTCCATTCTATCCTTTTCCTATCTCATGCAACTTCAATCTCTCCCTCCATTTCTTCCACTCGTGAAAAATAAATCTCTCTCCCTTTCTCTTTTATATATCGATTTATTCTACTTAAATTATTTTTTTCAAAACACCCACCAGGGAAGACCAAAAATAATAATGAATAATATATTTGAATTTCTTACAATCTTAGAAATCCATAAGACCTAAAATGAGTGTAATCAGAACTCTCTGGGTCAATCGGTATATTTTGGTCAAAACCCACTGATTGACCCAGAGAGCTTCGATTACACTGATTTTAGGTCTTAAGAATTTCTAAGGTTGCAAGAAGTTCAAAATGTTATCCATTGTTTATTTCAACTTCTCCGAAAATGTTAAAACGGTATGGAAACAATCCACTAAAATCTCACATTAGACTTGATATGCATGGAACATATCATGCCCACATTAAGCCTGATATGAACTCATATCAGGTTCAATGTAAGATTTCAGCGGATTCTTTAAAATAATATTTTGCACCTCTGAAGAAGTCAAAATAAATAATGGATAGCATATTTGAACTCCTTGTAATCTCAAAAATCCACAGGACCTAAAATCGGTGCAATCGAAGCTCTCTAAGTCATTTAATGGGTTGATCAAAATCCACTGATTAACCTAGAGAGCTTTGATTACACCCATTTAAGGTCTTATGTATTTCTAACATTGTAAGGAGTTTAAATATGCTTCCATTGCTTATTTCGATTTCTTCGGAAGTATAAAATATTTATTTTAAAGAATCTACTCAAATCTCATCAGGCCCACTTTGGCCCTAATATAAGCACATACCAGACCCAACGTAAGCCTGATTATAAGTTTATATCAGACCCAATGTGGGATTTTAGATATTTTTAATAATATTTAATACCTCTAGAGATGCTGAAATAAATAATGAATAGTATATTTGAACTCGTTGCAACCTCATAAATTCATACGAGCTGAAATGGATACAATTGAAACTCTCTATTATTATTTTCGATCTTCTCTGGTGGTGGTGTTTAATTTAAAAAAAATAAATTTGAATAGAATAAATCGATAGTTGAGAGAGAACGGGAGAGAGTTTTATTTTTCATGAATAGACAGAGAGGAAAGAGTAGAGAAAGAGATTGAAATTGCATGTGATAGGAAGAAGAAGTAGAATGGGAAGTCCAAATAAATTAATTTTTTTGTAATTATCAAAGAATGATATATCTTTTGTTAATTCAAAATATTGAATACGTCTTTTCATAAATTCTACAGTTAAATTTGAATCAAATTGAAGCTCATGAGAAAAAATTAAGTCTAAGTTTCTTTTTAAAATATATATAATTTAAATTGCTATATGTAAATGATAAGCGTGCGAATTACGTACCTAATCTATGAATTGTTTGTAAGTTTGTGATGATTCATGTATAAAATAATTGATATTATATATTCCATCAGGATTTGATGATCATGGCGCCCAAGAGTGAAGACGACGGCCGTTAAATAATTAATAATATTTCATCAGGATTTGCCGACTATGGCGACGAAGAAGACGGCTGTCGGTCTGGAAGACGTACCCCACTTTTGCCATTTGTAGCCCCAAAAGTTGATTCGAATCCAAGCAAAGTTTGCAGAATCCAAGAAAAGTTTGCAGAATTAAAACGGTTTGCAGATAAAAAAAGTTTTTGGTAGAATCTTTAGCAGAATTTTTTTATCAGTACATTAAAATATATATCCTATCGAATTTAATTATTATAAATAAGACTCTTTTTTAATTAAATGTACATTAACAGTCAGTAACAAAAGTGTCACATGTTGATAGTCCAAAATTTCAATATTATTCTATCCAATTAAGTAGGTTATTTAAACTTGAGTTGTCAAATATAATCTTAATTTATTGTTGCATGTGAGGCAGACAACAAAGAAATCAATATTTACATGAGAGCAATAACCTTTTTTAATTTAAATATTATATAATAAAGATGAGATATATATAATTATAAGGATTTTTTAGAGGAGATAGTCACTGGAACATGGCAAAAAGAAATGTGGTAAGAAAACCTTTCAAAAATACACATACTTTGAAGAATATTTTTTTTTTCTAAATTAAACTTATTTGAGAAAAAATTGTGAAAAAACACTAACTTGAAACAATTTGAGAAGGAGATTAACAAGTAAATAAAATATATTAAATAATTCCACTAGTAAATATAAGATGAAATTAAAATTTATTCCGTTGAACTTTCATTGATATTGACATTGTTCTTGTGGATGAAAAATGTTAGTGCAATGTTATTTAGGTCAAAGTTGACTAATTTAATTAAGTTCGGATTGATTTGAGCTTGAGTTTCGATGTTTGATAATATATAAGAGAAAAGTCAAGTAGGTCAGAAGAGGATTAGATACTTGACTGTAAAAATCCTAAATAGAGCTTGGTTAGACAACGAGAAGTCCTAACTGAATGGTACACATCAAGGAGTTGTTTGTAATAATGCACATCAAACGAGTGATCATTTGTCATTTTTAGAAGGTCCAGTTACTAGACTTCGGACAAAGTGTTTCAAGGAAACACAAAATGAAATAATCGAAGAACACATTTGGTGATTATGAGAAAGAAGATATCAACGATTAACGAGGTTCGAACCTCGGGCGACCGACTCAGCCCCACGGAAGTTTTCCACCGACCTCTAGGGTAAATCGGGAAGCGCTTGTAGCGGGCGGTCCAAAAGCCCAGCGTCCCAGGGTTTGCGTCCCATTTGGAGAAAGAAGATAATAAGATAAGTCCAAGTGTCGATTAAGACTTCATCCATGTGATGAGCTTATCCATCGGTAACTCAACTTGTATGGTGATATAGGGGGTTACTCATACACAAAATAAGTATGTGAACTCATTCATAGACTAAATGAGTATGGGGACTTATTTATTTTGGGATTGGTAAGTTTAATTGTTGCATACATACATATGGACTCTTAATTACTTGTATTGATACTGTTAAATTGTTTTTATGCATGAATTGATATTCTTCATTGCTTTTATGAATGCTTTGTAATCTTAATTGTTTGCTCCCATTATATAAGGGAGGGAGATAATTTATAAAATGACACTTGTTGGGTGAAACGCTTATGCGTGTGATCTTTTAATTCTCGAAAGAACTTCTAAACTTATCGAGTTTGTTTCGTGACATTCAATCCACCGAAACTTATCACCCTTGTGGTATATCGTTTCCATTCTTCATAGTCTTGGTTCATTTCAACTCTTGGTTATGAGTCAAGTTTCAAACTCTTGTCTTCCGATTCTTGGGATTCTATCCTTCGTTTGTTTCCAAGTTCCATCAAGATTACTAGTGTAGTTCGTGTCATTGGAGGTTAGGCAACAAGAAGTCCTAGTTGGGAACTAGACAATGGAAAGTCCTAGTGGGACTAGGTAGTGAAAGATCTAGTTGGGAACTAGGCAACCAAATTCTTAGCAGGACTAGGCAATGAAGACCTAGTTGGGAACTAGGCAACAAAAGTCCTAGAGGGCTAGACAGTGAAGACCTAATTGAGAACTAGACAATAGAAGTCCTAACAAGGCTAGCCAATGGAACACCTAGTTGAGAACTAGGCAATGGAAGTCCTAGCAGGGCTAGGTGGTGGAAATCCTAGTTGATAACTAAGTAATGGAAGTCCTAGAGAGGCTAGGCAAGGGAAAGTCCAAGTGGTCAAAGGTTGACCGAACACTTGGTAAAAAATCTCTTGCAAATCAAGATTGATCAGATGCTAGGCAATGAAGAAGTTCATTAAGTCACAAATGACTTTAGGGTTAGACAAAGGAACCCTAGACTCAGGTTCAAAGTTTAGGGTTGGGTAATAGATTAGGGTAATCGATTGACCCAAGGCAATCGATTGGGTAATCGATTAAAAGTTATTTTCACGTGAGAATAAAAGGGTTTGGTATCTATTGGGATAATCGATTTAGGCTTCACCAATAGATTAGGAGCATTTTCACAAGCATAGTAGGTGCTCGAATCAATTGGGGCAATCAATTTAGTCGAGGGCAATCGATTGAAGTGTTTGTTGATGTAATTTTCTTTGGATTAAGGTTGACCGGTTTGACTAAGCTCGAGTTGGCTCAAGTTTGAATTTCAATGTTTGGACAATGTGTGAGACAAGTCAAGTAGGTCAAGGTTGACCAAAGACTTGACTAGTGAAGTCCTAACTCGAGGGTTAGGCAAAAGGAAGTCATAGTGAGACATGACAGACCTAGATGGGAACTAAGTGAAGTCCAAGTGGATATGGAAAGATTGCACATTGACAGGGTGGAAGTTTACCGAGTAACTATACCTAACTATGGTTCGGAAAAGGAAAGCCCTAATGGGACTAGGCAGACCTAGTTAGGAACTAGATGAAATCCAAGTGGATCCGGGAAGATCGCACATTGGCAGGGTGGAAGTCTACCGAGTGACTAGACCTAACTGTGGTTAGGCAAAGGGAAGTCCTAGTGGGACTAGGTAGACCTAGTTGGGAACTAGGTGAAGTCTAAGGTGGGTTAGCTGGAAGCTAAACATTTGGCACGAGAAAAGACCTAGTTGGGAACTAGGTAAAGGAAAGTCCAAGTTGGTCAAGGGTTAACCTAAGACTTAGCAAGAAATCCTGGCAGGTCAAGGTTGACTGTATGCTAGGCAACGAGAAGTCTCAATAAGTCTTGAAAGGCTTTGGATTGGGAAAATAACCCTAGACTCATGTTAGACAGGTTAGGACTTTGGCAAATTGATTGGGTAATCAAATGGTCATACTGATTGATTGGGAGTGCAGCCTACTTTAATCGATTAGGTAATTGATCAAGTGATCGATTGGAAGTGTTTTCTCGCAAACACAGAAAGACTCTTGATCAATTGGGTAATCGATCAAGGATACTCAAATCGATCAAGTTTGGGAGGTTCTTCTCGCGAGAACACATAATCCATCTTAATCAATCAGGTGATCGATTAAGGCACTTCTGTCGTGAGAATAAAAGTTTGTATAATCGATAATCGATTGGGCTAGATATAACATGGTAATTGATTAAGGGTAAGATTAATCAATTAAGGACGTTGGGCAAACCCTAGAAAAGGGTTTTCATGCAGATTCAAAGGCAGAGCTCGAACGACAACTTCACGCTAGTTCTTGAGAGGTTGGAAGAGAAGTATTGCTGCACTTTCTAAGCTTCAAGAGACTAATCCAAGAAAGATAAGCAAGAGTTTATTGTTGTAAATCGTTTTCGATTTCATTTGTGTCTTGCTTTGTATTCTTCTTGTATTTCTTATATTCGAGCTTGAAAGAGGCTTCTCCTCCTCTGGATTGTTTCCAAGAAGGAGTGTGTTCATAGTGGAGTTGCGTGCACGGTGTGAATCCTTGGATTAGTCACCTCAAGATGGTGGATACCAAGTAAATGAAGGTGTTAGCGATTGCTTGAAGTCTTCCGCGTGATAAATCGCAAAAATGAGCTATTCACCCCCTAGCTCTCGACGTATCCTAATAGTATTTTTGTGAAGAATAGAAACTTCGAAATCCATTGGCTTAATTGATTAGAAGTTGGTAATCGATTGGTATGACTCATCAATCGATTAAACATGCGAAAAAGAGTTATTCTATAGGTTTCGAATGGTCGATCTGACATGACAATTGATTGGGGCTAAGGGTAATCGATTATGAAGTGTAAGTCAGCCCTAGAAAAGGGGGTTCCGCGAAAGTTTGAGGCACAAATAGCTAACATCGATTTTTGTGAGTTGGGAGAAAAGTATAGCAGCATTTCCAACCACTAAGAGACATTTCCTAATAACAAAAATGGCATGTTCGCTGCCTCAGCAGCTCCCCTATGTTGGAGCAATCTAGGTACCTTGGGTTTTGATGTTTGAGCAAAGGTTTAAGTTAGGTTTATTGTTGTATTTGATATGCATTGTGAGTTGGGAGAAAAGTATAGCAGCATTTCCAACCACTAAGAGACATTTCCTAATAACAAAAATGGCATGTTCGCTGCCTCAGCAGCTCCCCTATGTTGGAGCAATCTAGGTACCTTGGGTTTTCATATTTGGGCAAAGGTTTAAGTTAGGTTTATTGTTATATTTGATATGCATTGTGAGTATGCAGGATGCAGGTACAACGAGGAAAGCCCAAGTGGGATCTTGGCAAAGGAGAAAAGTCCAAGTGGCATCTTGGCAAAGAAAGACCCGACAACAAGGGCTGAGGCCGAAGGAAGCTCTAGAAGGCAAGACGTGAAGGATGGGGAGGCATCCGAGGGACGCAAGGCTGATGGAGGAGGCTAGAAGGCTAGGTCTAGGATGGTCGGGCGAGGACGAGTGCTGAGGGACTGCACTCAGGGTTGAAGCCCTAGGATTAGGGTTTGAGCAGTCGACTGTTGCATGTAGCAGTCGACTGGTGTTAGTCACAAAAAGATCAGTTGACTGCTGCATGTAGCAGTCGACTGGTGTTAGTCATAGAAAGATCAGTCAACTGTTGCATGTAGCAATCGACTGGTGTCGGTTGGAATTCGAACGTTGGGGCTGCAACGTTCGAATCCAAGCGGACCAATCGACTGGTGTTAGCACCAGTCGACTGGTAACAGCAGGAATAATGTCGAGCTCTATTTAAGAGAGCTCGGTTTGGCTGGGCAAAGGTTGATGAAATAAGCTTGGGTAAATCTTATTAGTAGTCTCTAAGTGCTCAGGTATTGTTGAGAGTTTGTGGTGAGGTTTCTCCACCCACAAGGAGCGACACGAGCTAGCCGGAGGTCTTCTGGGGACTCATCCACCGACGGATCGGGATCGCTCACCTTACGGACAACCGTTAAGTAGGTGTATCATCTCCGAATCACGTAAAGGTTTGGTGTTAGAATTGATTTAGTTTGTAGTTTAAGTTTCCGCTTGCGCTTGCTAACATGTATAGGAAGAAACTGGCGAATCAAGTGGGTGATCGGCTATTCACCCCCCTCTAGCCGTACGCACCAGTCCCAACAAGTGGTAACAGAGCCAGGGTCGCTCTTGTTGGAATAACTGCCAAAAGAGCAAAGGTGCTAGAGGAAGATGGATTCAGAAGGTCCGCTTGGATGGGATACTCTGATCCCACCTCCATATGATCAAGATGACTTCGATTATTGCAGGAAGCAGTTAGAGACATGGTTCCAAATGGATTGGGACCATTGGACCGCATTGGAGGTTTCATTTGAAGCTCCAACGGACAAGAAGGGAAAACGCCTCCGACCTCGGTATTGGATCAAGGATCAAAAGGAGGAAGCGGAGGCGGATAAGTAGGTAACTAGAATTGTGTTAAATTTATTGTCTCCATATATTGTGTCACATGTAGGAGAATACAAGAATGCATATGAGCTATGGAGAAAGGTGATAGCTCTACATGAAAATTCGACACACGGACAAGAAGGAGAGGAGCCCAAGGAAAAGGAGTTATTGGTCCAAGAGAAGGAGAAGGACCAATCGGAAGTTGAATCAAGTTCAACATCTGAAGAGGAGGAGGAAGTGGAATCGTCCACATCCTCAAGTGAGGAAGAAATAGAAGAAGTCTCCACGTCAAGGATTGAGGGGGAGGAAAGACCATCCTCAATGTCGGAGCAAGAAGAAGTCTCCACCTCCATCAAAGCAAAGTCAAAAGATCACATAATTTACTTTGGGTGTAATAAAAAAAGGGAACTACAAGGATATGTGTCCATTGGATAAGAAAAAGGAGGTAAACCCTAATCCCAAGTCAATTTCTTTGAAATCTAACATGGGTTGTAGGGAAAAGAAGGAGAAGAAGCATATAATTTGCTTCATGTGTGGTGAGCATGGACCCTACCACACCAAGTGCCCAAAGAAAGGAGAAATCGAGAAATTAGCACACTTAAAGAAATTGGAGAAGAAGAGGAGCTCAAGTCAAGGGGGAGCTTCAAAGGTAAAAGGGAAGGTAATCCCTTATTTGAAATTAAATCCAATTTCTAATTCTTATATGCTTGTTAAAAATAAAATTGGATTTAGGTATAATGATAGAAATAGGGTTAACAAGGTAGATAATTCTAGGAAATCATTAACTAAGGCTAGACCAAGAAAGACCCAAACTACCATGCCTAAGGGAAGGAAGGTGGTTAATGATCAAGACATAAATCCCAAGAAGGGGAGACATATGCCTATAAAGGTGGGTAGGTTTAGGAATGTCCAAGGTGGACATGTTGACTCTAGGGTTAGAGTTCTAGAGTTGGAAAATCAAGTCTTGAGGGCAAGACTTGAAGAAATGGAAAGAGTCCTAGATAGGTTCATTATTGGACCTAGGGGACTTGACATGTGTTTGGGTGTTCAAAAATCTAAAAATATCAAATTAGGTGCATCTAAGGTAAATGGAAGAAAATATGCTAGGGTAGCATATAATTATGCCAAGGATGGAAGATTAAAAATGGCAGGAATAAGTGATTTAAAGTTAAGGGAAAAAAGAATTTAACCAAGGACAAAGTGCCCAAGGTTAGGGAAGTTAAGAATGTAGGCCAAGAGTCACCGGAGGTACATCGGTGCGGCCTAGTAATTGTTGAAGAGTCACCTAGGGAGGTGACTATGGTTAAGAGCTCAAGGGGGAGCTCAAAGAGTCAAGTTGGGATCCATGGTAAATGGATCTCGGGAGGATTTCTCCCGGAAGTCTAGATAGACTATGGAATGTGCCAAAAGGTTTAGAGATGGATTTGAGTCTCAATCCTTAGGTTTTGGCACAATGGGTGTATGTGGCATGCATGAAAATATGACATTGGGGTCATATTGCATGAAAATTGGGTTTTGATGTGTAGATGTCATATAAATCAATGCTTGGGATGCATTGTGATTTGGTATGGGCAGATACATCAAGAGGAAATCAAAACTAGGACTTTAGGTCAAGGTTTAATTGAACCATTTAAATAGTTTTAAGTTTTGTGTCAATCTTGGAATTGATGATAGATACATTTTTGAATGTAGTTTTTCCAAGTAGACACGGGTACTACAAACCTCTCCACAAAATTTAAAAATTTTTTAGAGATTTGTGAAATTTCTGGTATATTTTTGAAATTAGGTCAAAAATGCTAAAAATGTAGTTTTCAGGGTACCAGTTGGCTGGTACAGGGGCAGTCGACTGGTAATAGTAGTTTTAGAGAGAGACTAGCTACTGTATGGTTTTTTGATGGGGATCAGTCGACTAGTAACTATCTCAGTTGACTGATACAGTCTGAAATTATTTTTCAACAGTCAAAAAATGTTCAAATGATGTAAAACAAGTGTATAATCTTATGGGGGGTTAAAACATTTTGTTTATAATCATTAGAGGTTAAAGAATCCAATAATTGAGATATTATTGGATTTTTTTTATGTGTGACAAAGGGGGAGAAGTGTTCGGTTTAAGTGGGAAACCAACATACCTTTGCAAGGAATCCAAGCTCAAGGGGGAGCTCAGGTGAAGGGGGAGCATTTGTTGGCAAAGGGGGAGAAGTACCTTTGCAAGGAAAACCTACTCAAGGGGGAGTTTAGGTAAAGGGGGAGCCTAAGGTTCGGTTCCATGATTTATTTGCTTTGTTGTTGTTTCCCTAACTTAAATAGGTTACCAAACATCAAAAAGGGGGAGATTATTGGAGCAATCTAAGTACCTTGGGTTTTGATGTTTGGACAAAGGTTTAAGTTAGGTTTATTGTTGTATTTGATATGCATTGTGAGTATGCAGGCTACAGGTACAACGAGAAAAGTCCAAGTGAGATCTTGGCAAAGGAGAAAAGTCCAAGTGACATCTTGGCAAAGGAAGACCGGACAACAAGGATCGAGGCCGAAGGAAGCTCCAGAAGGCAAGGCGTGAAGGATGGGGAGACATCCAAGGGACTCAAGGCTGATGGAGGAGGCTAGAAGGCTAGGTCTAGGATGGTCGGGCAAGGACGAGTGCTGAGGGACTGTACTCGTGGTTGAAACCCTAGGATTAGGGTTTGGGCAGTCGACTGCTGCATGTAGCAGTCGACTGGTGTTAATCACAGAAAGATCAGTCGACTGCTGCATGTAGCAGTCGATTAGTGTTAGCTGGAATTCAAACGTTTGGGTTGTAACATTCGAATCCAAGTGGACCAGTCGACTGATAACGACAGAAACAATGTCGAGCTCTATTTAAGAGAGCTCGGTTTGGCTGGGCAAAAGTTGACGAAATAAGTTTGGGTAAAACTTACTATTAGTATTCAAGTGCTCAGGTGTTGTCGAGAGTTTGTGGTGAGGTTTCTCCACCCACAAGGAGCGACACGAGCTAGCCGGATGTCTTCCGAGGACTCATCCACCAATGGATCGGGATCGTCTACCTTACGGACAGCAGTGGAGTAGGAGTATCATCTCCGAACCACGTAAAGGTTTAGTATTAGAATTGATTTAGTTTGTAGTTTAAGTTTTCGCTTGCGCTTGCTAACACGTATAGGAAGAAACCGGCGAATCAAGTGGGTGATCAGCTATTCACCCTCCTCTAGTCATACGCATCGGTCCCAACACCCTAGAGCCGGCCCCCACAGATATAGAGGGAGGTAAATGCATGTACACAGTCAGGAGGTAGATAGTGGAGAAGCACTAGGTAGTCAGCTCTCGAGAATTGACCTCTAACTATTACGTCAAAATTGGCATGCGCTCACCGTCCATGCTACGCCCTAGGTGTATTTCTTAATAATAAGAGATCAAATAAGCAAGGTTATTCATTGTAAAATTGAATTCAATTATATTTGCTTGTGTATTTTACGTTTCTTATTGTATTCTTGTGCTTGAGTTTATACGAGGCTTCTCCACCTCTGAAAATATTTTGAGAAGAAGTCATTCATAGTGGAGTTGTGAGTGTGAGGAGTGGATCATTGGATTAGTCACCTTAAGGAGGTGGATACCAAGTAAAATATGTGCATTAGTATTGTGAAGATTTTTCGATTAGACTTTCCGCTACAACATCAAATTCAAAGAAATGAAATGGGTATTCTGTTGGGGCAATCTATGGTCCGGAGTGACCATGTGTTTTGATGTTTGGGCAAAGGGTTTAAGTTATGTTTACCCTTGTGTTATAATATGTGTATGTGAGTGTGCAGGTTTGCAGGTTACACATATTGACTTAGCTGGACGGCTTCGGGTATGGTGAAGGGTGGCATGGAGGCAAGCCGTGAGCTTGTGTGCACCCGAGGGACCATGGATAGCAGGGACGATGTAGCGACCCGCCTTCTCTGCCTTAGACGGATCGTTACTTTCTTTACTTCTTGACTCTAATGCACGACTAAGAATGCGGAAATCTTTTTTTTTCTTCTCAATTTAAATCTATCTATGATATACTAACTCTAATAGTCATGCATGATACAATGACATACTTCCTTTCTCTGGAGCTTCACTGCAACGGTACCAGTCGACTGCCCTCTGACCAGTCGACTGGTATCGGCCACGGAAAATTCCTGGGCGCGACACCAGTCGACTGGCCGCTTGGCAGTCGACTGATGCATCGAACAGAAGCTACTGTTCGATAGGCCAGTCGACTGATACTGAACCAGTCGACTGGCACGCCTGGAAATCTGAATTTCAGATTCAAGGCCTTGTTTCAAAACTCCACCAAACCTATACTTTCAAGCCATACAAAATCATGACATCATTTCTATACTCTATACTAGTTTTCTAAACAATTTAGCCAATCAAAACGAATCCATAAACTTGAAATTAGGACTTTTGCGGGATTTAGCAAGTTATGAAAGTCTATATAAACTTTAGGCTAAAGTTTGTACCAAACTTAACTTCTAACCATTGAAACTCATCACACAAAATTCTATAACATCACTAAGGCATTATGAAATGAGAAAGCAACTTTTCTAAGCATAATTGAGCAATAAAACTTAATTCAAAAGAGAAACTAGCACTATCTTGGCACATGCATCAATAACTCCAACAAAGTATCAATATTCTAAACTACTCACACTTCTACTCATCCAATGCAATCATAAGGATATGTATGCTAAATGAAATGACATGGAATCTTTACTCTAAGAAATTGAGCATGTAAAACTATCCAAAGCTTAAACGTTCGCTAAATCCATAAAGCAATAACTTGGAATTTGAATAAACTTAACATTGTAATACAAATAACTAAATTGTCTCGTCTCAAGGATCTCTCCAAAATCAGCCACCACACACACGTCGCTCAGCATCGCCTTGTCGCCTTCCTTCAGAATTGCTTGTCTTTACCTTTACCTACAGTAAGAGGAAATGCATCTATAAGCATAAAGCTTAGTAAGTACTATCTAGCTCACAAAATCTCGAAATGTGCAAACATGCTTCTTGAACAATATGAAATCACATGAGATACTTATATGCTTGAAAGAAACACTAAGAAACATGTATAACTCAAAACATGCATACTCAAGCATTAATAAATCTCAACTTACTTGTTCTTGGCTTAACTTGAAACTTTAGAAATTCTCTAACTTTAAATCTTCCTTTATCTTTTAGAAAACTTCTTTAAACTTTAGAAAACTTTGCTAAAGCATATACTTGAAAATAATATCTCACTTGGATCCACTGAAGACGTAAGTACCATCTCATGCGCGTTCCCTAAAAGGTTGGGGTAGCGAGCCACCAATCCTAATAGAGCAGACCTTGGTCTACCAGGGCCAAGACCTTGGAATTGGACACCTGGATTTCTTTAACGACGCCCTTGGACGCCGGGTACTGGCCTTGAAAAATAAAATAGCTTTTCTTTCTTTTCTTTCTTATCTGTAAATGCCTTGGCATTTTCTCGAGCACCTTGCGTGCTAAAATCCCTAAGTCTTGACTTTTGGGGATTTCTTAAGGCCTTGGCCTTTTCTTTTCTTATCTTTATCTTCTCTTTTCTTTTCTCATAACTTTCTTAGCTCCTAATCTCATATAGGGTGCTTAATCAAACTTATACAAGCATATAATGAACTAAGATCACATGAAAAATCTCAAACTAAAGGTAAATGTCTCTTTTAAAACTTTTAAAGGAAATTCTTGCGGAAAAACCGCCTCTTACTGCAGGTGAGCAGTACTTACATTGATATCTTGGACTTACAACCGAAATTGAGGTCTAGGGCTCGTGAGAAACGTGAGATCTCCACGAACCGTTCGCGCCTACGTGTTCTTCTCGTCGAGACGGACAAAACGTTCCGTCTCCTTGGTTCCCTCTTGGCCGGCGCCCCCTTGGAAGAGGAGGGGAAGGCTTGGGAAGTGGCGTGCGTGCGTGAGGAAGAAGAGTGTCGCGCGGCTAGGGTGAGGAAGAGAGAAAACCAAAAATCTAATTTCCTCTCTTAACTTATCTATTTATACTATCTTTATGAAAAGAGTCGTAACTACTCTATAAATATATTTCTCTCCACCTTTCGTTGTGCTTGATACCCTAGCCCAGCCGGTTCTGTACGCGCCTGCTCTCCTCGTGGTCGTGGGTTCGAACCCCTGCTGCCCTTAAACGTTTTTCTTTCTTTTTTTTTTAAAATACTAAACGGACTCGGAAAATTCCATAAAAATATTCTAAAAATTCCTAAAAATATCTAGAATATTTCTAAACCATTTTTAAATAATTCTAAGGACTTTAAGAACTAAAAATGGAAATTTTGGGGCGTTACAATCCCCCATACCTTATAAAAAGTTCGTTCTCGAACTTAGAATAATTCTGGATATCTTTCTCTCATGCTGTCCTCACGTTCCCAAGTAGCCTCCTCATGCTTTTGATTCTGCCAGATGACCTTCACTAGTGGCACTTCTTTGTTTCTTAATCTTTTAACTGCTTTGTCCACTATCTGTGTCGGTCTGCTCTCATAGCTAAGATCTTCTTGGATCTGTACTGACTGAGGCTGAATCACTTGGCTGGGGTCGTGAATACACTTCTTTAGCATAGAGACATGAAAGGTACTGTGGATAGCTGACATATTCTCTGGCAAGTCCAGCTCATAGGCTACTTTCCCAACTCTCTTTATAATCTTGTAGGGTCCTATGTAGGAGGACTCAGCTTGCCCTTTTTGCCAAATCTCATCACTCCCTTCATATGAGCGACCTTGAGAAATACTGTATCTCCAACTTGAAATTCAAGTGGCCTACGGCGTGTGTCAGCATAACTTTTCTGTCTACTCTGGGCAGTCTCAATCCTCTGGCGGATCGTCTGGATAGCCTGAGTGGTCTCATCTATAAGCTCAGTCTGGCTGCCTAGTCCTGACTCTATCTCTTTCTTCTCACCAGCTTCTTGCCAACATATGGGTGATCTGCATTTTCTGCCATACAATGCCTCATAAGGTGCCATCCTGATAGTGGCCTGATAGCTATTGTTGTAGGCAAACTCAGCTAAGCACAGAAATTTGCACCAACTGCCTTTAAAGTCTAACGCACAAGCCCTGAGCATGTCTTCTAAAATCTGATTTACTCTCTCTGTTTGTCCATCTGTCTGGGGATGGAAAGCTGTGCTGAACTGAAGTCTGGAGCCTAGGGCGTCCTGAACACACCTCCAAAAATGGGAGATGAACCGCCCGTCTCTGTCAGAAACGATCGACTTCGGAACTCCGTGAAGTCTGATTACTTCTTTCACGTATAGCTGTGCTAACTGCTCTACCGAATGCGATAACTTGATGGCTAGGAAGTGGGCAGACTTGGTCAATCTATCCAATATCACCCATATTGCATCGTGTCCATGGGTGGTTCTTGGAAGACCTGTGATAAAGTCCATGGATATTTCTTCCCACTTCCACTCTGGAATGGGAAGTGGCTGTAGAACTGCTCCTGGTCTCTGGTGTTCTGCTTTGACCCTCTGGCAGGTCAAGCAGGTACTGATATATCTGGCCACGTCTTGCTTGAGTCCAGACCACCAGAATCTTTTCTTTAAATCTTGGTACATCTTGGTAGAACCAGGATGCATAGAGTACGGGGTACTGTGGGCTTCTTCTAAAATATTCTTTCTTAGTTCCTCATCATTGGGGACGCAAAGGCGGTCTCCAAGATAGAGGATGCCATTGTCTGATACTCGAAACTCTGAATTTTCTGCCTCTTGGATCCCCTGCTTGATCTTCTGGATCTCTGGGTCTTGATCTTGCTTTTCTTGTATATCTTTAAGCAGGGTTGACTCTAGGGTCAATGCAGAAAATTGCCCAACCATAACCTCGACTCCAAAATCTTTTATTTCTCTCTGAAGTGGTGGAGACAGTGATGATAGGGACATCAGTGCTGCACAGGATTTTCTGCTCTGTGCATCTGCCACTTTATTAGCTTTACCCGGGTGGTAGAGGATTTCACAGTCATAATATTTAACCAACTCTAGCCACCTGCGCTGCCTCATATTCAGGTCCTTCTGAGTGAAGAAGTACTTCAAACTTTGATGGTCTGTGAAGATTCTGCACTGCACTCCATACAGGTAGTGTCTCCAGAGCTTCAGTGCGAAAACCACAGCTGCTAGCTCAAGGTCATGCGTAGGATAATTCTTCTCATAGTCCTTGAGCTGTCTGGAGGCATATGCTATTACTTTACCGTCTTGCATGAGGACAGCTCCAAGGCCCATCTTGGATGCATCACTGTAGATGTCAAAGGCCTTGTCACTTTTTGGAACAGTCAGGATGGGAGCACTAGTCAATCTTTTCTTCAGTTCTAGGAAACTGTGCTCGCATTTATCTGACCACTCAAACTTCTGATTCTTTCTGGTCAGGGCTGTGAGGGGAGAGGCTATTCTGGAAAAGTCCTCCACAAATTTTCTGTAATATCCTGCCAGGCCTAAGAAACTCCTGATTTCAATGGCATTCTTGGGTCTACACCAGTTGCTGACTGCTTCTATCTTGGCTGGATCAACTTGAATACCTTCTTTGGATACAATGTGACCTAGGAAGGTCACCTGATCTAGCCAAAACTCACACTTTGAGAATTTTGCATAGAGCTTCTCCTGCTGAAGGATCTGCAGCACGATCCTCAAGTGTGCAGCATGACCCTCTGGAGTATGTGAGTATATGAGAATATCATCAATAAATACAATGACGAATTTATCGAGATACTCCCTGAAGATGTGGTTCATCAGCTCCATGAAGACTGCTGGAGTATTGGTTACTCCAAAAGGCATTACTACAAATTCGTAGTGGCCGTATCTTGTCCTGAAGGCCGTCCTGGGGATGTCACTTTCTTTAACCTTTAGCTGATGATACTCAGAACGCAGATCTATCTTCGAGAACACTGTAGCCCCTTTGAGTTGATCAAATAAATCATCTATTCTAGGAAGGGGGTACTTGTTCTTGATGGTCACCTTGTTCAGAGCTCTGTAGTCTATGCACAGACGCACAGACCCATCCTTTTTCTTGACGAAAAGTACAGGAGCTCCCCAAGGTGAATGACTAGGGCGGATGAAACCCTTGTCAAGCAGCTCTTGCAATTGTTCTTGTAATTCTTTCAGTTCTGCTGGTGCCATGCGATGAGGTGCCTTCGAAATTGGGTTGGTTCCTGGGGCCAACTCAATTTCAAACTCAATTTCCCGATTGGGAGGGAGTCCTGGTAACTCTTCAGGAAACACCTCAGGATAGTCACAGACTACCCTCACTTCTTCTCTCTTCAATCCTTGTCCTTGACTCGCATCCACTATATGAGCTAGAAACCAGAGCACCCCTTCTCTGACATTCTCTGAGCTTGTAAGGTAGGTAGGAACCTATCTATCTTTCTCCTTGGGTCTCCAATAAACTCAACCGAAGGTTCTGCTTCTGGTGTGAACTTGACTTTTTCTTGCGGCAGTCTATAGAAGCATTATACTTGCTCAAGAAGTCCATTCCTAAAATGACATCGTAATCCTTCATCTCAAGGACTAACAAGTCACTGTAGAGCTCTCGGTTAGAAATCTAGATTGATACTGCCCTTAGTCTCTAAGTAGAGGCCATTACTTCCCCTGACGGTAAGGTTGTTAAGAACTTCATCGTTCAACCTTTCTGGTGGCCTTTATACTGTTTAAGTAGTGCTCAGTGATCAAAGCACTACTTATTAGTTCCTCGGAGGTTTGCAGCCTCTTAACACCGCTAGCCCCCCTTCAACGCTATCTCAGGCCTTAACATCTTGAGCATTAGCCTAACTATCTCTTTTTCTATGCTAACTAGCTCAGGGCACAGATGAGCTAACCGCTTAAACATCTTCACTGCTTCATCCACGGATAGTTCTCCTTGTCTGAACTCCGTGAATTCATCATAATGCTTGTTGGTTACTTGCATGTGAGAGTATTCTTCGAAGAACTCAGTCTCGAAGTCGGCCCATGTCATCTGGCTGACATTTCTCTTGGCCTTGACTCTCTTCCACTATATTCTAGCATCTCCTGTAAGGCAGAAAGATGCACACTTTATCTTCTCTACCTCATGCCAGTCCAGTAGCCCTACTATTCTTTCCAACGTTTTGAACCATGCTTAAGCATCCCATGGTTTGCTTGTGCCTGGGAAGTTCCCTGGCTTCAGTTTCTCCTACTGAATGAGGTACGCTTCTTGCCTTCTAGGAGCTTGCTCCTCGTTTTGGGCCTTTCTAGGACGTCCTCAAATGTATAACTTAACACTTAATGGTAATGTTCCCAAACTTGCTTTAGGATATAACAAGACCTTGGTCTTGATTCTTATCTCATTTCTTAGTCCTAGAACTCGTTCTAGGGCTTAGTAAGACCTTGGTCTTACTCAAAACTTTTATCAAGCACCATGCGTGCCATAATCCCAAAACTTACTTTTGGGCAAATCAAGTAAGTACTTAAGCATTTCTCTAATATCCATTCTAGGGATTAAACATGATTCCGTGGTACTAAGGTATTAAACATGCTTCCTTGTTCTATGCACATATCAGTAAGTACTTAAGCATTTCTCTATACTGAAGTTAAGTAAAGGAGCAATAGAAAAACTGAAACTTAAAGCTTTCTTACTTGAAGACGGCAAGGTTGATGCTGATGTGTGTGTGATGCTGGAGAATGGGAACTGCTCTGATACCACCTGTAGCGACCCGCCTTCTCTGCCTTAGACGGATCGTTACTTTCTTTACTTCTTGACTCTAATGCACGACTAAGAATGCGGAAATCTTTTTTTTTCTTCTCAATTTAAATCTATCTATGATATACTAACTCTAATAGTCATGCATGATACAATGGCATACTTCCTTTCTCTGGAGCTTCACTGCAACGGTACCAGTCGACTGCCCTCTGACCAGTCGACTGGTATCGGCCACGGAAAATTCCTGGGCGCGACACCAGTCGACTGGCCTCTTAGCAGTCGACTGATGCATCGAACAGAAGCTACTGTTCGATAGGCCAGTCGACTGATACTGAACCAGTCGACTGGCACGCCTGGAAATCTGAATTTCAGATTCAAGGCCTTGTTTCAAAACTCCACCAAACCTATACTTTCAAGCCATACAAAATCATGACATCATTTCTATACACTATACTAGTTTTCTAAATAATTTAGCCAATCAAAACGAATCCATAAACTTGAAATTAGGACTTTTGTGGGATTTAGCAAGTTATGAAAGTCTATATAAACTTTAGGCTAAAGTTTGTACCAAACTTAACTTCTAACCATTGAAACTCATCACACAAAATTCTATAACATCACTAAGGCATTATGAAATGAGAAAGCAACTTTTCTAAGCATAATTGAGCAATAAAACTTAATTCAAAAGAGAAACTAGCACTATCTTGGCACATGCATCAATAACTCCAACAAAGTACCAATATTCTAAACTACTCACACTTCTACTCATCCAATGCAATCATAAGGATATGTATGCTAAATGAAATGACATGGAATCTTTACTCTAAGAAATTGAGCATGTAACACTATCCAAAGCTTAAACGTTCGCTAAACTCCATAAAGCAATAACTTGGAATTTGAATAAACTTAACATTGTAATTCAAATAACTAAATTGTCTCGTCTCAAAGATCTCTCCAAAATCAGCCACCACACACACGTCGCTCAGCATCGCCTTGTCGCCTTCCTTCAGAATTGCTTGTCTTTACCTTTACCTACAGTAAGAGGAAATGCATCTATAAGCATAAAGCTTAGTAAGTACTATCTAGCTCACAAAATCTCGAAATGTGCAAACATGCTTCTTGAACAATATGAAATCACATGAGATACTTATATGCTTGAAAGAAACACTAAGAAAACATGTATAACTCAAAACATGCATACTCAAGCATTAATAAATCTCAACTTACTTGTTCTTGGCCTAACTTGAAACTTTAGAAATTCTCTAACTTTAAATCTTCCTTTAACTTTTAGAAAACTTCTTTAAACTTTAGAAAACTTTGCTAAAGCATATACTTGAAAATAATATCTCACTTGGATCCACTGAAGACGTAAGTACCATCTCATGCGCGTTCCCTAAAAGGTTGGGGTAGCGAGCCACCAATCCTAATAGAGAAGACCTTGGTCTACCAGGGCCAAGACCTTAGAATTGGACACCTGGATTTCTTTAACGACGCCCTTGGACGCCGGGTACTGGCCTTGGAAAATAAAATAGCTTTTCTTTCTTTTCTTTCTTATCTGTAAATGCCTTGGCATTTTCTCGAGCACCTTGCGTGCTAAAATCCCTAAGTCTTGACTTTTGGGGATTTCTTAAGGCCTTGGCCTTTTCTTTTCTTATCTTTATCTTCTCTTTTCTTTTCTCATAACTTTCTTAGCCCCTAATCTCATATAGGGTGCTTAATCAAACTTATACAAGCATATAATGAACTAAGATCACATGAAAAATCTCAAACTAAAGGTAAATGTCTCTTTTAAAACTTTTAAAGGAAATTCTTGCGGAAAAACCGCCTCTTACTGCAGGTGAGCAGTACTTACATTGATATCTTGGACTTACAACCGAAATTGAGGTCTAGGGCTCGTGAGAAACGTGAGATCTCCACGAACCGTTCGCGCCTACGCGTTCTTCTCGTCGAGACGGACAAAACGTTCCGTCTCCTTGGTTCCCTCTTGGCCGGCGCCCCCTTGGAAGAGGAGGGGAAGGCTTGGGAAGTGGCGTGCGTGCGTGAGGAAGAAGAGTGTCGCGCGGCTAGGGTGAGGAAGAGAGAAAACCAAAAATCTAATTTCTTCTCTTAACTTATCTATTTATACTATCTTTATGAAAAGAGTCGTAACTACTCTATAAATATATTTCTCTCCACCTTTCGTTGTGCTTGATACCCTAGCCCAGCCGGTTCCGTGCGCGCCTGCTCTCCTGGTGGTCGCGGGTTCGAACCCCCTGCTGCCCTTAAACGTTTTTCTTTCTTTTTTTTTTAAAATACTAAACGGACTCGAAAAATTCCATAAAAATATTCTAAAAATTCCTAAAAATATCTAGAATATTTCTAAACCATTTTAAAATAATTCTAAGGACTTTAAGAACTAAAAATGGAAATTTTGGGGCGTTACAGACGATGAGCCGAGAGACACGGACTTAGAGGCGTACGTGAAGGATGGCATGGAGGCAAGCTGGAGGCTTGTGTGCGCATCTGAGGGACGTGGGCCGAAGACGAAGAGGGCGCGAAAGCAATAGTCGAGGCTGCCAGTGAAGAGTCAGCTGAGTCGTGAGGGGTCGAATACTGAGGGAATGTACTCGGGGAAATCCTAGGGGTCGAGTGCGGAGAGAAATGTACTCGGGATGGAAAAAACCTAGGTAGCAGTCGACTGGTAAACCCCACAGCAAGATCAGTCGACTGCCCTTGGGGCAGTCGACTGGTAGCGGCTAATGAATTTGAACGTTGGGCTTGCAACGGTTGAATTTGAGTGGGTGCAGTCGACTGGCGGTGGCCAAAATAGACTTAAACTCTATTTAAAAGGGCTTCGTTTTGGCTGGAATCTCTGACGAATTTGGCTTTGGTTAGGAGCCAAATAGTAGTCTAAGAGCTTAGTGTTGATGTAGTCTGGCCCGATTGTTATTTTGGTGTTGACAACGATTTAAGTTTAGTTGAATGAATTTGGATTAAGTCCAGGTGGATCGGGAGATCGCACGCTGGCATGTGAAAAAGTCATAGCTTAGAGGGCTAGGTGTGAAAAATCCTAACCTAGAGGGTTAGGTGTGAGAAAATCCTAACCTGGAGGGTTAGGTGTGGAAAAATCCTAGCTTAGAGGGCTAGGTATGGAAAAGTCCTAATTCGGAAGGGTTGGGTGAAAAGTCCTAGTTTGGAGGGCTAGGTGAAAAGTCCTAACTTGGAGGGTTAGGTGAAAAGTCCCAACTTGGAGAATTAGGTAAAAAGTCCTGGCTTGGAGGGTCAGGTGCCTAGCTTGGAGGGCTAGGTTGGATGAAGGTCTAACTCGGAGGGGTTGGGTGAAAAGTCCTAGCTTGGAGGGCTAGGTGAAAAGTCCTAGCTTGGAGGGCTAGGTGAAATGTCCTAACTTGGAGGGTTAGGTGCAAATTCCCAACTTGGAGAGTTAGATTGAAAAATCCTTAGCTTGGAGGGCTAAGGTGAATGAAATCCTAGCTTGGAAGGTTAGGTCTGCGTCCCTGGATCGGTCTGGTGAACGATCAGGGAGTTGGCACGATGCTCCTTCGTGGATCGGTCTCGTGACCGATCCAGCGATGTCTGATCGGTCTGGTGACCGATCAGGGAGCGAACAGTGAGTTGAGTTCCCTTGCTAATCAGGTCCAAAACGGTCCGATGACCGATCAGAGACTTAGGATTTGATTAAAGAATCACTGTTCACTCAAGACTGATTGGTCTGGTGACCGATCAGGCTGGAGCCTGATTGGTCTGGTGACCGATCAGGCAGGAACCTGATTGGTCTTGGGACCAATCAGGAGTGTGCAGAAGACTGCTGGATCGGTCTGGTGACCGATCAGGCTCCTCCCTGATCGGTCTGGGGACCGATCAGGAGCAGAACTTTAATTCAAATATGCTGTCAGAAGTCTGTTTTCACTGCCGATTCTCTGCTACTTGCTGATTTCTTTTTGATATGCATTGCTAAGCCTCTGTTGGAGTGTGCAGGTGATAACAGGTGATTCAAACACTCAAGGAGGGTCAATGGGAGATTTTCCTTGGAGCAGGTTTGGATCTATTGTGTTTTCAGGTCTCAACGGCGTCTGGCGCAACTGGCAACTGACGAAGGCGCGGCTGGCAACTGACGGAGGCTCAGCTGGAGGAGTGTCCAGTGGACTGAGTGCTCAGAGAGGTCAGTGGGTCAGGGTGTGAGTCAGTGGTGCTGATGGAGCTAGCGACGTTGAGCCGGAGCTTAAGAGACAAAGCTGGATGCAGAGGAGCATAGGTGAACGAGACAGAAACTTGGGAAGTTTGGCTGGGCTGTGTTCGTGCTCTCTGTTGTTTTGTGCTTGAGCGATCTTGTTACATCTTTGTGAGCTTGTCTTCTCGAGTATCTCTGTGCTTAACTTGTATCTTCTTGAGATCACTTGTGGAGAGGTTTCTCCACCGAGAAGGAGGCTGCTACTATCCGGAGTTCACCGGGGCTTGATCTGCCGACGATCAAGGGATCGCCCACCTCACGGGCACGCCAAGGAGTAGGGGCAAGTTATCTCCGAACCTTGTATATCGAGGTGTTAGCGTCGGTTTGCTTCCCTTTGTGTTTTGCTTGCTATTCTTTATTTCTGCTTCTGTGTTTTTGTTTCCGCTGCTACTAATCTGATCACGCAGAAGTATCAAAGAGCAAGAAATTGTGTCTGGCTATATTCACCCCCCTCTCTAGCCATCTGTTTCCAACAAGTGGTATCAGAGCTTGGGGCTCTGTTCACGGCTTAACATCCGAGAGCTTACAACAAGATGGCTGGAAGAGAAGGAATGAGCACAAACCGACCTCCACTCTTCGACGGCACAGATTTTCAGTATTAGAAATCGAAGATGGAGTTTTATTTGAAGACAAACATGAGCATATGGTTCTTGGTCAAAGAAGGTTTCATCCTTCCAAGAGATGGTGAAGGAAAAGAGCTAGACTTCTCTATGTGGTCAGCTGAGCAAATCAAAAAGGCAGAAGCGGATGCTAAGGCTGTGGTCACCTTGCAATGTGGAATAACTAAGGACCAACTCATCAAAGTTGGTCCCTTTACAAGTGCAAAGGACCTATGGAACAAAATCTTTGAGCTCCATGAAGGAACTCAAGACACCCGGAGAGCCAAGAAGGATTTGCTTCACAGCCAACTCCAAAACCTCACCATGGGAGAAAATGAAAAGGTAAGTGAACTCCATGGATGGGTTAAAGAAGTATTGAATGGTCTCCACTCCATAAATGAAAAGGTAGAAAATAGAGACCTAGTGAGGTATGTACTCAAAGCCTTCCCTAGGAGTACTTTGTGGTCATCCATGGTGGATGCTTACAAGGTTTCTAAGGATTTATCTCTTGTTAAGTTAGAGGATCTATTTTGTGAAATGGAATTACATGAGATCTCTAACCAAGGCCCCAAAGAGAAAGGTTGACTTTTGTGGCATGTGACAGGAAGAAGAAGAAGGAGAAGGAGAAGGAAAAGAACCATTGTCATGTGGCTCTCGTAGCCTTAGAAGAATCATCCAATGAGAATAGTGATGAATCAAGTGACTCCTCAACCGCGCCTTCATCATCTTCGGATGATGAAGAGGTAATTTCTCCTGAGCTAGATAAGTGCTATAGAACAATAGCTTGCTTGACAAACATGCTTAAGAAATCTAAGACCAAAGTTAAATCCTTAAAATTAGAAGTAGAAAAATTGAAATCCTCTAAGGATGAGGTAATTGATGACTTGCATGTTAAGACCCTTGAGAATGACAATAAGGACTTAAAGAGCGAAGTTGAAAATCTCAATAATGTTCTTGAGAAATTCTCATCTAGCTCCAAAACCTTAGACATGATACTCAATTCCCAAAGGGCGGTTTACAATAAGGCCGGTATAGGTTACCGACCTAAGGAACCAACCTTTGTATCATTAATGTCAAGAACCCAATTTAGATCATCAAATGATTCTAGGGTTCAAAAGGTTAGAAAGAAATTGATTAAGGCATGGGTGCCTAAGTCCCTCATTGTTGATGCATTAGGTCCCAAAATTTGGGTACCTAAAACCTCCATATTTCGAATTGTATAAGTATTGTTTGAGAGGGAGCATCTATCAACATAGGTTGTTGATAAGTGGTGCTCCAAACCAAGGCTAAGGTTACACTAGTGTCAAAATAAGTCAACAAGCCTTGGAAATTGTTTTTATAAATTGCATGAAGGGTTTAGATTCACACATAACTTGCTTTTGCCATGAATTGCTTAGGATAATTAGTTTTCTTGTTGCAATTTATGTCTTACTGCAAGATATGATTTATGATATGCCATAACTCAAGCTTAAGGTGTTTTTGTTTGGTGAACACGATCAAATATGCCATGATTTTACAATGTGTGTTATTATCATTAATCTATGGCATGCAAATTTGATTTCAATCATGAACTTGATAGAAATGTGGGACTATGAATTCTCCAATCCAATCTATGAACTATCAGTAGAATGGAGAATTAGGATTCTAGACTTGGGACAAATCTAGATCTATGAGTTACCAAAATTGATTGAAGCAAGCATGTTATGAATACAATTGGAACATAATTAATCATGCATAAGTGTAGTTTACTTTTGTGTTAAAGTTTTACTATGATCAGTTTTGTTTCCAAAACAAAGAGGAAAGTGACTAGTTCATCTTTATCAAATAGCTATATACATCCAGGGATTGTGTGCTATCCATGCTTATGATTTTGTAAGCTGCCCATGTTTATGAATTTTCTAGTTAAATGATTGTATGCATGCATGTTTTAGAAATCTGGTCATAGTTACATACTAATTTTGTAACGCCCAATTTTTTTTTCCTAAGCGGCGTTACGTTAACATCCTTAAGGCATGTAAACCTCATAAGGCAGCGGAATGACTTTAACTTATACATGCCCTACCATATTCTTAGCTTAATGACATAGGAACCTTAGCATATTAACTTTGAACTTAAGCATCATATCATGGCATACGTAACCTCATATCATAAGGTTCACATTGAACTTAGGCATCATATCATGTCATACATAACTTCATATCATAAGGTTCCGTAGATCATTATTCTAGCATATAAGTACGCAAGGTAAAAATTCTAACATAAACTGTAAACATATGGGCCAAGTCACTGTCACACACATCTGTTCTTGCCCTCCTGCTGCTTCCTCACTATCCTCTTGCATGATCTGCGGTATAAGGAAAGAAGACTATAAGCACACATGCTTAGTAAGACTCTTTCCTACTCACTAAATCCGTTCGTCATTATTCATAAGCATATGAAACATAATCATTCCTTTATCATAAACATGAAGCACATAAACATGAAGCATGAACATAAACCTACTTAACTTAACATGGCATGATACATAGCATAATCATAATATAGTTAAACATTTCTACCATGGCATAAAGCATGGCATAAACATAATCATAACTAGACATTTCTAACATAGCATAGAGCATGGCATAAACATAATCATAAGGCATAAACCAACCAATATGACATAACATAAGCATGGTTTCCATCATAGCATATAATCATCTTCTTAACATAACCATGACATAGAACACTTACTATCATAAGCATTTCTTAACATGAAGCATAAACATAACATCATTATCATGGTATAATGCATAACTTGGATGAATGCATGGATGAAATGCATATATATATATAATAGGATGCTTAGCTTTTAAAACATATTTTCATTCATAGATACTTAAACATAATCATCACATTATTTGGGGTCCCCGGCTTGTACCACATACATACATCATGGCGCGCATCCCTAGTAAATACAAGGTAGCTAGCCTCAACCTACTAGGGTAAGGACAGCATAGTCGGTAGTCCTCGAACCGGGGCGTTCTTAAGGTGCCCATCCCTGTTGCACAGCTTCGGTAGTGCCAGAACCGTGGACAACTTCGGTAGTCCAGAACTGGGGCGTTCTTAAGGTACCCATCCCTTGGACCCATACTTCGGTCCGGTACAAGCCTCATTCATAAAGTAAAATACTTTACATGCTTCATCATTCATAACCATTCATAGCATAACATCATGATGCCTTAACGACCCGGCCCATTTACCGGTCCTTGTGACCGTCGTACCGTGTCGTTAACATAAAGGCATGAACATCATCTTCATTCATAGCATGCATCATCATTCGTAACATGGCACGCATCATTATTCATATCGTAGCATGCATCATTATTCATATCATGGTGGCATGCGTCATTCTTATCCTAAACATAGCATAACATGGTTCTTAACATATCATAGCATGGTTCTTAACATAGCGTAGCATGGTTCTTAACATAGCATAGCATGGTTCTTAAACATAGCATGAACACATAACATAGCATGGTTCTTAACATAGCGTAAGCATATAACATCCCATGGTTCTTAACCTAACATAAGTATTCATAGGTAGGACTTCCGTAAACATGATTCCTACTATCCAAGTGCATGACATGGAACATAAGACATTCCTAAATAACCCTATTAGGCATGGCATCCAATTCATAAGCATATACACATAAACATGGTACCTAGGGTTATAGGTAACTTCAACTCCTACCTCATGCTTGCACCCTTATACATTCTTCATAATGAACCATAAATCATCATTCCTCAAACATTAACTTCATCATACCCTACTTTCTTGACCTTGACCGAAACCTACATGGGAGGTTTCCATCATTCCCATAAATATATAAGATAGCATCAATTGAAGAAACATCCATACATTGCCTATAAGACCATAGGGAGTCCTTAAGGCTCATGATTAGGGTTAACCCTAATCCTTAGCCCCCTTTCCAAGGTCTGGCCGAAACCTACAAGGCCATGGGGCATGGAGAAATTCCATTAAAACCCCAAATTAATTACTTAAACACCAATCATACCTTACCATAGGGTCATTGGAGCCCTTACTTGAAATAATTCCTAACTCCTTACCCCATTAGGGTTCTTGGCCGAAACCTACAGAGGTACTAGGCCATGTGACACATTCATTTAATCACCCTTCATCTCTCTTATATCACCATAAACATCAAACATGTAGTTAAGGCTTGAAACCCAAACCCTACACATGGGTTTGTCATGTTGGCCGAAACCCTAGGGTACTCTAGGGTACCCCAAAAATTCCCAGAAATTCATATTAATATCTAAGCATCATAAGGGCATATTAAGAAACATTATCAAGATTGTTAGCATCATTTTTGAACCCTAAAACATGGTGGCCGAAACCCATCTTTTGGCTTGATCCCTAATTTTCTTTCCCTTCAACTTTAAATCTCAAACCCATCTTTATAATATGCTAAAAATCATAGAAATTATATAGAACTAATATACCACAGGTGAGGGAGTCTTACCTTCCTAGATTTCGCTTTTCAAAATTCAAATCGAAGATAACAAGAGAACCTTCTTCTCTAAACCTTCCTTAGTCCTTGTGTCCTTGTAGGGGCTTTAGATCTTCAAGATGGGGGTCCTTGGTGGAACTTTTCTCAAGGGAAAGGGAACCTTGAAATTTCGGCCAAAGCAAGGAGGAGGAAGAAGAAAGGAAGAAGAGAAGGGAAGTTGTAACTACCTCTCTTATTTATACTTTTCTCTTGAAGAGACATGTCTCTTCACTTCCCTAGCTTTTAACAAGCATGTTCCTTCTTCTCTAACAAAACATATGGCTTGGTGCATTGGTTATGACATGATTAGTGCAACTAGGAGGTTCAAGGTTCAATCCTTGCTTCCTCCCTTTTATATTTCCTTTTTATCACATTTTGCACTAATCCACATCCAAGCCCATTAAGCCAAGCCCATCATGAAATTTCATAATAATAATAATATTTCATGATTTCATAATAATAATATTTCATGAATTCATAATAATAATAATATTACATAATGAATTCTCTAATATTTCATATTCATAATATTAATAATATTACATAATATTTAATGAATTCTCTAATATTTCCTATTCATAATATTAATAATATTACATAATATTTCATAATAATATTCATGAATCCCATAATATTTCATAATATGAATTCATAATATTTCATAATATTTCATGATACTATTTCATGAATTCCATAATATTCACGATACTATTTCATGAATTCCATAATATTTCATATTTATGAATTCATAATATTTCATAATATTTCATGATACTATTTCATGAATTCCATAATATTTCATATTTATGAATTCATAATATTTCATAATATTTCATGATAATATATCATGAATTTCACAATATTTCCTATTCATGAACTCATATATTTCATAATATTTCATATGGGAAATTTCGGGGCGTTACAAATTTGATACAAGTGTGTTTTGAAAATTTGTTCATACCTTGTGTATCATGAAATTTGATCATACTTGGAATATTTTGATTCACACATGATCATGCCAAGAACATGCTTAGAACATAACTGATCATACAAACCTGGTTTTGGGACTCAAGTTCATGATTAAGAACATACTCATCATGCTTTGACACAGATCATGACATATATCTTGATTAAGGAAACCCTTAGGACTAAATGGATTAACATTAATTGAGTTAGGGGTTCGGGAATGGCTAAGAAGGGAAAAAAACAAACAACAAGGTTCTGAAACTTCTCAGAATTTCTGAAACTCGGTTTCTGAAATCTGATTCAGAAAACCTCTCTGTATCGAACTAGATTGGTCCATGGACCGATCAGGACACACTCTGATCGGTCTGGTGACCGATCAGGAATCATTCTGATCGATCTGGTGACCGATCAGATCAATACTGATTCTCAGATCAATTCAAATTGTATCAGACCACTCCTCAGACCAATCCCCCTTCATCAATTTTGATGAAGTATCAATAGAACTGAGTAGTAGGATGATGGTCAAGATACATGGAACAAAACCTAATACTGATTTGATACAAACCTATGTTAGAATGTTCAAATTCATAAGAAAGGGTTTGTTGAGCCATGACTCTTGTTCTTGATGTCGTGTTTCAGAAATGTTTCTGAAATGTCGAATATTAATAGAGTCTACACCCCTATTGTGGAATGTAAATTGTTAATGCAGTCTGATCAGGAATGTATCAGAGTTTCAGGAATTTTTCTGAGATTTGATCGCTCCCCAGACTAATAAGAAATATTTCTGTATCAAGTTATCAACGAACCTGATTGGTCACGGAGACCACTCAGGATTATATGTCGGATACAGATGCATTCCATACTTATCATATGAAACATATACATGTTTGACCTTGATATATTTCTGTATATGTTTTCATGTGCAAGTTCACACTTATTGCTGTATGATGCATATACATTGTTGCCATGATACATTTATGGTATATGCCTCTCATATGCAATTCAGAAATTATCCTTTGATTATTTTTTGGGGAGACCCTTGATTGAGGGGGAGTTGTGTTCAAACTTAATAACCATACCCTTTTTGATGTTTGACAAAGGGGGAGAGAATGGCTGATTAAGTTTATAGTTGTTATGGGGGAAGGATCATGATTCCCTTATGAGAATTGAATTGATTGATAAACTTAAATCGAGTTGTCAAACAACAAAAAGGGGGAGATTGTTGATGCAGTCTGGCCCGATTGTTGTTTTGGTGTTGACAACGATTTAAGTTTAGTAGAATGGATTTGGATTAAGTCCAGGTGGATCGGGAGATCGCACGCTGGCATGTGAAAAAGTCCTAGCTTGGAGGGTTAGGTGTGAAAAGTCCTAACTTGGAGGGTTAGGTGTGAGAAAATCCTAACCTGAAGGGTTAGGTGTGGAAAAATCCTAGCTTGGAGGGCTAGGTATGGAAAAGTCCTAATTCGGAAGGGTTGGGTGAAAAATCCTAGCTTGGAGGGCTAGGTGAAAAGTCCTAGCTTGAAGGGCTCGGTGAAAAGTCCTAACATGGAGGGTTAGGTGAAAAGTCCCAACTTGGAGAATTAGGTGAAAAGTCCTGGCTTGGAGGATCAGGTGCCTAGCTTAGAGGGCTAGGTTGGATGAAGGTCTAACTCGGAGGGGTTGGGTGAAAAGTCCTAGCTTGGAGGGCTAGGTGCAAATTCCCAACTTGGAGAGTTAGATTGAAAAAACCTTAGCTTGGAGGGCTAAGGTGAATGAAATCCTAGCTTGGAAGGCTAGGTTTGCGTCCCTGGATCGGTCTGGTGACCGATCAGGGAGTTGGCACGATGCTCCGTCGTGGATCGGTCTGGTGACCGATCCAGCGATGTCTGATCGGTCTGGTGACCGATCAGGGAGTGTGTGTTTCACTCACTGCACAGCTCTTGATCGGTCTGGTGACCGATCAGGGAGCGAACAGTGAGTTGAGTTCCCTTGCTAATCAGGTCCAGAATGGTCCGGTGACCGATCAGAGACTTAGGATTTGATTAAAGAATCACTGTTCACTCAAGCCTGATTGGTCTGGTGACCGATCAGGCTGGAGCCTGATTGGTTTGGTGACCGATCAGGCAGGAGCCTAATTGGTCTGGGGACCAATCAGGAGTGTGCAGAAGACTGCTGGATCGATCTGGTGACCGATCAGGCTCCTCCCTGATCGGTCTGGGGACAGATCAGGAGCAGAACTTTAATTTAAATATGCTGTCAGAAGTCTGTTTTCACTGCCGATTCTCTGCTACTTGCTGATTTCTTTTTGATATGCATTGCTAAGCCTCTGTTGGAGTGTGCAAGTGATAGCAGGTGATTCAAACACTCAAGGAGGGTCAATGGGAGGCTTTCCTTGGAGCAGGTTTGGATCTATTATGTTTTCAGGTCTCAACGGCGTCTGGCGCAACTGGCAACTGACGAAGGCGCGGCTGGCAACTGATGGAGGCTCAGCTGGAGGAGTGTCCAGTGGACTGAGTGCTCAGAGAAGTCAGTGGGTCAGGGTGTGAGTCAGTGGTGCTGATGGAGCTGGCGACGTTGAGCCGAAGCTTAAGAGACAAAGCTGGATGCAGAGGAGCATAGGTGAACGAGACAGAAACTTGGGAAGTTTGGCTGGGCTGTGTTCGTGCTCTCTGTTGCTTTGTGCTTGAGCGATCTTGTTACATCTTTGTGAGCTTGTCTTCTCGAATATCTCTGTGCTTAACTTATATCTTCTTGAGATCACTTGTGGAGAGGTTTCTCCACCGAGAAGGAGGCTGCTACTATCCGAAGTTCACTGGGGCTTGATCTGCCGACGATCAAGGGATCGCCCACCTCACGGGCACCCCAAGGAGTAGGGGCAAGTTATCCCCAAACCTTGTATATCGAGGTGTTAGCGTCGGTTTGCTTCCCTTTATGTTTTGCTTGCTGTTCTTTATTTCTGCTTCTGTGTTTTTGTTTCCGCTGCTACTAATCTGATCACACAGAAGTATCAAAGGGCAAGAAATTGTGTCTGGCTATATTCACCCCCCCCTCTCTAGCCATCCGTTTCCAACACTTAGAGGTGCAGTTGGGATTGTGGCGAGGTTTCTCCACCCACAAGGAGCTACATGAGATAGCCGGAGGGCATCCAAGGAGAGATCCATCGAAGGATCGAAAAGTTGTTTTATTCTTCATTTGTATTTGTATCTTTATATTGCTTGTATTGTTTGGAATAAAAAGTTTTAAGAGGCTTCTTCACTAGTGGAAGGTATCCTAGAAGGAAAAGGATAGTGGTGGTGGTAGTTGGATTTAGTTGCCTTGGAAGGTGGTGAACGAAGTAAAACCAAACATGTTGGTGTATGTTCTTGTTATGTTGGCATCGAGTTTGATTCAAGTTTTCCACTGCTTATTCAACGATAAGTACGAGATCGAGATGAATCTGAGTTATTCACCCCTCTCTAGCTCGCATGAGTCTTAACATAAGAGTTATAAATGAGGGTTGTAAATGAATTGAATATTTATGAACAAGTTTGATGTACAATTTAGTAAGAGTTTTAGGAACATTGCGAGCTAAAGGGGATGAATAGCTCCGATCACTTCATTTCGATTGTGTGCTTGTCGTTTGAATGCACAGTGGAATACTTGAATCAAACTTAAAATCATATGAACAACACCTTGGTTTTTAATTAGTATCTACCTCTTAAGGCGACTAATCTAAGATCTAGTCCTAACGATCTACTATCACCAAATCTTCTCATTCTTTAACATGAGTCGATTGATATCAAACATCAATCAACTGATGCAATCAGCCGAGTTGAACAGCTGAATTGATAAGCTTTTTGTTTGATTTCTGTCCGACATCAATTGACTAATATCATCAATTGAGTCGAATAATCGAATCAATTTATTTCTGTTCGATTACTAAATCCTAATGGTAGATCGAAGGTATCCGAGAATGAAAAAATTTAATGGTGGTAGATCGCTAGAACTAGGTCTTAATTGGATTAGTCATCTTAATAGATGGATTTTAAGTATAATCAAGGTGTTGTACATGTGACGTCAAGTTTGATTCAAATATTTTGCTAGCTTTCAAACGATGAGCATGCAATCGAGATGAGACGATCGTAGGTATTCACTCTTAGCTCGCATGGATCCTAACAGTTATGAGATATAAATATTTTGTGTTTGTATAATTTGAATTATTAAAGTAATCCCTTATTCATTACCTAACTTTGTAATTGCCTGATTAATATATAAAACCAAAGCTTTTGATCAATTAATTGCTAACTACAGATTTTATATTTAATCATTTATAAACTAAGTTTCAATTAAAAGAAAAAATGATAGTCTATAGATGTTTTATTTTCACAGGTTTAACACTGTAACATAATGAGTATACAGTATGACATATGATGGTTGACGTAGGATAGAGATTACATTCTAAAATTAATCCACAATCAGTCCAAACTCAGGTCTCATGACTATTAATCTCTACCATAACTTTTATGAAAACTATGTGGCGCGCGTTTGCATTTCTTTCTTTATTTGAACCTATCCGCGGATCATTTTTTGAATTTTTTTATCTATGTAAAATCGAGTCGAACAAACTTTCCTTCTCTTTCTCACATCAACCCTATAGGCTCGCTCGAATGTCTCTCGTAGCGATGTCATAAGGTCGATTGTGACAACCACGAGGTTGCTTGCGCCCACAACCACGAGGTTGCTTGTGCCAAGCCGCTACAAATTTATCGGAGTTTTTGAGATTTCCTTCTTTAATTCTCTTTTTTTACTATTTTTTCCTTCTTTTCTCATGAATTCCTTTTCTTTTCCTTTCCATCCTTGAAGAACTTTATCCATCTTAAATTCCTTCTTCAATCCATGCCTCCCCTCGGAATAAATAGAGCATAAGTATACTTGCTGCATCATCATGCATAATATGTGAAACAATGTAAACTTAGTCTACGTTACTAATGTATTTCGGATTACGTTAAAACTTTGCAACAGAAACCTAATCCAAACTTCATATCTCGACCATAATCAAAATGTCCAAATGTCGTTGGAAAATTTGTGATAGAACTTCTTTTCTTAATCAGTAAAACATAAAACATGAAAAATCATAAGAAAATTATAGGATTCAATCATACAGCAGACAAGGACAAATTTCTATACAGTGGATAATAATTTTTGCAACAATGAATTGCTATACAAACAGAGATGCTTCTGTAGATTCAATCATACAATAGGTAAGAAACCCCTACATGAATCGAACAATGATTTCTTATACAAACATAAATGCCTCTGTAGCACAGTTGTCCCTTTCTGTGTTATCTCTCTTATTACAACCAGGCTCCCAGCCAAAGTTATAAATGAGCGAGAAAATATCATATTCGGGCCAACATACTATGGACAGTAAGCCATCAGACAACGAATAAGCTAAGGTAAACATGCTCTGAAAATTGCCGACGAAGGAGGTGGACTGGCCTGAGATACACTTCCAAAAGAAAATTAGATTGACCGTAGGATGGGTCCCGATGCCACTTGGATACTCAAATTAGGGGTTACTAATTGAGATGATGTCTAGAAGGTGAGGTTGGAGAGAGAGGAGATAGAACCTAGTGGAGTTTATGCCAAAGATTCAACTTAGCTTGTCGATCCCCTTCTTCGTGAGTTCTTATAGGGTTTTAATGTTGGTTTGACAATATTTTTGACAATTTGTTAGTATAATCGATTTCTAGAATTTTAATGTTTATTTGACAATATGTTCAATGGATTATAGTCAGGTCAAAGTTGACCAGATAACTAGTAAGGGTGAGAAGACTTAGAGGAATGAATTCTAAAGAGAAAATCCTAGAGGAGTGAACCCTAGATAATGAAAAGACTTAAAGGAGTGAACTCCAAGCAAAGAAAAAAACTCTAGGAAGTGAACCCTAGTTATTGAGAAGACTTAGTGTTAAATATCAAAAATTAGGAAGGCTAAATTGATTAAAAATCAAAACTTAAGGGTGTAAGTTGGATAGCTTAAATATTGAGGGGCTTTTTGCAAAATTTCTTTCACTTATATAAAAAAACCTTTTCCCTTCTCCTCTTCGAAGTTAACTCCCTCTCCTCGCGAACCACCACGCAGCCTCTCCTCGCGATTTCCCTCTCTTCGTCGCACAAGAAGGAACCGCCGACAATCTCCCTCTCCTAACCCTAATCGCGGCTCCTCCTCCTTCCCCAAGCGATTGGCGCGCCGCAACCCTGTTCGCCAATTCCTCTCCTTCTCTTCATCGCCTAAAATGCCTCCTTGATTTGCTCTTCTCTGGTTTGCTTCTTCCCCCTTCAATCTCTTTCCCTCTCTCTATTGGGGTCTGCCGATCAGGGAGTTCCCTAGACTTCATCGTCGATCGCCGCTAGATCCATTCCCCTTTCTTTCCGATCGGGAGTGCCGGAGGGCAACATCCTCTTGCATGCGAAGGCTTCGCTCAGGGTCAAGAATTCCTCACCTCTCCTTAGATCCGGTGATGTTTTCTTATGGTCGAATGGCTATGAGATCTTGATGTGAAGGCTGAATTAGGGCTATCACTGTGTTGTTTTCTTATGATATGCTTTTGGGCAGCGAAGGGAAGTTTGGGAGGTGATTGGGGTTCACCGAAGGAGAGGGTACACTTCCAAATCCTTTGGGAAGGGGCTGATTTATGCCGGATCCGAGCATAGAGTTGGTCGCCGGTGTGATCTCAGGTGAAGTTTGCTTGTTTAGGTTTCATTTTGGTGTTTCATTGTATATCATTTCAAATCAGTGTGGGTAGCTCTTTGGCCAAATTTCGGATGTTGTAGAGATGATTTTATTCATTTTGTTTCTTGTCGTGAGTTGATGGGTGAGAAGTTCTATTTATGGAGTTCTTAAATTGGGATTTGTTCTTGAAAGAGATTAGTGTAGGATCAGCCAGATTAGTTGAGAACAATTAGGATTTGAATTAGTTAAGATATGAATAAGTTAACTCCTCACTACCGCAGATCTATGTTGTTTTCAATGTCTTTGTTCTTTGTTTCCCCTCCTTACTGTGTGCCACATGTAGAACGGATGTTGTTTTCAATGTCTTTGTTCTTTGTTTCCCCTCCTTACTGATGTTGTTTTCAATGTCTTTGTTCTTTGTTTCCCCTCCTTATTGTGTGCCACATGTAGAACGGATGTTGAATTATGATTAGATTATAATTATGTTAAGTAGCTAATTTAGTTAATTTATTTAATTATATAAATAGTTAAATTTTATCCTTGACACAGGATCTTATTCAGATACATAGGTTGAGAGTGAGGCAAGCAGTTGATATTCTCTCCGTTATGCCACACTCGATCACTCATGGATAGTGGATGTTAGAGTTGTAGGCAAGTAATTGATACCCTCTCCATTGTTTACGAGGGATAGCAGAGCTATTGGTGACTCTCCTTTTTTTAGGATTTTGGAGTCATTAGCTTCCCAGCATCCTATACACTCAGCCACTTATAGCAATGCTAGTTGTTAGAGTGCATACAATTGTCATAGCCTTATCCACTCGGCCTCACAAATGTAATGTGATGGCGGCTTGACTGGCGTCAGGGGTGACACATGTCATTGCATCATGTGCATTTATTGCATATTATATTTTTTTATGTTTGCTGCATTTGTTTATGTTATAATTATTGCATTTGATTGACATATATGTATGAGTTATTATTTCACTTTCATTCAATTTTACACATTTATATATGTTATTCTATTTCGGAGACTAGATACTGTTGCTTCTACCTATTTGTTGTATCTTTTTATATGTCATGTGCTTATCTATCTGATTACCTACAAAATTCACCCGGATTCACCACCCCTTGCATTTAATTATGTTTTAGATAGTCAGTAGTTGCGTTACTTAAAGCTAGGAGAGGATCTAATTGTTAGTCCCACGGTGTTGAGTATTTTGGTTATTTTCACATTTTCTTTAGTAAACTGATATATATTATTATTTTAGTAAACATTTGTTTAGTTTATTGAGTGGAGTTATGAGTTTGCATTTATGGACTTGATATATATATCATTGGACTTGAGTTTTATTTGGCATATGTGATTTCTTTTCTTACTATCCTCTATCTTGCATGGTTGTGATATTTTGTTTACATTGTTTTTATTGTCGTCAGCCATGTTAGCTTAGCTATATCCTTTATGGTGTAGGATGAATGTATAAATATTTCAGATTGTCCGTTGTACAGGGGAGATGTTGTCCATTTTTGAGAAAGCATGGGCCTTGGGAGGCGTGACAATTTTTGGTATCAGAGAGTCAATTTTATGAGATTTATCTAAGCTTTACAGATTTTTATATTTTTACAGAGTTATTTTCTCAATATAGTTGTGTTTTGGGACTTGGCAGTTAGGAGGCCTCTTCCAGCAATTACGAAGTAAGTGGTGTAAATTCTTATATATATATGTTAGTAATACATGTTGGTACTTGTAACAGGTATGCCTCGTTGTATTGAGTTGTTTCCACCCCGTGCATATGAACGTGGACGATGATCACGGGGGAGGATAGTGGAGTCAGTGAGAAACTCGAGTCAAGAGGTTAAAAGACCCACCAGGGTGGAGCTGACTAGACCCGACCAAGGGTCGGGTCCAGCTCGGACCTAGCTCGAGTCAACGGGCCGGGTGGCCTGTTGACCCGGTTCGCCGGGTTGAACCAAAACCGACCTGGTAGGATGCTGGGCCAGTTCCAATTCTAATGGCGGTGGAACCGCCTAATCGGCGATTCGAACCGCCGGTTCCAACGGCTCCGAACCGCCGGTTCTAACGGCTCCGAACCGCCGGTTAACCGGCGGTTCGGAGCCGTTGGAGAGGTTTTTTTTTAATTTTTTTAAAATTTTTTTCAACGGTTAAAATTATTTGATCATTTTTTGATCAATGACTATGAATTGTGGTCGTTATGATCCAAACTCTATAAATAGGGAGTTCATTTCATCATTTTCACACACATCTTCTCTACTTTCATTCTCAACTTCATATTCTCTATGCGTTTTCGGCTTTATCTTTCGACAACAATGGAAGGTGATCACGGAGCTTCATCATCTCAATCTCGAGGGGGGGGGGGGGGGAGAAATAGCGCACAAGGATCCCAACATTCAAATTCAATCCACCGATGATGAGACTGAGGCAGCCCCAGCACCTTCCGATGCCCGAAACACAAGGAAGTACCGATGCAATTACTTCTAAAGTTCAGGAAAATCCTCCTTTAAAATCTTCTATTTTTATTAAACATTTTGAGAAGGTCACACTTCCGTCAGGAGAATTGTGTGTAAAATGTAAGCATTGCAATGCTTCCTACAAATTCCAAGTCGGCGGCAGCTATGGGTCGTTAAAACGATATGTGGAAATGAAGCACTCGACGAAATATGGACTTGACCGCTCTCAAGCATAATTTTCAAGATTTTATAGTGGTATTAGTACTGATTATGGTTTATTTTTATATTTTGATAATAAATTAAGTGAATCATTAGCCAAATTTGTTTCCGTAGAATATCTTTCTTTTAGTTTTGGATCTAAATGCACATTTGAAGATGTTCTGGAAGGAATTAGCGTTGACAGTCAGTCACCAGGATTTAGCCCATGAGGATGATGACGAGAGACGAAGAGCTTCCACCCTACGAGATTAACACGAGCATTAAGGGAACACGCCGGAGGTTGTCCGTGTAACGCCCGCTTTTTTTTTGTAAAGCGGCGTTACGTTAACATACATAGGGGCATGTGAACATCGTAAGGCAGCGGGATAATTTAAACTTACACATACATGCACCTAACTAGCCTTTCTAACATAGTAACATGGAAACTTAGCATATTAACACATACTTGACATCATACTTAACATGGAAACATCATACTTAACATCATGTCATAAGATTCCACAAGTAGCAAGTGTAAGCACATAAGTAGCAAGTGTAAAATATTCTTGACAATGCCATCCTAGGTTTAGCATAAGACTTATAGGTATATCTTTTATTGGCCAAGTCACTACCACACACACGCATTCTTGCCCCTCCTGCCGCTTCCTTATTGTCCTCTTGCTTGATCTGCAGTAAGAGGAAAATAAGACTATAAGCACATAGGCTTAGTAAGACCCTCTCCTACTCACTAAAACCATTCATCACATACCATATGCACACAAAACATTAGCATAACTTGGTTCTTAACATAAATCATAAGCATATAAAATCACTTAGTATGACATAGTTCCTAGCATAGAACATGAGCATAAATATAAACATAAAACATACTTAGCGTGGCATGATACATGGCATGAATATGAGCATAATTATTCTTAATATGGCGTGATACATGGTATAAACGTAACACAGAATATACTTATCATGATATGTTACATGGCATAAATATAACATAAACCCTACTTAGCATGGCATGATACGTGGCATAGAAATAAACATGAAACATAAGCATAAAACATTTCTATCATGGCATAATTCTTTAACATAAATTCTAAGCATAAAACCTTTTCTATCATGACATAATTCTTCACATCAAACGTAGCATAACATACTTTTCCCTCATGGCATAATGCATAACATGAATGAATGCATGAGTCAAATGCATATACATACGGATGCTTAATTTTAAATTCATACTTTTAATACTTAAACATATTCATAACATCATTGGGGTCCTCGGCTTGTACCACATACATACATCATGTGCGCGCATCCCTAAGTAAATACGAGGTAGCTAGTCTCGACCTACTAGGGTAAGGACAGCTACGGTAGTCCCAGAACCGTGGACAGCATAGTCGGTAGTCCAGAACCGGGGCATTCTTAAGGTGCCCATCCCTGTTGGATAGCTTCGGTAGTCCCAGAACCGTGGACAGCATAGTCGGTAGTCTAAAACCGTGGATAGCATAGTCGGTAGTCCAAAACCGGGGCGTTCTTAAGGTGTCCATCCCTTGGACCCATACTTCGGTCCGGTACAAACCCATTCATAAAGTAAAATAACTTCACATGCTTCATCATTCATAGGACATTCATAGCATATTTAAATATAACATAACCCTGTTACATGAAGCATGACATAAAGCATACTTGACCTTTCATCGTTCATACTTAATGCATAGCATCATTATGCCTTAAAGGCATAAGCATCATCTTCATTCATAAAACATGGCATGCTTTCCTAAAACATTATTCTTGTTCATAGTGCTTGCATAATCATGGTACATAAAGTAAGCATTGCATTGCATACATAAGCATAATATCTATCGCAAGCATACATGGATAAGATTCCGATAAACATGTTACGTGCTATCTAAGTGCATGACATAGAACATAAGACATTCATGAACAAACCCTACTAAGCATGGAATCTAACATAACATACCAAACATGAACATAACACTTAAGGTTAGGGTTATAGGTAACACAATTTCTACCACATGCTTGAACCTATATATATACATCATAATAAGTCATAAACAATCATTCTTGAAACCCTAACTCCACCTAAACCCCAATCAATTTGCTTTGCCGAAACTTGTAAGGAAGGGGTTCTATCATTCAAGTGACATGTAAGATAGCATAAGGAAAGGAAAGACCATACATTACCTATAAGGCCATAGGAAGTTATTAGGGCTCATGATTAGGGTTAACCCTAACTCCTAGCCCTACTTCTTGGGGTTGGCCGAAACTTGCATGGGCCATGGGTTCATAGAAAAATTCATAAAATTTCCAATTAACCATCTAACACCATCCATACCATACCATAAGAGCCATTGGAATCCATTAATGAAGTAAACCCTAACTCCTTGCCCCAAAACCCATCTTGGCCGAAACTTGTAGGGTTACAAGGTCATGTGAAAATTCACATAAATAACCCTCAACCTCCTTTGTGTCATGAGGGTATACAAGATACATAATTGAAGGGTTAGACCCAACCCTAACCATGGAATCATGGTGGTGGCCGAAACCCTAGGGGGTCTTAGGGTACTCCAAAAATTCTCCAAATCCTATTTTATTCTTCATTCATCTTAAGAAAACATTAGAGAATATGAGTGAGATTTTTAACATCATTTTGAACCCAAAAACATGGTGGCCGAAACTCATAAGGCCAAGTTCATGATTTTTTTCTCAACATAAACCCAAACGAAACTTTATATTATGGTAAACATCAAGGAGAACTATCATACCACAGGTGAGGGAGTCTTACCTTGGGTTATCCTGATTTTTCACCTTGAATATAGAGAAACCGAAAGAACTTCTTTGACCTTAGGCTACCCCTAGCCCTTGTAGCCTTGTGGAAAACCCTTAGATCTTGAAGATGAGGCCTTCTTGTGGAGCTTTTCCCAAAGGGAAAATCTCCTTGTGGGTTTCGGCTAGAATGAGGAAGGAGGAGGGAGAAGAGTAGATTTGGTGGAAGAAGGAAGAAAAGTAACTCCCATGCCACCTCTTTATACTACATTAAGGAGGGCAAGTGAAGAGTCATGGTATCTCTTCCCTTGATGACTCTTCATTTTCCCTAAGCCTTAACTAAAATCCACTTCATCCTCTACTAGCACTCCCTTGCTAGGTGAATTGGTTAGTACATGCATAGTGGTACACTAGGTCCAAGGTTCAATCCTTGGTGCATGTACTTTATTTTTACTTCATTTTATTTTTTTTAATTTTTCTTTCAATTTCGAAAATTCCCCTAAGACTCACCCATTATTATGCTAATATTCCTAATTAAAACCCCTTTATATTTATATTAAATTCTACCTAAAATCCACTAATAATCGTGGTACTAGAAAAGCCCATTTAAGGCCCATTAGTATTTAACTTCCCAATTTAAATGGAAAAAATCATGGATAACTAGGCTAAAAATTCGTACTAGTATCTCTAGATTCCTCAAACATTATCCAGGCATGATCAATATTTTAAAGAAAATATTGAAAAAATTTTCTGGGTGGTTACAGTCCGACGGAGCCCACTTCGACGCTCAAGTCATTACCTGAATCTCGCAAAGGGAAGTAAATAAGGGAAAGTGCATGTAAGAATGAGCGTAACCCCCATACCTAGGGGGTTGGAGTACCTTTTATACCTGAGGTGGCAGTCACACGTGTCCCCACGTTCTTCTCCACATCCCCTCAATCGTCGGTTACTGGATAATATTTGTAACGGTCCTCGCAACCATTAAATCTAAGTCGTTGCACTAATTAAAGCTTTAATGGTCGCGTATTATGGGTCATGAGTATCCCATAATAATAGGTGATGATTATCCATAGATCCGAAGAAAGGGGACAGGTACTCGAAGTCGAGTGATCCTTGGGCTCCGCTACCTCGAGGTGATCTTGGGGACTTTTGGCCCGGGCGGGGTCCTGGACGTTCACCTTCCCGAGTTGATCTCGGGGACCTGACCTCTCGAGGTGGTCTCGTGAATCTCCCNAGAGAGGGGAATCGAGGCCAATTTAGATAAAGTGAAGGTCATCCTTGACATGTCATCTCCTCGCAACTTCAAGGAGGTACAGCGGCTGAACGGCAGAATTACGGCTCTTTCTAGGTTCATCTCCAAGTTTGCCGACAGAACCCTATTATTCTTCAAGATTTTGATAAAGACAGTCAAGTTCGACTAGGACGACCAATGCAAGAAGACATTTACAGATATTAAATCCTATCTTGCCGAGCTCCCCATCCTTTACAAGCTAGTGGAAGGGAAAACATTGTTCGTCTACCTATCCGTAGCTGAACAAGCAGTGGGCTCTGCACTCATCCGAGAAGAAGGCACTGTGCAGTATCCGGTCTACTTCTTCAGACACCTCCTAAAAGATGCAGAGACACACTGTTGAGGCAATCGACCCTTAGATGATCTGGAGGATCATAGGGTTTTGATGTATATGGGCAATATGGTTAAGTTAGGATTTATTGTGTTCTCATATGTGTACATGAGTTTGCAGGTGTACAGGTACACATGGACATGGGTGATGTCTTCATGTGAAGGATGGCATGGAGGCAAGCTGGAGGCTTGCGTACGCATCCGAGGGACGAGGGCCGAAGATGAAGAGGGCGTGAAGGCAACAGTCGAGGCTGTTGGTGAAGAGTCAGCCGGGTTGTGAGGTCTGAGTATGAGTGTTTGTACTCAGGGGCTAAGCCGGGAGGGTTTGAGTGCCGAGAGACATGTACTCAGGAGTGTAACCCTAGGCTTGGGTGTGTACAAGTCGATTGGCCATGGGGCAGTCGACTGGTGCTAACTGGAACAGCTGTCCAGGATTCGAACGTTGTACTGTAACGGTCGAATCTGAGTGGGACCAGTCGACTACACCAGAGGCAGTCGACTGGTAGCGACTGTTTCAGATTCTAGCCCTATTTAAAGGGGCTCGTTTCAAACTACTATCTCTTGACGAAACTCTCTTGGGAAAAGTGAGTTAGTAGTCTTTTGTGCCCAGATCTTGTCAAAGTAATTGTGGTGAGGTTTCTCCACCCACAAGGAGCGACGAGGGCTAGCCGGAGGTTATCCGGGGATTGATCCACCGACGGATTCTTGGATTAGTCACCCGTCCGGGGTGGATACCAAGTAACATTCTGTTGTTAGCATTGCTCTTATTCTTTTGCATATTATTGTATCTGCTGCGCTAACAACCTTGTATAGATTCAACAAAAAAGTGCTATTCACCCCCCCCCCTCCTCTAGCACGCCACATCGATCCATCAGTTGGTATCAGAGTGAAGGACCGCTCTTGATCGGACTAACCTTCAAGGGAGCACCCGCTAGAGGAAGAAGAACATGGATGATAAGTTGGGGGAAGACATCAACACACCACCAGCCTACAATCATGGAGAATTCGGCTATTGGAAGGCAATGATGGAAAATTGGCTAGGGATGGATTGGGAGTGTAGAATGACCATTGAAGACCCCTTTGAAATTCCGAGAGACAAGCACGGGAAGAGGCTTCGTCCTAGACATTGGACAGATGAACAACGAGAGTAATCTAGGGCAAACGAAAAGGTAATAAATATATTGATTGATATGTTGCCTAAAAACGTGTTGAGTTGTGTAGGAGAATATAAAAGTGCGTATGAGTTATGGAGCAAACTAGAAGAACTTCACAAAAACCTTACACAAGTTCAACTAGTAGAAGAACTCGAAGAAATAAGCTCAAGGGTCCAAGAAGAAGAAGAATTGATCATCTCCTTGAGTGAAGAAGCATCCACCTCATCCGAAAGAAGAGAAGTATCAACATCAAGGGTTGAGGGGGAGAGATCTTCATCCCCACAAGAGCAAGAAAAGACTTCCACCTCCACCAAAGCTAAATCGAAGGAGCATATTATATGCTTTGGGTGCAACAAAAGGGGGCACTATAAGGATAAGTGTCCACTAGGTAAAAAGGAGGTAATTCCTAAACCCAACTCCATTTATTTAAATTCTAACATGGGGTGTAGGAATGAGAAGGCTAAAAAGGAGAAGAGAAGGAATATTCGATTGCGGGGAACTAGGGCATTACCATACAAAATGTCCAAGGAAAGGAGAGTTGAAAAAGATGGAGCATCTAAGGAAATGGGAGAAAGAGAAAAAGATGAGCTCACATCAAGGGGGAGCTACAAGGGTAAGGGAGGTAATCCCTAATTTCACTTATGTTCAAAACTCTTCTATGAATGCTAGGAATATAAAAGATTGTTTGCCTAGATGTATGTAACGGCCGCTTTTTTTTTTAAGCTGTGTTACGTTAACATACATAGGGGCATGTGAACATCGTAAGGCAGCGGGATAATTTAAACATACACATACATGCACCTAACTAGCCTTTCTAACATAGTAACATGGAAACTTAGCATATTAACACATACTTGACATCATACTTAACATGGAAACATCATACTTAACATCATGTCATAAGATCACACAAGTAGCAAGTGTAAGCACATAAGTAGCAAGTGTAAATTGTTCTTGACAACGCCATCCTAGGTTTACCATAAGACTTATAGGTATATCTTTTATTGGCCAAGTCACTACCACACACACGCATTCTTGCCCCTCCTGCCGCTTCCTTATTGTCCTCTTGCTTGATCTGCGGTATGAGGAAAATAAGACTATAAGCACATAGGCTTAGTAAGACCCTTTCCTACTCACTAAAATCATTCATCACATAACATATGCACACAAAACATTAGCATAACTTGGTTCTTAACATAAATCATAAGCATATAAAATCACTTAGTATGACATAGTTCCTAGCATAGAACATGAGCATAAATATAAACATAAAATATACTTAGCGTGGCATGATACATGGCATGAATATGAGTATAATTATTTTTAACATGGCGTGATACATGGTATAAACGTAACACAGAATATACTTATCATGATATGTTACATGGCATAAATATAACATAAACCCTACTTAGCATGGCATGATACGTGGCATAGAAATAAACATGAAACATAAGCATAAAACATTTCTATCATGGCATAATTCTTTAACATAAATTCTAAGCATAAAACCTTTTCTATCATGGCATAATTCTTCACATCAAACGTAAGCATAACATACTTTTCCCTCATGGCATAATGCATAACATGAATGAATGCATGAGTCAAATGCATATACATAAGGATGCTTAATTTTAAATTCATACTTTTAATACTTAAACATAATCATAACATCATTGGGGTCCCCGGCTTGTACCACATACATACATCATGTGCGCGCATCCCTAAGTAAATACGAGGTAGCTAGTCTCGACCTACTAGGGTAAGGACAGCTACGGTAGTCCCAGAACCGTGAACAGCATAGTCGGTAGTCCAAAACCGGGGCGTTCTTAAGGTGCCCATCCCTTGGACCCATACTTCGGTCCGGTACAAGCCCATTCATAAAGTAAAATAACTTCACATGCTTCATCATTCATAGGACATTCATAGCATATTTAAACATAACATAACCTTGTTACATGAAGCATGACATAAAGCATACTTGACCTTTCATCGTTCATACTTAATGCATAGCATCATTATGCCTTAAAGGCATAAGCATCATCTTCATTCATAAAACATGGCATGCTTTCCTAAAACATCATTCTTGTTCATAGTGCTTGCATGATCATGGTACATAAAGTAAGCATTGCATTGCATACATAAGCATAGTATCTATCGCAAGCATACATGGATAAGACTCCGATAAACATGCTACGTGCTATCTAAGTGCATGGCATAGAACATAAGACATTCATGAACAAACCCTACTAAGCATGACATCTAACATAACATACCAAACATGAACATAACACTTAAGGTTAGGGTTATAGGTAACACAATTTCTACCACATGCTTGAACCTATATATATACATCATAATAAGTCATAAACAATCATTCTTGAAACCCTAACTCCACCTAAACCCCAATCAAGTTGCTTGGCCGAAACTTGTAAGGAAGGGGTTCTATCATTCAAGTGACATGTAAGATAGCATAAGGAAAGGAAAGACCATACATTACCTATAAGGCCATAGGAAGCTATTAGGGCTCATGATTAGGGTTAACCCTAACTCCTAGCCCTACTTCTTGGGGTTGGCCAAAACTTGCATGGGCCATGGGTTCATAGAAAAATTCATAAAATTTCCAATTAACCATCTAACACCATCCATACCATACCATAAGAGCCATTGGAACCCATTCATGAAGTAAACCCTAACTCCTTGCCCCAAAACCCATCTTGGCCGAAACTTGTAGGGTTACAAGGTCATGTGAAAATTCACATAAATCACCCTCAACCTCCTTTGTGTCATGAGGGTATACAAGATACATAATTGAAGGGTTAGACCCAACCCTAACCATGGAATCATGGTGGTGGCCGAAACCCTAGGGGTCTTAGGGTACTCCAAAAATTCTCCAAATCCTATTTTATTCTTCATTCATCTTAAGAAAACATTAGAGAACATGAGTGAGATTTTTAACATCATTTTGAACCCAAAAACATGGTGGCCGAAAGTCATAAGGCCAAGTTCATGATTTTTTCTCAACATAAACCCAAACGAAACTTCATATTATGGTAAACATCAAGGAGAACTATCATACCACAGGTGAGGGAGTCTTACCTTGGGTTATCTTGATTTTTCACCTTGAATATAGAGAAACCGAAAGAACTTCTTTGACCTTAGGCTACCCCTAGCCCTTGTAGCCTTGTGGAAAACCCTTAGATCTTGAAGATGAGGCCTTCTTGTGGAGCTTTTCCAAAGGGAAAATCTCCTTGTGGGTTTCGGCTAGAATGAGGAAGGAGGAGGGAGAAGAGTAGATTTGGTGGAAGAAGGAAGAAAAGTAACTCCCATGCCACCTCTTTATACTACATTAAGGAGGGCAAGTGAAGAGTCATGGTGTCTCTTCCCTTGATGACTCTTCATTTTCCCTAAGCCTTAACCAAAATCCACTTCATCCTGTACTAGCACTCCCTTGCTAAGTGAATTGGTTAGTACATGCATGGTGGTACACTAGGTCCAAGGTTCAATCCTTGGTGCATGTACTTTATTTTTACTTCATTTTATTTTTATTTTTCTTTTAATTTCAAAAATTCCCCTAAGACTCACCCATAATTATGCTAATATTCCTAATTAAAACCCATTTATATTTATATTAAATTCTACCTAAAATCCACTAATAATCATGGTACTAGAAAAGTCCATATAAGGCCCATTAGTACTTAACTTCCCAATTTAAATGGAAAAAATCATGGATAACTAGGCTAAAATTCGTACTAGTATCTCTAGATTCCTCAAACATTATCCAGGCATGATCAATATTTTAAAGAAAATATTGAGAAAATTTTCTGGGTCGTTACAATGTAATTTTGATTTCAAGTATCATGATAGAACCAAAAACAGTTTTGCATGCCAAAATATTCAAAATTCTATGTTTCATGATAAACCTAGGAATTTTAGGACTAAGGACCAAGGCATAAACCCTAGGGAAGGGAGAAAAATGCCTAGAAAAATTGGTAAACCTAGAAATAATCAAATTAGGTCTAATGATTCTAAGGTTAGGAAATTAGAAAAGGAAAATCAAGCCTTGAGAGCAAAACTTGATAAGTTAGAGAAAACCCTAGATAGAGTCATTAGAGGGTCAAAGGGGACAAGTATGATGCAAAAAGATCAATACCTTAGGAATGGTAGACCGGATTTAGGATATCACCCTAAGAGGGCAAGTGTGAGTAAAATGCAATATTCAAGGGTGCCCTATAACTATGGTAGAGAGAAAGTCAAAAATGACAAAGAAAAGCCATTTAAAGAAAAAGCAAAGGAATTGACCAAGCAAAAGGTCTATAAGGTTAAGAGAGTGAGAGTGGAAGGTCAAGAAACATCGGAGAAGCACTGGTGTGTGCTTGCCTTTGTAGATGAGCCTCCTAGGGAGGTAACTAGGGCTAGGAGCTCAAGGGAGAGTTCTAGAAGCCAAAATAAGATCCATGGTGAATGGATCTCAGGTGGTTTCCTTCTAGGAGATTAAATGGGCTATAAAGTGTGTCAATGGGTTTGAAAGGTTAAGGTTAGCCTAACTCATAGAGAATTGGCATACTAAAGGGAGAATTATGGTGAAAAAGAAAGAAATTGGGATTTTAATTGAGATAAAGTGGTTTTAATGTCTAAAACTATATAACTTGATGCTCTGAATGGATTTTGAATGAGTATGGGAAGAAGTATCAAGGTGAGGTCGAAATTAGAACTTTTGGGAAAAGTTTCATGATACAATTTAGAAAAAGGTGAAGTTTGTATCAGTTTTGGGATTCGGAATAGTTTTGACTGAAATTATATTTTTCCCAGGTAGATATGGGATCCACAAATTTCTCCATGAAATTTCAGATTTTTTGAGAATTTATGGAATTAATAGTGCATTACTGAATTTCGGGCCGAAACACTATGTTTCAGATACCAGTCGACTGGCAGGAGGCCAGTTGACTGGGAAAACTCACAGAATGTATTTACATTCAGAACCAGTCGACTGCCATGTTGCTAATCGACTGGGACGCGGGTTTTATAAAAGGAAATGGGCGCGCCGGGAGAGCCAAACCCTAGGGTTTTGGTGATCCCCCGGCGATTTTCTTCTCTCCCGAGCTCCTCCCTCACCTCAAGCTCCACTAAGCCCTAAAATCCCTCTCTAAGTCCTCCTCTAATCTCGATCTATCCCTAGGGTTTGTTAAAACTCTCCTCTTCAAGTCAATCCTTCACAAATCAACATCATGAAAAGAATGGCAAAAAGGTATAATGTTTTAGGTTTAGTTCTTCATTTAAGACCTTATTTTGGAACTAATGTGTATTTTGTGCATGTTTTCTTGGCTATTTTTCTTTTTGGGGGCTTGGTATTGATATGCATGCATTGGGTACTCTAGGGTTGTGTCTAAGAGATCTAGGGGTGAAGGTTCATCACGTCCAGGTCCACAAGCCCCAGAAGAGTCTAGGTTTAAGAGCTTAGAGTGTAAAAAGAGATTTGAAGAGAATGAGTTTGTCCCAATGCATTGTCGGTACTTGAACAAAGCCTATTTTCAAGAAAAAGGACCTTAGATTATTGAGATGGTCACCCATTTTGGCATTGAACAACTGGTATACTGTCAACATGATGTTAATATTGATTTATGCAAGGAGTTCAATGCCAACTTAACCTATATTGATTCAGAAAATAGTCTTTATGAATCTAGAATGGCCGGTGTTACCATTCCCTTCGCAACCATGATTCTGGCTAGTTTCTTAGAGTGCCGGACTTCAAACAATGTTAATACCTATTTTCCAAATGTTGTTGAGCCGCTTGAGTTTCCAGACGTGACCATTGATCAGATTCATTTGTACTATTTTAGAAGACATGGGCATGAATCTGAGCGTACCTTTGATGCTAAACTCATGAGTCCATTTAGTCATGTTCTATACAAAATTGTTATAGAGTGTCTCCTACCCATTGTTACTGAGGGGAGGGCAAGGATTCGATTACCTCACTTAGTAATGATGTATGCTCTTGAGCGGAGGTTGGACATAGATGTGTCTCTTCATGTTTTTACCTCCATTTGACACTTTCCCCAAAGTGTTAATGGGAAAATCTACATGCCCTTCTTTCATGTGTTGACTGAGTTCTTTCAGTTACGATTCGGTATTCGCGTCACCAGTGGTCAGGGCTGGCATCTGTCCAAGGACTATGATCAGATTGTCACACGCCAATTGTCCTTGGCAGGTATTGAGAGTAGGCAGGGGACATTTGTCTGGAGGGAGCGTCTAGAGTCATAGAGTTCAGATGAGGAGCCTGGCGGGATGGTTACACGTGCAGAGTTCACCTAGCTTTGATCTGATGTCCACAGACTTCAGGAGGATGCTCACGTCATCCGTGAGGATATTCACGAGGTATGACAGACTGAGTAGAGGATGGAGGTGGCAGTTGATAGGATTACCCGGCGCCAGGATGACATGTACAAGATGATGCGACAGTGGCATCTCGCTTTCCAGGGTCCTCCTCCTCCTCCACCTCCAGGCAGTGACGATCCTATGTTCTGACCAGATGATGCAGTTTTTGGGAGTTGTTCAGTGTTGAGAGCATTACTATTATCTGATGTATTTTTATACCTCTCAAACACTTTCCAATCTGATGATTGTAACTATTTGGATGACTTCAGGGCTTTGGCCCTAGCTACTCTTTTGGATGTTTATTTCATGATTGCTTTTATGGTTCCACGTATGATACATTCTCTTCTATGTTATTGAAAATTGTGTCTTAAGTTGATAATGTTTTGAATACTGTTTGGAAGTTCTTTAAGTGCTAATAGATGAAATGCTGTGTTTTAAAGTTATGATCCTTATATATGTTCATAATATGATTTGGAAATTCTATATTGTCATATTACCTAATACAATTTGGTTGAAAATCAAATCATGAAGTTTATATATAAAAGGGCATGTTCATTTAGATTTAAGAAAGAAAGAGGGGGAGCTTTTGTCAATATGGAAATATCTATATGAAAAAGGAAAGTTTGGGGATCATGCTATATGTCAAATGGAGGTGAATGAAATTGGCAAACATAGGAAATCATGATTGGATTTCAAGGTTGATACAAAGTTGACATTATTTGAGAATTTTTGGGTTTGTACCAAAAGTCAAGCACGGTTGATGTTTTTCATGAACCAATATTTTTCTAGGGTAGGGAATACCTTAACAAGCGTGCTTGTAAAATTTCACATTTTTCCAGATTTTCTAGAATTTTTTATGTATTTCTGAATTTCGACTGGAAATTCTGCCAACAGTGTATCAGTCGACTGGTAGGATCCCAGTCGACTGGGAGAGTGGACAGATTGGTATTTTGTGATTTCTGAAAGTTTTTTTTTTGAAAATCTGGTTGGTTCTTATTTGGCACCAGGGTAGGGTTGCTTAGGGCAACTTTTTGATGGTGTCAAAGGGGGAGAACTTGAGTGTTAGGTTAGGTTTAGGTTGAAACTTAATTTGGCATTGACATTAAGAATTGAAAAATGAAAGAAAGCATAGGATAAGGGGGAGGTTGCCTCTTGTTTGGTATGCTTTGTTTTTCAATTGATATTGCTATTGTTTATTTCTATTACTGCTATGTTTACTTATCTTAACATATTGTCACACATCAAAAAGGAGGAGATTGTTGAGGCAATTGACCATTAGATGATCTGGAGGATCATAGGGTTTTGATGTGTATGGGCAATATGATTAAGTTAGGGTTTATTGTGTTCTCATATGTGTACATGAGTGTGCAGGTGTACAAGTACACATGGATCTGGTTGATGTCTTCATGTGAAGGATGCCATGGAGGCAAGCTGGAGGCTTGCGTGCGCATCCAAAGGACCGGTGGATAGTAGGGACGATGAGCCGAGGGACGCGGACTTCGAGGCATACGTGAAGGGTGGCATGGAGGCAAGCTGGAGGCTTGCGTGCGCATCCGAGGGACGAGGGCCGAAGATGAAGAGGGCGTGAAGGCAACAGTTGAGGCTGCTGGTGAAGAGTCAGCCGGGTTGTGAGGTCTGAGTATGAGTGTTTGTACTCAGGGGCTAAGCCGGGAAGGTTTGAGTGTGGAGAGACATGTACTCGGGAGTGTAACCCTAGGCTTGGGTGTGTACCAGTCGACTGGCCATGGGGCAGTCGACTGGTGCCAACTGGAACAGCTATCCAGGATTCGAATGTTGTACTCTAACGGTCGAATCTGAGTGGGACCAGTCGACTGCACCAAAGGCAGTCGACTGCACCAAAGGCAGTCGACTGGTAGCGACTGTTTCAGATTACAGTTGTATTTAAAGGGGCTCGTTTCAGACTACTATCTCTTGATGAAACTCTCTTGGGAAAAGTGAGTTAGTAGTCTTTTGTGCCCAGATCTTGTCAAAGTAATTGTGGTGAGGTTTCTCCACCCACAAGGAGCGACGAGGGCTAGCCAGACGTTATCCGGGGATTGATCCACCGACGGATTCTTGGATTAGTCACCCGTCCGAGGTGGATACCAAGTAACATTCTGTTGTTAGCATTGTTCTTATTCTTTTGCATATTATTGTTTTCGCTGCGCTAACAACCTTGTAGAGATTCAACGAAAAAGTGCTATTCATCCCCCCTCTAGCACGCCACATTGATCCATCACACACTACACTATAATGGAGAACATGGCCTACGCTTTGGTATTAATGGTCTGGAGGCTCAGGCCATACATCTTAGCACACCCTATCGTTGTTCTTACCAACAGCCCGCCGGGACGAGTTCTCAACAATCCGAAAGCCTCGGGTCGGCTGATTAAATGGACAACAGAGCTGAGCGAGTACGGGATTGAGTACCAACCCCGTACTGCCATCAAGGCACAGGCCCTTTCGGACTTCATGCTTGAAGCTATTTCGGAGCCCGAAGCCATGGGAGATTGGATGATCTATGTAAATGGGCCATCCAACAGCAAGCACAGCTGAGTCGGAGTGTTAATGGTTTCCCCAGGGGAGATACGTTGCATTTATCTATCCGACTACACTTCCAGGCCACTAACAATGAAGTTGAGTACGAGGCGATACTAGCAGGTCTACAAGCAGCGAAGCACATGGGAGCTACTTAAGTCATCCTGCATTCAGACTCCTTGCTCATGACTCAGCAAATAAAGAGCGCTTCGAAATAAAATGTGAGCGCCTACAAAGATATGTAGCCATCTATGAGCAGTTGCGATCCTCCTTCATGGAGGTCATTTTGTAGAAGATCTCCCGGGCAGACAATATCAAAGCAGATGAGCTAGCCAAGTTGGCTAGCTACATCACTTCATGGATGCTGGGCAAACCAGTATTCCAAAAGGAATGGTAGCTTAAATCGAGGGAGATACAGGGAGCATTACCTTTACTGATTGAAGACAACCCTATGTGGAATTCCTACACAGTGGGAGCACGCCGACTAATGATAAAGGGATCCAACTATTTCATCGCCGACCCTCTAGATTTACACTAGTTGGAGACCAACTATACAAGAGAGTCTTCGCTCGACCATTACTCAAGTGTGTCGGACCAGAGGAAGCCAACTACATCATGCTATAAGTCCATGAAGGCATTTGTGGGATTCATATTGGGGGAAGATCCCTAGCTCGGAAGATCATCCTGGCCGGATACTTTTGGCCAACGTTGCAAGTCGATGCCCTCAAGTTTGTCGCTGGATGTGAGGCCTGTCAAAGGCACCAGCATATCACTCACCGCTCGACTGAGCTGCTGCGAGTCTCCATAGTTTCCTTCCCATTTGATCAGTGGGGAATGGACATTGTGGGTCCATTTCTAATCAGACCCCAGCAGAAGAAGTTTTTGCTGGTTCTGGTGGACTATTTTTCCAAATGGGTGGAAGCTGAGCCTCTTGTACACATCACGGAGGTCGCAGTGATGAAGATCCTATGGAAGAATATCGTCTGCAGGTACGACATCCCTCACAAATTGGTGTCGGATAATGGGAGACAATTTGCAGGGCACAAATTCAAAGAATGGTGCGAAGGGCTGGGTATTCGATAAGCCTTCACTTTGGTCGCATACCCCCAAGGCAATGGCCAAACTGAGGTCGTTAATCGGGAGATCATCAGGGGACTCAAGATAAAGCTGGATCACATCAGAGGTAGCTAGGTCGAAAAACTCCCCAGTATTCTATGGTCCTACCGTACCACTCCAAGAGAAGAAACAGGTCAGAGTCCTTTTCAACTTGTGTACGGAGCTAAGGCCATGATCTCGGTGGAAGTAGGCAAGGAATCCATCTAGCGGCAGCATTATAATAAAGAGGACAATGATTAAGAGCGACTGATCAACCTGAACCTGGTGGCAGAGGTATGAGACAAAGCAGCTGCTCGGTTACAAGCCTATATGCAGCGTGTACAACAAGTATACAATCGTCGGGTGATTGCCCGTAGCTTTGATGTCGGAGACAAAGTCTAGAATAGGATCACTGGAGGTAGCTACTATCTTGAGGATGACAAGAGCAAGAGGCTGGAGAGAACATGGCATGCCAATCATCTCCGACCATATCGCACTCGGTGAGATTTTGATGTTGGTGAGAGCCCTAGAGCCGATCATGTAATGATTGTATGGACTAATTTGTATCATATTCCTATGTATAAATAATGGCATGTTTTATGGTTATTATACTTACGTGTATTTGTGCCAATTAGCTAAGTATAATAATGTCCTTGAGTAGAAGGTTCTTATCTATATCAATCGATTGGTTGAATCGATAGTGAGATGATATAGAGAACACTACTCTAAATAATTCCTAGTCAAGTATTAACATTCAAGGACAATGTTAATACGTAGAGGCTAGCATGTAGGTCAACATGATGACTTGATCTCACAAGTCATAGATATAGAGATATCAAGTTGACACATGGGTATGCATTGGAGAATGTATACTGAATGACCCACCATGAGAAAGTATCATGGATCGTTATATGAGTGTCATATACTTTCTCATGTGGCTATTAGTATGACTATTAGTCCTTGGACCTGAAGTCACCATGGATTCCTACATAAGGAGTTACGTACTTTGGCTTCGTCAAACGTCACCCGTAAATGGGTGGACTATAAAGGCGATTACTGGGTATGTAACAAATTATGGAGAGGGATGTGAGTGATGTAGATGGGATCTATCCCTCCTATATGACGGGAGCGATATCGTATTCTTGATAGAGTGAGACCACAAAGTGCATGGCCATGCCCAAGTGAGTCAATATGAGATATTGAACTCATTTGATTAGTGTGAGTCTACTTGGAGTTCAAGATATAGATTGACTCGAGGATGACACGGTCTATGCCTCAATTGAGTCAATCTAGATATCATGGATAGAGGGACATTATCATATATTGTGAGAGTCACAATTATTAGTCACAAGGTGATGTTGGATCTCAACATTCTTGTAACTTGGGTAGCAATGATGTGTTGCTAGATACCGCTCATTGCTTATGTTTCTAAGAGGTTAGAAGCATTGCCAACGTTACAAGAACCTATAGGGTCACACGCAAAGAACAAATAGATGGAGAAAAATTGAAGTCAAGTTTGACTTGGCTAAATATGGAAAGTCCATAATAGGCAAGTTTGACTTGACCTAAATCCAAATCAAGTTTGACTTGACTTGGTTCCACTTCAAGTTAGACTTGACATGGGAAAAGAAATGGAGTCAAGTTTGACTTGACTATTTATGGAAAGTCCATAAAAGGCAAGTTTGACTTGACCAAAACCCACCTCACCTTTGTTTGACCGAGTGATGACTTGGTTTCCCCTCCCCCCCCCCATTTGAATTTCGAATTCAAATTGAAAGGGGATATGGAAGGCCACCTAATGGCAATTAGTAGCCATTATGGCCGGCCACTTAATGGCCATTAATGGCCATTAAGTGGCCGGCCACAAGAGAGAACAAAAAGGGATTTTGTTCCCTTTTTGTGTGTGGCTTTTCATTTTTCTCTCTTTGAGTTTTGGTGGATTTTTTTTCTTCCTCTCCTCCTCTTGGCCGAAAACACAGAGGGTGCTAGCACACCTAAGTTTTCGATCCATCTATCTGTTCGCGTGGATACGTATAGAGGAGTATCTACTTTGATACTCTACGAGATCCGGCGGCCTCTTGGACAAGCGGGAAAGCGAAGGGCTACGCGTCAAGGGTAATGACCTTATCATGTAGATCTAGTGTAGATTTAGATATTAAACTCGTACTCGTATTTGTTTTATAAGTTCGCACGGATCCGTGGCCGAGATTCTGGGGTTTCCGCAACGCAAAAAGCGGTTTTTGCGGCCTAGAATTTCCAACATTTGAGATGTTCAAATGTATTTATATTCTTGTTGGCACTACTTTGCAGTTTCAGTAATCAAAGAAGCAAATGAAATGTCTCTTAAAAGACCCAAAGTGCTTGCCTGACAAGGCCCTACTACCTCGCAGTGCTGCTGATGCCCGAGGTGAGTAGGCTTGGTCGTAGTGCTGTGGATGCCCGACCAGGAGCTGCTGAAACCCTACTACCTCGCGGTGCTGCGGATGCCTGACCAGGAGCTGATAAAACCCTACTACCTCATGGTGCTACGGATGCCCGAGGTGAGTAGGCCTGGTCGTAGTGCTGTGGATGCCCGACCAGGAGTTGCTAAAACCCTACTACCTCATGGTGCTGCGGATACCCTAGGTGAGTAGGCCTGGTCGTGGTGTTGCGGATGCTCGACCAAGAGCTGCTAAAATCCTACTACCTCGCGGCGGTGTGGATGCCCAACCAGGAGCTGCTAAAACCCTACTACCTCGTGATGCTACGGATGCCCAAGGTGAGTAGGCCTGGTCGTGGTGTTGTGGATGCTCGACCAGGAGCTACTAAAACCCTACTATCTCATGGTGCTGCGGATGTCCGAGGTGAGTAGGCCTGGTCGTGGTGCTGCAGATGCCCGACCAAGAGCTAATAAAACCCTACTATCTCACGGTGCTACGGATGCCCGATGTTAGTAGGCCTGGTCGTGGTGCTGCGGATGCCCGACCAGGAGCTGCTAAACCCCTAATACCTCGCGGTGCTACGGTTGCCTGAGGTGAGTAGGCTGCGGATGCCCGAGGTGAGTATGCCTGGTAATGGTGCTGCAGATGCCCGACCAGGAGCTGCTAAAACCCTACTACCTCGCGGTGCTGCGAATGCCCGAGGTGAATAGGCATAGTCGTTGTGCTGTGGATGCCCGATCAAGAGTTGCTAAAACCCTACTACCTCGCGGTGCTGCAGATGCCCGAGGTGAGTAGGCCAAGTCGTTGTGCTGAGGATGCCCTACCTTGCGGTACTGCGGATGCTCGAAGTTAGTAGGTCTGGTCATGGTGCTGTGGATGCCCGACTAGGAGCTGCTAAAACCTTACTACCTCGTGGTGCTATAGATGCCCGAGGTGAGTAGGTCAGGTAGTAGTACTGCGGATGCCCGACCTGGAGCTGCAGAGATCCTACTACCTCTAAACATGACCGAAAGAAAGGTCCGTGGACTTGCGGAGGGGAGGAAAGCCAGCATGTCTGAATGAGCTATCGAGGAGCACTCTCGGATAGTAAAGAAAAGCATAATGTTTAACCATTACGAGTGTACCCACAACACATAGGTAATAAGTTTCTTTTTTACTTATGAATAGGGTACATGGAGAATAACATATGAAGGAAATACAAAATTTAAGTACATGTGGGAGATATAATTATTAATCTCTGCCAAGGAGGCCCGAGGCCATGCCGCACCCCTGTCCAAGCTCTCCTCCATTGCCCCGGTCTCTCCTTATGGTCGCCGAGCTAGAAGTCATCTCCTAGTGACTATGGCATCTCGAACCATAGTTGGAAGTAATGCTAGCTCTGATTCTGCAAATCGTTTAGTTCCTAGTAGTTTTTCACAAGAGGCCACAGAATAAAAGAAGACAAGACATGGGCTCCAAAGAGAAATATCCTCAGATTACATCCGATAGAGTTATGCAAAAGTTCTTTCATTTCTGCTAGATAATTACAAGGAAAGTACATGAAGTGAAAGACAAGTTAATAACAGACAAGGGAAAGACACATGACACATGTTGGGAAAAAACTCTTACAGTTCCTTATCTCAGGTTTGTGTCCGGCTTCAGTAGTTGGGCCTTCTGGAGCTGATTGATGGCGCCATTGAAGACTTGTTTTAGGCTCTTTAGGACTTGCCCAGCCATGATGTCGCCAAATTCATCGGACTCCTAAAACCTAGCCTTGAACTTTGCCTCGGTCTCTCTCGGTCGGGACGCCTCGTCAGCCTTGTAATTTTGCAATTCAGTATCGGCTTCCTCCTTGGCAGCTTTCAGCTAGGCCATCTCAGAGGACATTCGGTCAATGTCTTCCAAGGCTCCCTTGAGCCTCTCTGAGGTGGCCCCGACCATTGAATTGGCTTGGGCTGTTGGGACCGGGTGCATGTTGACATAGATGCGGGTTCGTAATTTTAAAATTTATTACGTGCAGTGGAAGATTTAGCATAAATAATTTCCCAAATTATTTAACCGCTCATCTAAGCATGCAACCTTATATTGTGTAGACAAGATCATATATTAAAATTTTGCAAAAAGTAAACTAATTTACTTAATATCTCGCATAACTCGAATGAAGGGACGAGATCCAACCGTAAGCGTCCCTTGGAAGCTCCGCCTCTATTCGCGTCCACGCCGAGTTTTCTTCGGGATGACTTCGCAAAGCCACGAGTTTCATGCCGACAAGAACTACTAGATTCTCCAAAGGCACGACAAGAATACCAAGAGAGAGATGGGAAGACTAACCACCAAACAAAGAACGGAATCAAGATTCTGGGAGGAAGGAAGAAGTTGCGCCTGCTTCTTCTTCTTCTTCGGCAGCTGCATGGTGGAAGAAGCTCACGGCAACAAAGGGGTCCTCCTTTTAGGGCCGGTGGCACTAGAGGAGGGAGAGGGAGAGAAGGAGAGAGAGAGGACTTATTTCTAGATCTCTTAGATTAATCTCTAACCCTTGCCTTGGTTCCTTTATATAGTAGCCACTCAATCGCCAAGTCTCCTTTTTATGGAATAAATTTTCATAAGAAATTTATCATATAAATTTTTCTATGAATTATTCCATCATGCCAAGTTTTTATCATAATTTAATTTATGATAAAAACAACCATGTCTCCCTTTTCTTATGGAAAGAAATTTCTTTATATAAATTTCTTTATCATGGTAAATCAATCTATTATTGATTTTATAAAATAAAATAAACCAATCCATGGTTCATTTTAATTTCCATGAAAAATAAATCTCTTTATATAAATTTCTTTATATAAATTTCTTTATCCATAATTTTATAAAACAAACCACGCTCGGTTTATTTTATAATTTGAAACAAAAATTCGGTTTTCCCCTTTTGTTGTGGCCGACCAAACAAAGAGGGTGGGGACCCTCTTTGTGTAACGACCCGAAAAATTCTCTTAATATTTCCTTAAAATATTAAGCATGTCTAGATAATTTTCTGAGGAACATAGAAATATTAATGCGAACTTTGGCCTAGAAAATCCATGTTTTCTCATTTAAATTGGGAAAAAGGGCACTAATGGGCCTTATATGGGCTTTTTAGTACCATAATTATTGGTGGATTTTAGGTGAAAATTAGTATAAATATAAAGGGATTTTAATAAGAAATATTAACATAATTATGGGGGAATTTTTGAGGAATTTTCGAAAATACTAGGAAAATAAAATAAAAATAAGTGGAAAAAAATTGTGCATCTACCAAGGATTGAACCTTGGACCTCTTGTACAACCATGTATGCTTTAACCAACTCACCTAGCAAGGGAATGTTATGAGGGAATGAAGTGGATATTGGTTAAGGCTTAGAAGAAGATGAAGGGTCATGGAGAGACTTTTCATTTACCTCCTTAATGGGCTATAAAGTGGGGGGTTTGGGAGTTACCTTTTTCTTCCATCACTTTGTATTTTCTTCCTCCTCCTCCCCTCATCCTAGCCGAACACCAAAGGAAGGGTTCTCCCTTGGAAAAGCTCCACAAGAAGTCTCATCTCCAAGATCTAAGGGTTTTCCAAGGATACAAGGACAAGGAGACTCAAGTATCCAAAGATATTGCAATTTCCTTCTCTTTTAAGGTTTAAAAATCAAGATCAACCAAGGTAAGACTCCCTCACCTGTGGTGTAATAGTTCCTTATATTTTTAGCATGATATATTGGTTGATTTTTGGGATTTGATGTTAAAAGAAACAAGAAAAGCAAACCAAGAACCCTAGGATATCCTATGGGTTTCGGCCACTAGATGTTTAGGGTCAAAGATGATGCTAAAAATCTTTATAATGTTGTTTAATGTTTTCTTATGATGTTTAGAGATTAAATATAATTTTTGGAATTTTTGGGGTACCCTAGAATACCCTAGGGTTTCGGCCAACATCAAGAACCCATGTGTAGGGTTGGATTTAAAACCTTAAGTATATGTTTTATGTTTTATCATGATATAAGGGAGATGGAGGGTGTTTATGTGAATGTTTCACATGGCCTAGAGACCCTATAGGTTTCGGCCAAGTACCCTAATAGGGTGGAAGGTAAGGACTTATTTCAAGTAAGGGCTCCAATGGTCCTATGGTAAGATATGGTTGGTGTTTAAGCAATTGATTTGGGGTTTTAATGGAATTTCTCCATGCCCCCATGGCCTTGAAGTTTCGGCCAAGAGCAAGACTAGGGTTAAAGGATTAGGGTTGGTCTTAAGTATGAACTCAAATGTTTCCTATGGCCTAGTATGAATGTAGGAGATGTTGTTTGGGAAGTTATGGGAAGTTTCATGGACCTAGGGTTTCCTTGGGGCTTTCAGCCGAGGATCTAACCTAGGGCTAGGGTTGGGTTAAACCTACCATGATGCTTGGGTATAGGTTATTAAGATGTATGCTTAAGTAAGGTGGAAGAATTCTATGTTAACTAAACCCTTAGTTTATATGTCATGAATTATATGTTAGGTCATAAATGCTTTAGACATGTGCCATGATCTATGAATGATATGTATGTATGCCATGTTTTATGAATAGTATGTATGTATGCCATGTCTTATGAATGATATGTAGGTATGCCATGTTTATGAATAATTGTATGTATGCCATGCTCTATGAATGATGTGTACAAATGCCATGATTAAGAATGAAAACGAAGAATGAAGTTAAAGTTCATGCCTTTAAGGCATAATGATGATGTTAAGTATGATGAATGAATGAATATGCTATGAATGATGATGAATGAAAAAGCATGTGAAAGCATTTTATTTTATTTTATGGGCTTGTACCGGACCTATGTAAGGTCCACGGTTCTGGACTACCGATGAAGCTGTCCACGGTTCGGGACTACCGATGAAGCTGTCCTTACGGTTCGGGACTACCGATGAAGCTGTCCTTACCCTAGTAGGTCGAGATTAGCTACCTCGTATTTACTTAGGGATGCGCGCATATGATGTATGAATGTGGTACAAGCCAGGGCCCAATGCATGTTATGATTAGTTTAAAAGCAAGTTTTTAAAGATTATGCATCCTTATATATATATGCAATTGCCACATGCATCCATCCATGTTATGCATTATATTTATGATAAGAATATTATGCAAAGTAATTTTATGCAAAGTATGTTTATGCCATGATTTTATTTATGCTTATGCTAAGTAGGATGCCATGATTTTATTTATGTTTATGCTAAGTAGGATGCCATGGTTTTATTTGTGTTCATGCTAGTTTAGGATGCCATGATTTTATTTATGTTTATGCTAAGTAGGATGCCATGATTTTATTTGTGTTCATGCTAGTTTAGGATGCCATGATTTAACTATGTTTATGCTAAGTTAGAATGTCATGATTTTATTTATGTTAATGCTAATTTAGGATGTCATGATTTATTTATGTTTATGCTAAGTTAGAATGCCATGATTTTATTTATGTTCATGCTAGTTTAGGATGCCATGATTTAATTATGTTTATGCTAAGTTAGAATGCCATTATGTTATTTATGTTCATGTTAGTTTTTGAAGCCATGATTTAATTAGGTTTGTGCTAAGTTAGGACGTCATGATTTTATTTAGGTTCATGCTAAGAATGTTTGTGAGGCTATGTTTATTATGTTATGTCTATGCCAAGTATTATGCCATGCTATGAATGTTTACGATGTTTATGTCTATGCCAAGTATTATGCCATGCCATGAATGTTTTATGGTTATGTTTATGCCATGCTACGAATGTGATTAAGCTATGTCCATGACATGTCGAATGTATGCTAAGTGATGATAAGGCTTATGTTCTAAGTAAAGCACTAAGTATGTTAATGTTTCATGTGCTCATGATTAAGTGATGAATGGTTTTAGTGAGTAGGAAAGAGTCTTACTAAGCCTGTGTGCTTATAGTCTTATTTTCTTATACCGCAGATCACGCAAGGGGACAGTAAGGAAGCAGCAGGAGGGCAATGAAGCATGTGTGTGATAGTGACTTGGCCAAGAAACAATATGTTTGCTCGTTATGATAGAACTTTACCTTTACTATTATGTGCTTGAATGTGACTCCATGACATGATGCTAAGTATGACATGATGCTAAGAATGACATGATGCAAAGTATGACACGATGCTAAGTAGGACATGATATGATGCTAAGTATAAAGTTAATATGTTAAGTTCCCATGTTATGCTGTTAGGAATGGTAGTAAGTGCATGTAGGTATAAGTTAAAGGTTTCCGTTGCATTATGATGTCTACATGCCCTATGTATGTTAACGTAACGCCACTTTAGGAAAAAGAAAAAAAAAAGCGGGCGTTACAGGTTGGTATCAGAACAGTAACCATCTCACTACACACACATCAAGCCCTCTTCCTACCGCTTCCAAGTAAGTACCTCTTTACATATCTTATAGTAGGAAGATGTCTTATGATTTTAAGGTATGCCAGGATGAACGGTATTTATGATAAAAAGTACTTTAGGATATGTAACGATGAATGATACTTTATCTTCTTTTAGGAATTAAATATTTAGAATAATATAGGGGTAGAAAAGAAGCTGATATTGACCATACTTGTCTTTGGTGAAGAAAAACATGGCTAGAAGACAGAGTAATAGAATTAATGAGACTACTTCATCGCCCGACCTGATGCTCAATATACCTTATATCATAATCTATCTTAAGTCACATCATAAGACAATCATGTATAGGTATTCTGCCTTATACATTAGGTCTAAGTTAGTCATAATACCATTAGTCAGAAGTGTGACTCAACCTTACGTTCATAAACATAGTATTAATTGAGCACCATCATAGTATTAGTAATTAAGGTGAACCTAGTATTAACATAATGTTATATAACCTATACATTATATGAGTTACCAATCATATAATATAATTATATTATATTATATAAAGCAAATGATAATAATATGAGAGCATGTACTAATATAAGATTATTATCAATATAACTATACTAATTCCTTATCATATAAGTATTGTCATAATTCACCTATCATATAGGTTCTTAATATGAGCCTACATATAGGTTGACATGTATCATCTCAACCTATAAGTTATCACCTATACATATTATTCCATAAGAAAAATTATAGGTATTATACCTATAATTTATATGATAAATAACTATAATTTATGATATTATGTATAACCTATAGTATAGTCTCATGTAGGGAATTATATGATAGCCTACATACATAAGATAACACTCTCACCTATGTTAACGTATAGTATTAGTTCCATTATACTAATGCTAATATAATCAATTAATGGTAAAGTCATTGCCTACGCCTCTAGGCAACTTAAGGAACATGAACAAAATTACCCCACCCACGATCTGGAATTAGCCGCGGTGGTCTTCGCTCTTAAGATATGGAGGCATTATCTGTATGGAGCGCAGTGTAAGATTTATACAGACCACCAGAGTCTGCGATATTTCTTCACTCAGAAGGACCTGAACATGAGGCAACGCCGATGGCTTGAGTTGGTGAAGGATTATGACTGCGAGATCTTCTACCATCAAGGGAAGGCAAACAAAGTGGCTGATGCACTCAGTCGGAAGTCAAGTGCCACCTTGATCTCTATATCTAGATTACCCTGACCACTCGAAAGAGAAATGGTTAATTTTGGGGTCGAGGTCATCACCGGACAACTTTGCACCATGACCATATCACCCACGCTGTTTGGGGATATGTTGGAAAAATAGAATAGTGATCTAAGTTTTCAGAAAATAAAACAGGAGATCCTAGAAGGAAAAGGCGATGGTTTTCATATCGCAAAAGGGGGGGAACTATACCTTAGGGATCGTCTATGTATTCCTAATGATCCGGAGCTTTGAAGGAAAATACTAGCGGAAGCTCACGGAACCCCTTATTCGATGCATCCATGATCCACTAAGATGTATCAAGATTTGAAAGAGAAGTTCTGGTGGTCCGGTATGAAGAGAGATGTGGCCCAGCATGTCAGTACTGCATGACTTGCCACAAGTGAAAGCAGAACACCACGACCCGGAGGAGTTCTGCAGCCACTTCCAATTCCGGAATGGAAATGGGAAGATATCTCAATGGATTTCATTTCAGGACTTCCCCGGACTACAAATGGATATGATGCGATATGGGTCATTGTGGACAGGTTGACTAAGTCTGCTCACTTCTTAGCAATCAAGATGACTTATTCGATTGAGCAATTGGCTCAATTATATGTTAAGGAGATAATCAGACTTCATGGAGTTCCCAAGACCATCATCTCAGATAGGGATGGTCGCTTTACTTCGCATTTTTGGGAGTGTATTCAGAAGTCTCTTGGCACTAAATTGCGATTTAGCACCGCCTTTCACCCGCAGACTGACGGGCAAACTGAACGGGTGAATCAAATACTAGAAGATATGTTGAGAGCTTGTGCCCTGGATTTCAAAGGAAGCTGGTGTCGATATCTATGTTTAGCGGAATTCGCATACAACAATAGCTACCAAGCTACTATTGGAATGACACCTTATGAAGCATTGTATGGGAGGAGATGTAGGTCTCCGATCTGTTGGTATGAGGGTGGTGAAAAGAAGGAAATGGGGCTCACAACGGATGTCATAGACAGCACCACCCGAGCTATACAGAATATTCGACAACGGATAGAAACTGCTCAGAGCCGACAGAAGAGTTATGCCGATGTTCGGCGTAGACCACTGGAATTTAATGTCGGAGATTGGGTGTTTCTCAAAGTGGCTCCTATGAAGGGGGTGACAAGATTTGGGAGGAAAGGAAAACTAAGTCCGCGCTATGTGGGGTCGTACCTGATTCTGAAAAGAGTCGGTAAAGTGGCATATGAGTTAGAGCTGCCTCCAGAAATGTCAGCTATTCACAACGTATTCCATGTGTCCCTGCTTAAAAAGTGCATCCCAAATATGGACCAAGTGATCGAGCCACAGACAGTACAAGTACAGGAGGACCTAAGCTATGAGAGCAGACCCATCCAGATTTTGGATAAGGAAGTCAAGAAGCTGAGGAGTAAGGAGGTACCCTTAGTCAAGGTCCTATGGAAATGTCAACGGTTCGAGGAAGCTACCTGGGAACGCGAGGACGAGATGAGGCGCAAGTACCCGGAGCTATTCTAAGTTCGAGGACGAACTTTCACGAGGTATGCGGGATTGTAACGACCCGAAAAATTCTCTTAATATTTCCTTAAAATATTAAGCATGTCTAGATAATTTTCTAAGGAACCTAGAAATATTAATGCGAACTTTGGCCTAGAAAATCCATGTTTTCTCATTTAAATTGGGAAAAAGGGGCACTAATGGGCCTTATATGGGCTTTTTAGTACCATAATTATTGGTGGATTTTAGGTGAAAATTAGTATAAATATAAAGAGATTTTAAAAAGAAATATTAACATAATTATGGGGGAATTTTTGAGGAATTTTCGAAAATACTAGGAAAATCAAATAAAAATAAGTGGAAAAAAATTATGCATCTACCAAGGATTGAACCTTGGACCTCTTGTACAACCATGTATGCTTTAACCAACTCACCTAGCAAGGGAATGTTATGAGGGAATGAAGTGGATATTGGTTAAGGCTTAGAAGAAGATGAAGGGTCATGGAGAGACTCTTCATTTACCTCCTTAATGGGCTATAAAGAGGGGGGTTTGGGAGTTACCTTTTTCTTCCATCACTTTGCATTTTCTTCCTCCTCCTCCCCTCATCCTAGCCGAACACCAAAGGAAGGGTTCTCCCTTGGAAAAGCTCCACAAGAAGTCTCATCTCCAAGATCTAAGGGTTTTCCAAGGATACAAGGACAAGGAGGCTCAAGTATCCAAAGATTTTGCAATTTCCTTCTCTTTTAAGGTTTAAAAATCAAGATCAACCAAGGTAAGACTCCCTCACCTGTGGTGTAATAGTTCCTTATGTTTTTAGCATGATATATTGGTTGATTTTTGGGATTTGATGTTAAAAGAAACAAGAAAAGCAAACCAAGAACCCTAGGATATCCTATGGGTTTCGGCCACTAGAAGTTTAGGGTCAAAGATGATGCTAAAAATCTTTATAATGTTGTTTAATGTCTCTTATGATGTTTAGAGATTAAATATAATTTTTGGGAATTTTTGGGGTACCCTAGAATACCCTAGGGTTTCGGCCAACATCAAGAACCCATGTGTAGGGTTGGGTTTAAAACCTTAAGTATATGTTTTATGTTTTATCATGATATAAGGGAGATGGAGGGTGTTTATGTGAATGTTTCACATGGCCTAGAGACCCTATAGGTTTCGGCCAAGTACCCTAATAGGGTGGAAGGTAAGGACTTATTTCAAGTAAGGGCTCCAATGACCCTATGGTAAGATATGGTTGGTGTTTAAGCAATTGATTTGGGGTTTTAATGGAATTTCTCCATGCCCCCATGGCCTTGAAGTTTCGGCCAAGAGCAAGACTAGGGTTAAAGGATTAGGGTTGGTCTTAAGTATGAACTCAAATGTTTCCTATGGCCTAGTATGAATGTAGGAGATGTTGTTTGGGAAGTTATGGGAAGTTTCATGGACCTAGGGTTTCCTTGGGGCTTTCGGCCAAGGATCTAACCTAGGGCTAGGGTTGGGTTAAACCTTCCAAGATGCTTGGGTATAGGTTATTAAGATGTATGTTTAAGTAAGGTGGAAGAATTCTATGTTAACCAAACCCTTAGTTTATATGTCATGAATTATATGTTAGGTCATAAATGTTTTAGACATGTGCCATGATCTATGAATGATATGTATGTATGCCATGTTTTATGAATAGTATGTATGTATGCCATGTCTTATGAATGATATGTAGGTATTCCATGTTTATGAATAATTGTATGTATGCCATGCTCTATGAATGATGTGTACAAATGTCATGTTTAAGAATGAAAATGAAGAATGAAGTTAAAGTTCATGCCTTTAAGGCATAATGATGATGTTAAGTATGATGAATGAATGAATATGCTATGAATGATGATGAATGAAAAAGCATGTGAAAGCATTTTATTTTATTTTATGGGCTTGTACCGGACCTAAGTAAGGTCCACGGTTCTGGACTACCGATGAAGCTGTCCACAGTTCGGGACTACTGATGAAGCTGTCCTTACGGTTCGGGACTACCGATGAAGCTGTCCTTACCCTAGTAGGTCGAGATTAGCTACCTCGTATTTACTTAGGGATGCGCGCATATGATGTACGAATGTGGTACAAGCCAGGGCCCAATGAATGTTATGATTAGGTTAAAAGCATGTTTTTAAAGATTAAGCATCCTTATATATATATGCAATTGCCACATGCATCCATCCATGTTATGCATTATATTTATGACAAGAATATTATGCAAAGTAATTTTATGCAAAGTATGTTTATGCCATGATTTTATTTATGCTTATGCTAAGTAGGATGCCATGATTTTATTTATGTTTATGCTAAGTAGGATGCCATGATTTTATTTGTGATCATGCTAGTTTAGGATGCCATGATTTTATTTATGTTTATGCTAAGTAGGATGCCATGATTTTATTTGTGTTCATGCTAGTTTAGGATGCCATGATTTAACTAGTTTATGCTAAATTAGAATGCCATGATTTTATTTATGTTAATGCTAATTTAGGATGCCATGATTTATTTATGTTTATGCTAAGTTAGAATGCCATGATTTTATTTATGTTCATGCTAGTTTAGGATGCCATGATTTAATTATGTTTATTCTTAGTTAGAATTCCATGATGTTATTTATGTTCATGTTAGTTTTTGAAGCCATGATTTAATTAGGTTTGTGCTAAGTTAGGACGTCATGATTTTATTTAGGTTCATGCTAAGAATGTTTGTGAGGCTATGTTTATTATGTTATGTCTATGCCAAGTATTATGCCATGCTATGAATGTTTACGATGTTTATGTCTATGCCAAGTATTATGCCATGCCATGAATGTTTTATGGTTATGTTTATGCCATGCTACGAATGTGATTAAGCTATGTCCATGACATGCCGAATGTATGCTAAGCGATGATAAGGCTTATGTTCTAAGTAAAGCACTAAGTATGATAATGTTTCATGTGCTCAGGATTAAGTGATGAATGGTTTTAGTGAGTAGAAAAGAGTCTTACTAAGCCTGTGTGCTTATTTTCTTATACCACAGATCACGCAAGGGGACAGTAAGGATGCAGCTGGAGGGCAATAAAACATGTGTGTGATAGTGACTTGGCCAAGAAACAATTTGTTTGCTCGTTATGATAGAACTTTACCTTTACTATTATGTGCTTGAATGCGACTCCATGACATGATGCTAAGTATGACATGATGCTAAGAATGACATGATGCTAAGTATGACACGATGCTAAGTAGGACATGATATGATGCTAAGTATAAAGTTAATATGTTAAGTTCCCATGTTATGCTGTTAGGAATGGTAGTAAGTGCATGTAGGTGTAAGTTAAAGGTTTCCGCTGCATTATGATGTCTACATGCCCTATGTATGTTAACATAACGCCGCTTTAGGAAAAAAAAAAAAAAGCGGGCGTTACATTTTGGCTGGCCAAATCCAAGCTAAAACTATACGAATTAAACTCATTTAATTCGTCCAATAAGTCTTCAAAAGACTTAGCCATTTTATGCTTCCGATGCGTCTCTGAAAAATTCAGATTCGACTTATCTCTCTTGATCGGAAAATCCAATTTTCAACTCGTTTTAAATCCCTCGGATTACTCGTAGTGCGTGTGACTAAATAGGCTTTTGATTTATGTTGACCGTCTATAATTAACCAATTATAGAACGATCATGAGTGGCACCTAGTAGTACATCATGATCCCCAATTAATCGAAAGATCAACGGTTGACCTCAGAAATTATTCTGAAATCCTTCAGCAGCTCTAATGAATCGTGCCTCATTCCCTTCACCATCTTATACCCACTTGGTTCAGGACATGGTCTATGTCTGTCAGTCCCCACTAGGCTGACTACGTCACACCTAGCTCAAGCAATATCTTTCTCGTCCAACGGATTCTAATTACTCTCATGTATCTGAGATATTCATACTCTGATCATGTGATGCTCTGGCCAGAGGCTTCGTGTAATAATCCGACGATAGGCCTTGGGTATACATCTCCTCGCAAGGAGTGGTGAATCCTTTGTAGGCTGTTCAAACATCTTCGGGCACTTCGGCTTATACCCAATCATCCTGGGTCCACACCTCCTTGGAGATGCTTACTTAAGATGTCAAAGTATAAGTCTCCATGACCAAGATGACTTGAACACCGCAAGTTAATGGAACATCGCACTTAAGCTGCAGTAAGAACTTCACTGCCATGTCTATATGTAGACTACCATATGAAGTTTTACAGCCAGTCACTCCAATGAACTAGTTCCCTTAACTAGCATTCATGTTTATCTCTGGACATCCCAATGTCATCAGCCAGTGAGAATCAGCTGATTAGAGAATAACCCATGCTAGTCTCAACAGAATTGATAGTGTCCGTTTTTATCAATTCATCGACTAGGGACAATTTCAATACTTCACAATTGCACATGTAGAGATAATCACTAGTTGTGAATTCATCACAAATTCTCTCATGCTGTGAATTGTATTGCGGACATTCAGTAAATGAGTTTATGATCTCAATCAAATACATAAACATGTTTACTCAAATAGTGAATATTCATTTATTAAAATAAATAATTACAATCATAAGGCGATTGCCTTAGGACACTTTTCTCATATCACTAACATGGGCGACATCCTCCTGAAGGATGGTCATGTGGGCAACTGCGGCCTTCACCATATTTTCTTTCTGGGCTAGCTAGTTGGCTTGTTCCTGTATCTGACCATTTAGGGCTGCCGTCGAAGACTCCAGATGTTGGACGTCCCCGGATAATTTCTTCTCCTGGCCCTGAAGTTGATCCTGCTCTTGGGCCAATGTGCGCAAGTCATTTGAGAGGGAAATGACCCTCTCTGACATCAAGCGCTTCCGATGGCGAGAGCTGTGCAGGGCTGACTCTAGGGCCAGCAGAGATTCCAGGTGATGTTCTACTTTCACCCTTAGAGCTCTACATTCACCCCTCTATAGGCACGATAGGCCTCGGCCTCCGCTATAGATGCTCGACGAATCAGATGCTCAACCACTTGCGGGGAGTATAATTGATGGCCGACCGAGAGGTTGTCTTGAGCAGCCTGCCACAATGTATAAGAGTTAGAAAACATGAGCAAGGATAATATAAAAAAGTGAGAACCATTACCTTAAGGAGGGACTCATGTAGATTGGCCAGGTGCCCAACCGAGGCATGCAAGGTGTTAGGATGTATACTAAAAGTCTTGCCTTTTCTGTATGGACATCCATATTTTGAAAGAGAATCACAACAACACTGTTGCACGTTTGTATTAGTATGTGCAAAACTATCTGATGCTTTGCATTATAGATAACATGGTGTGTGGTGACACACAGAAGATCATGTTATCAGTGTTAGTAGGAGCCCTAGAGCCAATTATATGACGATTGACTAGGGACTTTTTGTATCATATTCTATCATTAATAAAGGCATGTTTGGTTATTATACTTACTTTATTTTTGTGCCAAATAACTAAGTATAATAATGTCCTTGTGTAGTAGATTCTTATCTACATTATATCGATTGGTTGAATCGATAGTGAGATAATGTAGAGAACACTATACTAAATTATTCCTAGTTAAGCATTAATATTCAGGGACAATATTAATGCATGGAGATTAACATGTAGGTCAATTGATGACTTGAGCTCACAAGTCATGGATATGTGATATCAAGTTGACACATGTGTATATATTAGAGAATGTGTACTGAATTGACCCGCCATGAGAAAGTTTCATAGATTGTCATATGAGTGTCATAAACTTTCTCATGTGACTATTGGTATGAATAGTCCTTAGACCTAAAGTCATTATGGTTCCCTACATAAGGAGTTATGTACTTTAGTATCGTCAAACGTCACCCGTAATATGGTGGACTATAAAGGCGATCACTGGGCATGTAATGAATTAAGCGGAGGGATGTGAGTGATGTAGATGGGATCTATCCCTCCATATGACGGGAGTGATATCTGTGGGCCCCTTTGTAACGACCCGAAAATTTTTTCAATAATTTTTTTAAAATATTGATCATGTCTAGATAGTGTTTGAGGAACCTAGAGATATTAGTACGAATTTTAGCCTAGTTATCCATGATTTTCCCACTTAAATTGAGAAGCTAAGTACTAATGGGCTTTATATGGGCTTTTCTAGTACCATGGTTATTAGTGGATTTTAGTAGAATGTAATATAAATATAAATGGATTTTAATTAGGAATATTATTATGATTATGAGTGAGTCTTGGGGGAATTTTCGTAAATAATGAAAAAAAATAAAAATAAAATAAAAATAAAGTGCATGCACCAAAGATTGAACCTTGGACCTAGTATACCATCATGCATGTACTAACCAATTCACCTAGCAAGGGAGTGCTATGAGGGAATGAAGTGTATTTTTGTTAAGGCCAAAGGAAGTGAAGAGTCACCATGAGAGGAGGCACCATGTCTCTTCACTTGCCCCCTCTTCATTGTGTATAAATGAGAGGGATGATAACTTAACACTTAAGATAGTTATTCCTCTTCTCTTCATCCACCAAGCCTCTCCTCTCCTTCTTCTTCCTCCTTCTAGCCAAACCCCATAGGAGGGTTCTCCCTTGGGAAAAGTTCACAAGAAGGCATCTCCTTCATGATCCAAGGCTTTTTACAAGGTTACAAAGGCTAGGGGTGGTCAAGGGACAACAAGGTCATCATCCTCCTCCCTATCTAAGGTCTATAACCAAGATAAACCAAGGTAAGACTCCCTCACCTGTGGTATAATAGTTATGTGTTATCATGATTTAAGATGATTGTTTAGGATTTGTATTGAGAAAAACCATGGATTATGACCTTGTAAGTTTCGGACACCATGCTTTTTGGGTCCAAAAATGATGTTAAAAATCTCACTCATGTTTTCTAATGCTTTCTTATGATGAATAAAGAATAAAATAGGATTTGGAGAATTTTTGGAGTACCCTAATACCCTCTAGGGTTTCGGCCACCACCATTGTTTCATGGTTGGGTTTAGATCTAACTCTTCAAGCAAGTTTCTTATGTTTCCTCATGTTACAAGGGGTGTTAATTGTGATTGATATGAATTTTTATAAGCCTTGTGACCCTTGAAAGGTTCGGCCAAGATGAGTTTTAGGGCAAGGGGTTAGGGTTAACTCCAAGCAAGAGTTCTAATGGCTTCCTATGATATTATATGAAAGGTATTAGATGTAAAATAGGAATTATATGAATTTTTCCATGTGCTTGTGACCCTCTAGGGTTTCGGCCAAGGTCACGGGTAGGGCTAATAAAATTAGGGTTAGCTCCAATTATGAGGTCTAGTGGTTCCCTATGGCTTTGTATGTAATGTATGAATTTCCTTTTTACTTATGGAACCTTTCATGTTGATTGAATAAGGGAGCCTCCACCCATGAACTTTCGGCCAAGTCAAGAAACTAGGGTTTGGGTTGGGTTAAGGTTCCAATGATATTTTTTATAGGTTACTATGATGTATGTATATGTTAAGGATGTTGCAAGAATGTTTATGCTACCTACAACCCTAGCTTTATGGGTTATATGCCATGACCTTATATGTTTAAGTTATGTGCTATGTTCATTCATGAATGTTTTAACCATATTCCATGACCATGAACCTAAGTCGTATGTATCCCATTCACATGAATTTTACTCATGCATGCTCTATGATGGATACTATGATTATGTATGTATGTCATGTTTTATGAATAAAGAAGATGAATGAAGATAAGGTTCATGCCTTAAGTACGAATGATAAGTATGAATGATGAAGGCATAATGATGATATGAATTAAGTATGAATGATGAAATGCCAAGTATGTTATGTCATGCTTCATGTAACAAGATTATGTTCATATCTTTAAGTATGTAATGTATGTGCTATGAATGATGAAGCATGTAAAAATATTTTACTTTATGAATGAGCTTGTATCGGACCCAAGTATGGGTCCAAGGGATGGGCACCTTAAGAACACCTCGGTGTTGGACTACCATAGCTGTCCACGGTTCTGGGACTACCGAAGCTGTCCAACAGGGATGGACACCTTAAGAACGCCTCGGTTCGGGGACTACCGTAGCTGTCCTTACTCTAGTAGGTCGAGACTAGCTACCTCGTATTTACTTAGGGATGCGCGCATATGATGTATGTATATGGTACAAGCCGGGGACCCCAATGATGTGATGATTATGTTTAAGTATTTAAAAGTATGATTTAAAATTAAGCATTCTTACGTATATGCATTTGACTCATGCATTCATTCATGTTATGCATTATGCCATGATAGAAAATGTTTTACGCTTATGTTTTATGTTAAGAATTATGCCATGATAGAAAATGTTTTATGCTTATGTTTTATGTTAAGAATTATGCCATGATAGAAAATGTTTTATGCTTATGTTTTATGTTAAGAATTATGCCATGATAGTAAATGTTTTATGCCTATGTTTTATGTTAAGAATTATGCATGATAGTAAATGCTTTATGCTTATGATTATATTAAGAATATGCCCATGTTTTATGTTAGGAATCATGCCATGTTAAGTATATTTATGTTTATATTTATGCCATGTATCATGCCATGTTAAGTGTATTTTATGCTAATGTACTATGTAAGAACTATGTCATGCCAAATGATTTTATATGCTTCTGTTCTGTGTAAAGCACCAAGTCATGTTAATGTTTCATGTGCTCATGATTAAGTGACGAATGGTTTTAGTGAGTAGGAAAGGGTCTTACTAAGCCTATATGCTTATAGTCTTATTTTCCTTATACCGCAGATCAAGCAAGAGGACAATAAGGAAGCAGCAGGAGGGGCAAGAATGTGTGTGTGGTAGTGACTTGGCCAAGGAAAGTATACTTACAAGTCTTATGCTAAACCTAGGATGGTGTTGTCAAGAACAATTTACACTTGCTACTTATGTGCCTGATGGATGACTTATGTGATTTTATGACATGATGTTAAGTATGATGTTAATATGCTAAGTTCCCATGTCACCATGTTAGGAAGGATAGTTAGGTGCATATATGTGTAAGTTTAAATTATTCAGCTGCATTACGATGTTCACATGCCCCTACGTATGTTAGCGTAACGCCGCTTTACGAAAATAAAAAATAAAAAAAAGCGGGCGTCACAGGTTGGTATCAGAGCAGTTGCCATCTCATTACATGCACATCAAGCCTTCTTCCTGCCGCTTCCAGGTAAGTACCTCTATGCATACCTTATGTTCTCTTATGATTCTAGAATATGCAAGTATGGATGATACCTATGATTCTAGAATATGCAAGTATGGTTGATACCTATTATTCTAGAATATGCAAGTATGAACGATGTTTTATGATGAAAAGTACTTTAGGATATGTAACTATGAACAATATTTTATCTCCTTTTATGAATCAAATACTTTAGAGTGATATAGGGGTAGGAAAAGAACCGGGAAATGCTTATCAACTCTCCAAGCTCAGAAGATGTTAAACAAAGGATGTACTGGATTTTTAGCATATGTGGTTGATGCCAGTCAAATGAAGAACCAGAAGCTGGAAGATGTCATGGTTGTATGCGATTACCCAGAGGTATTCCCAGATGAATTACCAGGATTAGATCCTGATAGAGAAGTGGAATTCGAGATCGAATTGGTTCCTGGTACTAACCCGATCTCCAAGGCACCTTACCGTATGGCGCCGGTTGAATTAAAGGAGCTTCAAGAACAGTTACAGGAGTTGCTGGATAAGGGACTTATTCGGCCTAGTCATTCCCCGTGGGGAGCTCCGGTACTGTTTGTGAAGAAGAAAGACGGAACTATGCGAATGTGCATAGATTATCGAGCGCTGAACAACGTAACGATCAAGAACAGGTATCCCCTTCCGAGGATAGATGACCTGTTTGACCAATTAAAGGGAGCCACTGTTTTCGCGAAAATTGATCTGAGGTCTGGTTATCATCAAGTTAGTAAAACAGGAGGATATTCTGAAGACGACTTTCTGAACAAGGTGTAACGCCCGCCCTTATATCTAGTCTCGGGGCGGGGTTACGTACTACTCATTCATATAATTTTTTTTATAATAAAAGAAAAACATAAGTGCTAAGCATATTAATCAGTGCATGCAAATTATCTATCATGCTTTAATCATCCTTTAAAAACATAGTCATATGTTTCATGCATAATATTAGTTCATGAAATTGAATCTAAGGAAATCTAAAATCTCATGTGAAATATCTTAAATAAAGGTTATCCTATAACATGCTAGGTTCACAAGTAGTTCAACTCATAACTAAATCAAATATAAGAGTAATCACTAACATTCTTTATCAAGAAACATTAACATATTAAAGTAGATATAGAATCATTCTTTCCCGAGCCACCACCCCACACATCTTCAGCCCTCCTGCCTCTTCCTTTAGCTCAAGTGTTCCTTACCTTTATCTGCAGCATAAGACAACACATAACTAGTAAGCACAAAAGCTTAGTAAGGATCCGGTCCTACTCGCAAAATCCATACGAAAGCATACAACATGTACACATAACAAGACATAAGCATGAGTTCATCATAGCATACTAAACATCAAAGTTTCTAAGCATGCAGTATATAGTATTTTAAGCATACCCATCACATGTAATAAATGTTTTTCAAAACAGTTCCATAACGGTATTACTTAAAAATACATCCATGTCATATAGGGCCCAGTTGTGTACCACATGATGCGCGTTCCCTAATGAGTTGGGGTAGCGAGCCACCAATCCCACTAGAGCAGGACCCTTACGTCCTACCGGAGCCATGACCTTATGTTAACATGCACCCCGGATTTGTTTAACGACCCCTCTTACGAGTCGGGTACACAACTTACAAAGTAAAATACTTATCATGTCTTTACATATATGCTAAGGAGTACTCCAAATTCACTTCTTAAGGGACACCCACTCTTTCAGGGTGTTTCTGATCCCATAGGGACACACCTCACAACATAAGGGTGTTCTGGATCCCATACTTAGTGGAGTATCCTTTCAAGCATTTCATCATACATATCACATGAAATCTCATAAGGGTGCCCCATGGGCCATAAGACATGCTCATACATACATCATAATTCGACCACTTAACCATACTTTAGATATGACAAGATTTGGTCACATAGATCATACTCATATCATAGGAAGTAGTAGCATGCTAACAATTAAGGTAATCAGACATTTCATTTAAACACCACATGCATATACATGTCATAGGAAGTGGTAGCATGCTAACAATTAAGGTTTCAAATCAACCATTTCATTTAACACCACATGCATATACATATAATCATCCCCAAACAGAAGCATATCTCATAGGGTAATTTAACCTTCACAAACCCTAATCCTAGTGGGTTGGCCGAAACATCAAGGGTAGGGAAAAATTAGGGTTTTTGCATTTAACATTCACACAGACATTTATACAAACACCTTGTATACAATATCATACCATATACTAAGCATGAATATGTTCTAGGATAATTCAACCCTCCCTAACCCTAATTCCATGCTTTGGCCGAAACCCATCCAACCCTAAACCTTAGTTGTTGTCATCACAAAATGAAGGGTCACAACATATGTGTATACCCTAAGTCCCAAGGGTTCTTTTCATGTATCAAAGAGTAGCCAAGGACTTCCCCTTTGGAAGTGGCCAGACCCTATACAAGAACAAAATCCTAGGTTTTGTTCACCCCATTTTTAAGGATACATCATACTCATATACCCTAGTTCCAAGGGGTCTACACATGTAACAAGAAGTAACCCAAAGCCTTCCCCAAGGGGGGTGGCCGAAACTCACACAAGGGAAGATCCCCATTTTCGAAACCAATAAAGAGAAAGAAGATCCTACAATAACCATTACACTGCAGGCGAGGGGATACTTACATCCTTTCGCTTGAATTTCTCCTTCTCTTACTCCTTAGGGTACCCTTGAAGAAGAAGAAGATGAGTGTTTCCCTTGTTAGCCTTCTCTAGAAATCTTGGCCCTAGTAGAGGGCAAGAACCTTAAAGAGTTCCTTTCTCCTTCCAATTCCCTAGGGTTAGAACCCTAGGGTGAAATTTCGAACTTGCAAAGAGGGGAAGAGGGCTCTTGGTTTTCGAAAAATGGAAGTGGGGAAGAAGAAGAAGAAGTGTAACTTCCTTCTCCATCTCTTATTTATACTCTTCTCTTGAAGAGACATGTCTCTTCACTTCCCTAGCTTTAACAAGCATGTTTCTTATTCTCTCAACAAGAAACATGGCTTGGTTCATTGGTTATGACATGGTTAGTGCAACTAGGAGGTTCAAGGTTCAATCCTTGCTTCCTCCTTTCTATCTTTCCTTTTTATCACCTTTTTGCACTAATCCATATCAAAGCCCATTAAGCCAAGCCCATCATGAAATTTCATAGTAATAATTATGTTTCATGAATTCATAATATTTCATAATATTCCATAATAATATTTCATGAATTTCATAATATTTCATATTCATGAATTCATAATATTTCATAATATTCCATGATAGTATTTCATGAATTTCATAATATTTCATATTCATGAATTCATAATATTTCATAATATTCCATGATAATATTTCATGAATTTCATAATATTTCATATTCATGAATTCATAATAATCATAATATTTTTGGGGTGTTACAGTCCTCCATACCTTATAAAAAGTTCGTCCCGAACTTTAAAATAATTCCGGATACTTTAATCGTATTGCCTCCTCTCGTTCCCATGTGGCTTATTCGAATTGTTCGTTCTGCCACAGAACCTTTACTAAGGGTACTTCCTTGTTCCTTAGCTTTTTGACTTCCCGATCTAGGATCTGAATAGGTCGGCGTTTTGAACTTTGGTTCACTTGATTTTGTACTGGTTGGGGCTCTATCATCTGATTCACATCAGAGGTACATTTCCTAAGCATTGATACATGGAAAACATTGTGGATAGCCGACATTTCTGGGGGTAACTCCAGTCGTAGGCCACTTTGCCTACCCGTCTCAGAATCTGATACGGTCCCACATATCTCGGACTCAGCTTCCCTTTCTTTCCAAATCTCATCACCCCTTTCATAGGGGCCACTTTCAGGAATACTGAATCCCCAACCTTAAACTCTAGTGGTCTGCGTCGCTTGTCAGCGTAGCTTTTCTGCCGACTCTGAGCAGTCGCTATCCTCTGGCGATATTCTTTATAGCCTGAGTGGTTTCATCTACAATCTCTGTCTGGAGTCCCATCTCCTTCTTTTCACCACTCTCAAGCCAGCATATAGGAGATCTGCATTTCCTTCCGTATAGTGCTTCGTACGGTGCCATCCCGATAGTAGCCTGATAACTGTTGTTATAAGCAAACTCTGCCAGGCTTAGGTATCGACACCAGCTTCCCTTGAAATCCAAGGCACAAGCTCGTAACATGTCCTCTAATATCTGGTTTACTCTTTCAGTCTGCCCGTCAGTCTGGGGATGAAAGGCTGTACTGAATTTCAACTTCGTACCGAGAGCTTTCTGTACGTGTCCCCAAAAATCTAAAGTGAATCGACCATCCCTATCAGAGATAATGGTCTTGGGAACCCCGTGCAGTCGGACAATTTCCTTGACGTACAGTTGAGCCAACTGCTCTACTGAGTGGGTCATCCTGATAGCCAGAAAATGGGAAGACTTGGTGAGTCTGTCCACAATAACCCATATACCATCATATCCGTTCGTCGTTCTAGGCAGCCCAGAGATGAAATCCATGGAGATGTCTTCCCATTTCCACTCGGCGATAGACAGGGGTTGCAAAACTCCTCCGGGCCTCTGGTGTTCTGCTTTGACCCTCTGGCAGGTCAAACACATACTGACATAGTGGGCTACATCCCGCTTCATACCGGACCACCAAAATTTACTCTTCAGATCTTGATACATCTTGGTAGACCCAGGATGCATCGCATAAGGTGTTCCGTGAGCTTCCTCTAGGATTCTTGTCCGTAAGCCGGAGTTGTCGGGAACACATAATCGATCCCGAAGATATAAAACTCCGCTGTCCAAAATCCTAAATCCATCGTCCTTGCCTTCGAGAACCTCCTGCTTGATTCTTTGAAGACTCGGATCATGATTCTGCTTTTCCAGAATATCGCCGAACAATGTCGGCGCAATCATCAGGGTGGACAACTGTCCTGATATGATTTCAATCCCGTAATTCATAATTTCTTCCCCTAAGGGTTGTGACAAAGCTGATAAAGACATCAAAGCGGCACATGATTTTCTACTGAGAGCATCGGCTACCTTGTTGGCTTTTCCCGGATGGTACAGGATCTCACAATCATAATCCTTGACCAATTCGAGCCATCTGCGCTGTCTCATATTCAGATCTTTCTGGGTAAAGAAATACCGCAGACTCTGGTGATCTGTATAAACTTTACACTGAGTTCCATATAGATAGTGCCTCCATATTTTCAGTGCAAAGACCATCGTTGCTAACTCTAAGTCATGGGTAGGGTAATTTCTTTCATGTTCCTTCAGTTGCCTAGAGGCATAGGCAATCACCTTCCCATTCTGCATGAGCACAGCTCCGAGTCCCAGTTTGGACGCGTCGCTGTACATATCGAAACCCATATCGCTCTCGGGAAGAGTCAATATTAGAGCGCTAGTCAGCCTCCTTTTCAGTTCAGTAAAGCTCTTTTCACATTCCTCCGTCCATACATATTTCTTGTCTTTCTTTGTAAGAGCTGTCATAGGGGTTGCAATCCGAGAGAAATTCTCTACGAATTTTCTGTAATAGCCTGCTAGCCCGAGGAAACTTCGGATTTCACTGGCATTCTTGGGTCTAGTCCAGTTGCTTACAGCTACGATTTTAGTCGGGTCCACCATTACTCCTTCCTTGGAGATAACATGTCCCAAGAATGATACTTGATCGAGCCAGAACTCGCATTTGGAAAATTTAGCATACAGTTGTTCCTTCTGAAGAATCTGTAGTACTATACTCAGGTGCTCAACATGTTCTTCGGGAGTTCTCGAATATATAAGTATATCATCGATAAAGACGATCACAAATCTGTCGAGGAATGCCGAGAATACCCGATTCATCAAGTCCATAAACATAGCTGGCGCATTGGTAACTCCAAATGGCATAACTACGAACTCATAATGTCCGTATCTGGTTCGGAAAGCCGTCTTCGGTATATCCTCCTTTTTCACCCTGACTTGGTGATAACTAGATCTCAGGTCAATCTTAGAGAAAACCGTGGCTCCCTTTAGTTGATCGAACAGGTCATCTATCCTGGGTAGAGGGTACCTGTTCTTGATAGTCACGTTGTTCAGTGCCCGATAGTCGATACACATTCGCATCGACCCATCCTTCTTTTTCACGAACAGTATGGGAGCTCCCCAGGGAGAATGACTAGGGTGGATGAGTCCCTTGTCAAGCAGCTCCTGTAACTATCCCTGTAATTCCTTTAATTCAGTCGGCGCCATACGGTACGGTGCCTTAGAAATGGGGTTAGTACCAGGAATCAATCCAATTGCAAATTCTATATCCCTTTCAGGTGCTAACCCTGGTAAGTCATCGGGAAATACCCCTGAGTAATTGCATACAATTTTGACATCTTCTAGCTTCGGGTCCTCTGTAGGACTGGTATCAACCACATGAGCTAGAAACCCAGAGCATCCATTTTCTAACATCTTCCTTGCTTTCAGAGCCGATAAGAATTTGCTTGTCCTCTTCTTCGGCTCTCCGATAATTCAAATAGAATTCTCGCCTCAGGTCGGAAGATAACCTTCCGTTTACGGCACTGATAGAGGCGTCATATTTGTTCAAGAAATCCATGCCCAATATCACATCATAATCTTGCATATCAAGCACTATCAGGTCGCAGTAGAGTTCCCTATCTGCGATTCTGATTGGTGCGGCACGCAGCATTTGGGTAGAGGGCATCACCTCACCCGAGGGTAGTGTTGTCAGAACAGAAATTTGGACTCGAAGTCCTTCCACTTCATCTGATCCACTGACCTTCTAGCTTTTACCCGTTCCCACCATATCCTGGCGTCGCCAGTGAGGCAGAACGAGACACATTAAATTTTCTCATGCTCGAGCCAGTCTACTAATTCCACTGTGCTCTCAACTGTCTCATTACCCCGATTGCTACGTCCTCTAGCCATATTTATCATACAGGTGATAAATGACTACATAAGAATTAATACTACTTCTACTTGTTATGCAAGTATTAATCATCTCTATATATGTCATTACTGTACATGCAATAAAATAAAGCGAGGTTAGGATCTCTTACTTGGAAGCGGCAGGATGAAGCTTGATGTGTGTGTGGTGGAGGGGAAACCTGCTCTGATACAAACCTGTAACGCCCGCCCTTATATCTACTCTCGGGGCGGGGTTACGTACTACTCATTCATATAATTTTTTTTATAATAAAAGAAAAACATAAGTGCTAAGCATATTAATCAGTGCATGCAAATTATATATCATGCTTTAATCATCCTTTAAAAACATAGTCATATGTTTCCAAGCATAATATTAGTTATGAAATTGAATCTAAGGAAATCTAAAATCTCATGTGAAATATCTTAAACAAAGGTTATCCTATAACATGCTAGGTTCACAAGTAGTTCAACTCATAACTAAATCAAATATAAGAGTAATCACTAACATTCTTTATCAAGAAACATTAACATATTAAAGTAGATATAGAATCATTCTTTCCCGAGCCACCACCCCACACATCTTCAGCCCTCCTGCCTCTTCCTTTAGCTCAAGTGTTCCTTACCTTTATCTGCAGCATAAGACAACACATAACTAGTAAGCACAAAAGCTTAGTAAGGATCCGGTCCTACTCGCAAAATCCATACGAAAGCATACAACATGTACACATAACAAGACATAAGCATGAGTTCATCATAGCATACTAAACATCAAAGTTTCTAAGCATGCAGTATATAGTATTTTAAGCATACCCATCACATGTAATAAATGTTTTTCAAAACAGTTCCATAACAGTATTACTTAAAAATACATCCATGTCATATAGGGCCCAGTTGTGTACCATATGATGCGCGTTCCCTAATGAGTTGGGGTAGCGAGCCACCAATCCCACTAGAGCAGGACCCTTACGTCCTACCGAAGCCATGACCTTATGTTAACATGCACCCCGGATTTGTTTAACGACCCCTCTTACGAGTCGGGTACACAACTTACAAAGTAAAATACTTATCATGTCTTTACATATATGCTAAGGAGTACTCCAAATTCACTTCTTAAGGGACACCCACTCTTTCAGGGTGTTTCTGATCCCATAGGGACACACCTCACAACATAAGGGTGTTCTGGATCCCATACTTAGTGGAGTATCCTTTCAAGCATTTCATCATACATATCACATGAAATCTCATAAGGGTGCCCCATGGGCCATAAGACATGCTCATACATACATCATAATTCGACCACTTAACCATACTTTAGATATGACAAGATTTGGTCACCTAGATCATACTCATATCATAGGAAGTAGTAGCATGCTAACAATTAAGGTAATCAGACATTTCATTTAAACACCACATGCATATACATGTCATAGGAAGTGGTAGCATGCTAACAAGTAAGGTTTCAAATCAACCATTTCATTTAACACCACATGTATATACATATAATCATCCCCAAACAGAAGCATATCTCATAGGGTAATTTAACCTTCACAAACCCTAATCCTAGTGGGTTGGCCGAAACATCAAGGGTAGGGAAAAATTAGGGTTTCTGCATTTATCATTCACACAGACATTTATACAAACACCTTGTATACAATATCATACCATATACTAAGCATGAATATGTTCTAGGATAATTCAACCCTCCCTAACCCTAATTCCATGCTTTGGCCGAAACCCATCCAACACTAAACCTTAGTTGTTGTCATCACAAAATGAAGGGTCACAACATATGTGTATACCCTAAGTCCCAAGGGTTCTTTTCATGTATCAAAGAGTAGCCAAGGACTTCCCCTTTGGAAGTGGCCGAACCCTATACAAGAACAAAACCCTAGGTTTTGTTCACCCCATTTTGAAGGATACATCATACACATATACCCTAGTTCCAAGGGGTCTACACATGTAACAAGAAGTAACCCAAAGCCTTCCCCAAGGGGGGTGGCCGAAACTCACACAAGGGAAGATCCCCATTTTCGAAACCAATAAAGAGAAAGAAGATCATACAATAACCATTACACTGCAGGAGAGGGGATACTTACATCCTTTCGCTTGAATTTCTCCTTCTCTTACTCCTTAGGGTACCCTTGAAGAAGAAGAAGATGAGTGTTTCCCTTGTTAGCCTTCTCTAGAAATCTTGGCCCTAGTAGAGGGCAAGAACCTTAAAGAGTTCCTTTCTCCTTCCAATTCCCTAGGGTTAGAACCCTAGGGTGAAATTTCGAACTTGCAAAGAGGGGAAGAGGGCTCTTGGTTTTCGAAAAATGGAAGTGGGGAAGAAGAAGAAGAAGTGTAACTTCCTTCTCCATCTCTTATTTATACTTTTCTCTTGAAGAGACATGTCTCTTCACTTCCCTAGCATTAACAAGCATGTTTCTTATTCTCTCAACAAGAAACATGGCTTGGTTTATTGGTTATGACATGGTTAGTGAAACTAGGAGGTTCAAGGTTCAATCCTTGCTTCCTCCTTTCTATCTTTCCTTTTTATCACCTTTTTGCACTAATCCATATCAAAGCCCATTAAGCCAAGCCCATCATGAAATTTCTTAGTAATAATTATGTTTCATGAATTCATAATATTTTATAATATTCCATAATAATATTTCATGAATTTCATAATATTTCATATTCATGAATTCATAATATTCCATGATAGTATTTCATGAATTTCATAATATTTCATATTCATGAATTCATAATATTTCATAATATTCCATGATAATATTTCATGAATTTCATAATATTTCATATTCATGAATTCATAATAATAATAATATTTTTGGGGTGTTACATGAACAAGCCTTGATCCCCGGGCTAGTATCTTCGACTCCTGCAAGAATCTCCCCCCCCCCCCCCCCCCGAGAGTGGCAAAGGGGAGGGAGAGCTATCAGCGGGCCCCGTAGTGCCGGAGATCCCCCATGGCGATGACGTCTCGGCCTCGCCCCTGGCCTCTCAAGGAGAGCCCCCCGTCACCTTTCCAAAGGCTTTACTGGGAAAAGGGGTCCCTTCTTCATCTGGTGTGCCCACCGTTGTCCTTGTGCCTGGGAAGAAATGACACGAACGACGATCCCAATGGGATCACCCCCTAAAACGATTGAAGAGAGGCTTACGCCCAGCTACCTTTGAGGATGTGGCCTCTCAGTTCCCAGTCGCGGGGGCAGAATTGCCCTCCTCCGTCATTGCTGTGCCTTCTCCCGTTATGAGTGCCACAGCACCTACTGCCTGTTGGTGCAGGTAGCACCTAAGTCAAACTTGGGTTTTGATAATGGCAAAGGGTTCAGAAGTTAAGGTGGTGTTATGATCTAACAATCTTACTGAGTGTGCAGAAAAAGTCCTAGGTACACTAGGCAAGAAGACCTGACCGGAAGTTGGGCAAAGAAGTCCTAGTCGGGGACTGGGCAAGAAGACCTGACCCGAAGTTGGGCAAAGAAGTCTTGATCGAGGACTAGGCAAGAAGTTCTAGTAACGGGCTGGGCAACGAAGAACTGACCGGAAGTTGGGCACGAAGACCTGGTCAGGTGGATTGAGCAAAAGTCCAACCGGAGGAGCCGGTTGGCAAAAGGTAAACTCTCCTAAGAGGAGTAGGTGAGGACGCATTCCCCGTCGAGGGAACAGTAGGCGTCGGTTCTACCTAGGGTTCCATTTGGGAGATCCGAAGTCAGAACCAAGACAGCTGAGGCTGTAAATAATGACTAACATACTTTGCTTTCTTGTTTTGGAACTAACCTTGGTTGCAGGAAACAAAGGAGTGTGTTTCTGCAGCTCGGGCGCCCCATTGGAGTTGGGCGCCTAACTAGGGCTAGGTGCCCGTATGGATATGGGCGCCCCAGTGCAAAGGTAAAAACCAGAACATCGAAGCAAGCTGCCACGAAACCTGTGGACTGTCAGCTCAGGCGCCTGTGAGGTCACGGGCTCCCCCATCATCTCAGGCGCCCAAGTGGAGATGGATAAGCGCTGACCGAGCCTGCGGATAAGAGATCGCGCAGGGAAGGGGTTCACTCCCATGGCTTCAACATTCATTGCTCTCTATGCTCCAGACACTTTCGTTCAAGCACTGCGCTCCAACAAAGTTCGACTTCGAGATTCCAACGTCGACGATGATCCTCTGCTCCGAAATTCGATCCACCTCGGGTGTCGGTAAAACTTTAAATTACGAAAGTGTTGCTAATTCAATTTCCAATTCTATATCTGTACTATCAATCTGTAAAAGTTTTCCCGAATATAGAATTGCCCAAAGTAAACGGTCAAGGATCGTGGGCCTTGGAGTAGGAGCCGACCGTGACTCCGAACCAAGTAAAACCAACTTGTGTTCGCGTGTGTTCTGTTATTTTCCGATGCGTATCTTCTCTAGTATTCCGAAAATTTTATAACGATATTCACCCCCTCCTCTATCGTTTTCTCCGATCCAACAAGTGGTATCAGAGCGGGTGGCTCAAATCTGGTGCAACCACTAATTTGAGAGTTTTTTTCAGATTTTATGAAATTATTTTAAATTTTTTTTATTTTTCTCGTTAATCGAGGTTGGTGCAACACCACTCGATTGTTTCCATTTCTATTAATTTTCTTCCGCACTACTAATCCAAGACCAAGTCTTGGAATAAGTTTTCTCTGTTTTTGTAAATTTTCAAAAAATATTATGGTCATGCAAGAAGGATTCAGCACTGCCAGACCACTGCTTTTCAGTGGAGAAGATTTTTCCTTCTGGAAAAGTAGGATGGAAGTCCACCTGAAAACTCAGGTGGACATGTGGATAATAATCCAATCTGGCCTCGAGATCCCCAAGAATGCAGAAGGAGTGGCACAACACTACTCTGAATGGGACGCCTCGTTGAAGAAAAAGATCGAGGCTGATGCAAAGGCAACTCAGACGTTGCAATGCGGATTAACCAAGGAAGAGCTGAACCGGGTGGGACATTTCAACAGCGCCAAAGAACTATGGAACAAGCTGATTGAGCTGCACGAAGGTACCTCCGACACCATAATTAGCAAAAGGGATTTGTTGCTGAATAGACTCTACACAATAAAAATGAACGAAGGCGAATCAGCAGCACAGCTCCATGCCAGAATCCAAGAGCTGATGAATGGGCTGCATACAATAGGTCATAAGGTAGAGAACCGTGATCTAATCAGGTATACCCTAAATGCATTCCCTAGGAACACACTATGGGCATCTATGGTAGATGCTTACAAGGTTTCCAGGGACCTTTCAAAAATTAAATTAGATGAACTTTTTTCAGAATTAGAATTACATGAACAGACTAACTGCACTATGGCCAAGAAAAGTATTGCTTTTCTTACAGGTAAACCCCAAGGGAAGGAAGCCAAGAAGACTCAAAGGAAGAAGGCTCTCCAAGCCACATGGGATGAATCTTTCTCCGAAGAAGAAGAGGCCCCACAATCAAATCTTCTAGCTTTAACCGCTTCGGAAGACATCGACACCGAATCGGAATCGGAGCCAGACGACGGAAGGCTCACAATCTCAGAAAACGGCCAAATAATGGTAAGAGGTTATTCCGAAATTGAATTATCGAAATTAATTGCTTATTTATCTCGTAGCTTAGCGAAAGCCAAAATCCGGGTTGAGTCCCTCCGATAGGAAGTAAAACTCCTGATAGAGGAAGTCGACTCGAGATCCTTGACTGAGAAGGTTCAAGAAGGAAACTCTACTCAAGTTGAAAAGCTTGAGAAAGAGAACTCCTCCTTGAAAACTCAAGTCAAGGAGCTCAGAGTGGCTTTAGAACGATTTACTTCGGGTTCCAAGGGTCTTGACATGATCCTTGGAAAATAGAAGTCCGTTCTTAATCGATCTGGGTTAGGGTATCGAACCAAGTCGAGACAACGATCGTATTATGCTATACTGAACCAACCTAGAGCCAAAGTTCAAGCATGGGGCCCCAAGCTTTACTTGAACAACCAAGCTGGACCAAACCAGTATTGGATCCCCAAGGACAAGATTCATATCTTGCCTAATCATTATCGAGGATTTAGTCCAGGGGGAGCCAATTTAAAAACAAATTTCATAATTAGATAAATTTTTTTGCTTAATTCTTTGATTTTATTGCATGCTTGCTTGTTTATTTATTTCTGCAATTTATTATGCTTAGACCTAGGACTGGTTAGACTAAGGACAAATGATTTAATTGAAATTTGAATAACATAGTATTGGGTGAAGATGAGATGATAGTATGTTAGGGAAGCCATTTTGATGGAACTAGTCGAAGCTGCCGATCCAAGACCCAAACTAGTTAGACCAAAATGTTTCAAGGAGTAACTTGAAGATGAATTTTTAATAAAAGGCTTTGTCAAGGAAAGGGTTGATGATCCTATAAGGCTATGACCAAAGAAGACCTAGTGCCTCGCCAAGACCTGGAAGCCAATTATTGAAAATCAAATTCACTTTACTATTATCAGATTTAAATCTAACACAAATTTCAATTAATCTTAGATTCAACCACTTTCCAAAATAAACTTAAAACTTAATTAATTTTTTTTTTCAAAATTAATTTAACCTTTTAAAACCAATCATGACTTCAAATTAAAATCATTATTTCTATTAAAACCTATCTCACAAAACCCATAAGGTTAACGTGATTGATAACTATAGGCTGGGTGAGATGGTTAGGACCTAATTTAACTCAAAGTTATCTTTTTCCAAACTAATTCATTTGGCTTTGTACTTTTGTCAAGTAAAATAAGTAAATCATGTCTAAAATGCTTAAAACTTCAATTTAGAGCTTAATTGATTATTGGTTGGTCAAAAGAATCAAACCTGGTCAAAATAGTCAACTCTGGTCAATAGTCAAACCCCGGTCAGCACGGGCGCCCGTGACCTGTCAGGCGCCCAAGCCTTTATCTTCGATCAAGACAGCGAAAGCTGTCAACCCCGACACACCTGACTTGGGCGCCCGTAACCTGGCGCCTAAGCTTTATCTTCATCCAAGGTGGTCAGATCTGCCAAAAGCACCTGACGTCTGACTCGGGCGCCGGTGACCTTACGGGCGCCCCAATGAACATGGGCGCCCAACACTTCACAGGCGCACGTATAACCCTATATAAGAACCATGGCTTCCTCTTCATTCCCCACATCAAAACCGAAATCCTCCTTCACTTCTCTTCCTCTTAAGGTGCCCGGATGCCCTTCTTGTGTCCTCCAACGCCCTACTTCGAAAATGCCGCTCCAGTATCAATTTTGTTATGCACTTTTAAATAAATTCTTTTTATTATCTCGCTTAAATGCATAATTTTCCTTTACATATTTAGAAAACGTCGCGTCACTCAACCTAACCCCTATGGCCACAAATATCAAAATTGATAGTGACCCTGAAGGTAAACCTGTAGATCTTAAGCTATACCGAAGTATGATTGGAAGTCTACTTTACCTTACAGCTAGTAGTCCTGATATCCTATTCTCTGTAGGAATATGTGCTAGATACCAAACTTGTGCTAAGGAATCGCACTTAGCTGTCCTAAAAAGAGTACATAGATACATTAAGGGCACCCTAAATGTAGGGATTTGGTATCCTAGGACATCAACCTTCGACTTGTCAGGATACTCCGATTCTGCCTATGCTAGATGCAAATTAGATAGAAAAAGCACAAGTGAAAGCTGCCAACTTTTGGGAAATAGTCTGGTCAGCTAGTGCAGTAGAAAGCAACACTGCGTAGCTCTATCTACAACCGAAGCAGAATATGTTGCTTTAGGAGAGTGTGTAGCACAACTCTTATGGATGATGCACACTCTTAAGGTCTTCCAGCTTGATTACACCCAAACCCAAGTCTATATTGATAACATGAGTTCAATCAATCTAACTAAAAACCCAATTCAACACTCAAGAACAAAGCATATAGAAGTTAAACATCACTTTGTAAGGGACCATGTACCCAGGGGTGAAATTGTCCTTAAGCATGTGGACTCAAAGTCAAACTTAGCTGATATCTTTTCCAAACCCTTACTTGAGTCTGAGTTTAGCTCAATAAGAAGGCAGTTAGGGTTATGCTTAGTAGAATAGGACTGCTCTACATATTTTTTAAATTTTTTTTCTTATCTGTTATTTAATATGTTTTGAAAAATTATTTTTGTCTTGAAATTTAAAATGATTTTTCGACTTAGTTTTTTAAAGAAAACTTACCCCCTTCAAAACTAGAGTTTTTTCGCAAATGGACTTAGCTTAGGCCCTAACCCTAGAACTGCATCCACCTATAGATCTAGAAGCCAGCATCTCACAAACACCTTAGGGTACTTTTGATTGACAACCTAGACTGGGTTGAGATGGTTAGGTCTATGCCTTGATGCAAGATGCTTAAGTCAGTGCATCAGCAGTAATTGGGGCAATAAATACCAATTGAACAGTAATCAGGTTAAGTGTCAAGCTTAGAAAATCTAACTTGATCAGATCACTTAACTTGACTAACCCTAGTGAAAGCTATTGTTTATGATAGTTAGTAAGTAGCTAACTGGGTTAGACAGGACCCGAAAGAGAAGATTTAAATTGGTTTGGTTTAGTTTATGCGTAAAATTTTTAGAATTGGTTCAATACAAAACGTTACTTTCTTTACTTTTTTTTGCTATAATAATTTTTTTTGATATATGGCAAAGGGGGAGAGAAAGGAAAGGAGAGAAAAGAAGTTTTTTTCAAATTTTAATTTTTTTTTCAAAACTTTTATCTCCTTTTTCAAAAAGTAAAGTAACGAAAATACTTACACATATTTGTTTTCAAATCTAAAGCATTTCAAAAATGAAAATTTTCTAATTGTTTAAACTTAAAAATCTTTTGGAAAATTTTCTAAGTGTTTAAACTTAAAATTGTTTTGGATAATTTTCTAAGTGTTTAATCTTAAAATTGTTTTGGAAAATTTTCTATGTTTTGGAAAATTTTCTAAGTATTTAAACTTAAAATTGGTTTGGAAAATTTTCTAAGTTTTGGAAAATTTTCTAAGTGTTTAAACTTAAAAATCTTTTGGAAAATTTTCTAAGTGTTTAAACTTGAAAATCTTTTGAAAAATTTTCTAAGTATCTAACTTGAAAAATCTTTTGAAAATTATTTTTTTAATTTCTCTAAGAATAGTCAAGGGATTAGAAGTGTTTTAAAAACCCCCCACTTATTTTTGAAAAGCTCAGGGGGAGAATTTTTTTCAAGGGGAGGAAACTAAATATCTTTTACATTGCTTGTTTCCTTAACTTTTTGAACCGTGTTGCCATAAATCTAAAAGGGGGAGATTGTTGATGCAGACAGCACCTAAGTCAAACCTGGGGTTTGATAATGACAAAGGGTTCAGATGTTAAGGTGGTGTTATGATCTAACAAGCTTACTGAGTGTGCAGTAAAAGTCCTAGGTACACTAGGCAAGAAGACCTGACCGGAAGTTAAGCAAAGAAGTCCTGGTCGGGGACTGGGCAAGAAGACCTGACCAGAAGTTGGGCAAAGAAGTCCTGGTCGAGGACTGGGCAAGAAGTCCTGGCAACGGGCTGGGCAACGAAGACCTGACTAGAGGTTGGGCACGAGGACCTGATCGGAAGTTGGGCACGAAGACCTGGTCAGGTGGATTGGGCAAAAGTCCAACCGGAGGAGCCAGTTGGTAAATGGTAAACTCTCCTGAGAGGAGTAGGTGAGGGCGCGTTCCCTGTCGAGGGAACAGTAGGCGTCAGTTCTACCTAGGGTTCCATTTGGGAGACCCAAAGTCAGAACCAAGACAGCTGAGGCTGTAAATAATGACTAACATACTTTGCTTTCTTGTTTTGGAACTAATCTTGGTTGCAGGAAACAAAGGAGTGTGTTTCTGCAGCTCGGGCACCCCAAGGGAGTTGGGGGCCTAACTGGGGCTAGGCGCCCGTATGGATACGAGCGCCCCAGTGCAAAGGTAAAAACTAGAACATCGAAGCAAGCTACCACGAAGCCTGTGGACTGAGTCAGCTCAGGCACCCGTGAGGTCACGGGCGCCACCATCAGCTTAGGCGCCCAAGTGGAGATCGATAAGTGCTGACCGAGCCTTCGGATAAGAGATCGCACAGGGAAGGCCACGTGTTAGGCGCCCCCATTGACACAGGCGCTCCCATGGATCCTATAAAAGGGGGTTCACCCCCAAGGCTTCAACATTCATTGCTCTCTACGCTCCAGACACTTTCATTGAAGCACTGCGCTCCGACAAAGTTCGATTTCGAGATTCCAGCGACGACGATGACCCTCTACTCCGAAATTCGATCCATCTCGGGCATCGGTAAAACTTTAAATTACGAAAGTGTTGCTAATTCAATTTCCAATTCTATATCTGTACTATCAATCTGTAAAAGTTTTCCCGAATATAAAATTGCCCAAAGTAAACGGTCAAGGACCGTGGGAGCCGACCGTGACTCCGAACCAAGTAAAACCGACTTGTGTTCGCGTGTGTTCTATTATTTTCCACTGCAAATCTTCTCTAGTATTCCAAAAATTTTATAACGATATTCACCCCCCTATCGTTTTCTCCAATCCAACACCGCCGACCATCCTCGAGGCAAGGAGGTAGCCACGGGTCTACTTCGCTCCCATCAGAAGGCTCCCTTAGCGACGAAGAAGGTTATCACCTGTTCCCAGTCTATTCGTATAGAGGGAGTCACACCGGGGCATCCCCGAGTGCTTCAAGTTCGGAGGAAGACGTTCCCCCCCAGTGATGTCCCTGGCCCCTCGGTTCCCCCTATTGCGGGGGCTCCAGGCCCATCATGGCAGGTAGCCAGATCAGCCCAGTACCTGGGCCTGCTGCACCAATCCTTATTGACGGTAAATACCTCGCTCGCGCTCCTCACTTCCTCTTCGCCTCCTTTTACTGACGATCCTTATTCCCCCCTCCAGGTTGCTTCGAACTGCGCGGGCACGGGCTGCCTACTGCATTCCGGAGGGGTTACTGAGAATCTCCTACAGCAGGTGGCAGATGCTGAGGCAGAAACGGGTCGGGCTCGTGAGGCCGACCTCTTGCAACTAGAGATCAGCTGGGTCGTCCGAGAGAGAGCGATCATTACCTGTCCTCCTTAATAGTAGCCGAGGATACCCTACATGGGTACAAACTCCGGGAACGCTTGGGGTCTGAAAGCAATCGAGCTCTACAAGAGAATTTACAAAAACTGGCGAAAGAGCGAGAGCAACTCCGGGCCAACAATGAGGAGTTGTCCGATCAAGTTAATCTTCTAGAGGTTGCTAAGAAAATCCTGGAGGACCGGGGCACAGAACAGGAGCACGTGCTGGCTTTGCGAGCCCACGATTTGGAACTGTCGAGCTCTTACGCAGCCGATCTCCAGGATCAAGTAACCCGAGCTAACGCCCAGGCTGCTGCTGCTTTTCAAAACTCCACAAAGTACAAGAGGTTCAGGCGTGCCTGCTCCTAGAGGTGGAGGCACTCAAGCTGACCAAGGCCGAAATCTAGCCCAGGGTCCAGAAGCAGCCAAAAGATTCTGTACCCCAAGTATCTCAGATGGAGGCGACCTACAAGGCCAAATTTTTGGAGTCGGAGGAGTACGCCGATCGAGTGGCTGCACAAGCATTTAAGACCCTTAAACAGGGCTTCCATGGCGCCATCAATCAGTTGGAGAAGGACCAGTTATTGAAACTGGGCTCCGATTTGAGTGCAATAACTATTCAACGAGTCTGGGACGACCATTCCCCCGAAGAGCGGACTTTGTAGGGCGCCCCTTACTATGTGCTTGTCCTCTTCCTATCCTCCCCTGCCTGGTGTAGCTTACTTCATTTTGAATTCTCTGATTTTAGGTGAAATATTTACTTGATCTATCGTTGTATTCCTTGTTTTTAGCGTGATTCCTTGTAGAGGATGTTGGGTTTGATCCACTCTTGGTCGGGCGTGTACAACCCCGAGGCCAAGCCTACACACTGAGAGGCTATAGGGTTTAATCAGCTCTTGGCCGGGCGGTACAGCTCCGAGGCCAAGCCTACACACCGAGAGGCTTAGGGTTTAATCATCTCTTGGTTGGCGTGTACAGCTCCGAGGCCAATCCTACACACCGACAGGTAGTAGGGTTTAATCAGCTCTTGGCCGAGCGTGTACAGGTCCGAGGCCAAGCCTACACATCGAGAGGCAGTAGGGTTTAATCAGCTCTTGGCCGGACGTATACAGCTCTGAGGGCAAGCCTACACACCGAGAGGTTGTAGGGTTTAATCAGCTCTTGGCCGGGCGTGTACAACTCCGAGGCCAAGCCTACATACCGAGAGGCTGTAGAGTTTAATCAGCTCTTGGCCCGGCGTGTACAGCTCCGAGGCCAAGCCTACACACCGAGAGACTGTAGGTTTTAATCAGCTCTTGGCCGGGCGTGTACAGCTCCGAGGCCATGCTACACACCGACAGGTGTACGGTTTGACCCACTCTTGCTCGGGCGTGTACAACTCCGAAGCTGAGCTTACACACCGAGAGGCTGTAGGGTTTAATCAACTCTTGGTCGGGCGTGTACAGCTCCGAGGCCAAGCCAACACACCGAGAGGCTGTTGGGTTTAATTAGCTCTTGGCCGGCGTGTACAGCTCTGAGGCCAAGCCTACACACCGAGAGGCTGTAGGGTTTGATCCGATCTTGGTCAGGAATGTACAGCTCCGTGGCCAAGCCTACACACCGAGAGGCTGTAGGGTTTAATCAACTCTTGGCTGGGCGTGTACAGCTCCGAGGCCATGCCTACACCCGAAGGCTGTAGGGTTTAATCAGCTCTTGGCCGGGCGTGTACAGCTCCGAGGCCAAACCTACACACTGAGAGGCTGTAGGGTTTAGTCAGCTCTTGGCCGGGCATGTACAGCTCCGAGGCCAAGCCTACACACCGAGAGGCTTTAGGGTTTAATTAACTCTTGGCCGGGCGTGTGCAGCTCCGAGGCCAAGCCTACACATCAACAGGCTGTAGGGTTTGATCCGCTCTTGGTCAGGCGTGTACAGCTTCCGTGGCCAAGCCTACAGACTGAGAGGCTGTAGGGTTTAATCAGCTCTTGGCCGGGCGTGTACAACCCTGAGGCCAAGCCTACACACCGAGAGGCTGTAGGGTTTAATCAACTCTTGGCCGGGCATGTATAGCTCTGAGGCCAAGCCTACACACCAGAGGTTGTAGGGTTTGATCTGCTCTTGGTCGGGCGTGTACAGCTTCGAGGCCAAGCCTATTCACCGAGAGGCTGTAGGGTTTAATCAGCTCTTGGTTGGGCGTTTACAGCTCCGAGGCCAAGCCTACACACCGAGAGGCTATAGGGTTTGATCCCTCTTGGCCGGACGTGTACACTCCGAGGCCAAGCCTACACACCGAGAGCCTATAGGGTTTAATCAGCTCTTGGCGGGGCGTGTACAACTTCGAGGCCAAGCCAACACACCGATAGGCTATGAGGTTTAATCAGCTCTTGGCCGGGCACAGCCTGGCAGCACACTGAGAGCTGTAGGGTTTGATCCGCTCTTGGTCGGGCATGTATAGCTCCGAGGCCATGCCTATACACCGAGAGGCTGTAGGGTTTAATCAGCTCTTGGCTGGGCATGTACAGCTCCGAGACCAAGCCTATACACTGAGAGGCTGTAGGGTTTTATCAGCTCTTGGCAGGGCGTGTACAGCTCCGAGGCCAAGCCTGCACACCGAGAGGCTTTAGGGTTTAATCAGCTCTTGGCTGGGCGTGTACAGCTCCAGGCCAAGCCTACACACCAAGAGGCTGTAAGGTTTAATCAGCTCTTTGCCGGGCGTTTACAGCTCCGAGCCAAGCCTACACACCAGAGGATGTAGGGTTTGATCCGCTCTTGGTCGGGCGTGTACAGCTCCGAGGCCAAGCCTACACACCGTGAGGCTGTAGGGTTTAATCAGCTCTTGGCCGGGTGTGTACAGCTCTGAGGCTAAGCCCACACACCGAGAGGTTGTAGGTTTTAATTGGAGACTTAACATTCATAGCATGACACGTCATCCACATCCTTTATTAATTATACTGCAAGGCAGTGAAGCAGTGAAAACATACATCCACGAAAGTGCATTACACGGCGACTCATGAAGTATAGTAGGGGCGAAGATGTTTCGCATGCCAAGGCCTTTCCAGTCTTCTCCCTTCGTGGTCTTCCAGATAGTAGCTACCTCCTGTATGTTTTTTGACGACCACGTAGGGGTCATCCCACTATGGCTCTAACTTCCCAGGATTGCCTACCGGTTTGATTCTCTTCTAGACTCGGTCGCCCTCCTCGAAGCTGCGGGCGATCACCCTACGATTGTAGGCTAGCTGCATCCTCCTTCGATAGGCTTCCAACCTTACCATAGCTTTGTCTCGTATCTCCAAGATGAGGTCCAGATCAATCAAACGCTCCTGGTTATTATCTTCCTTGCGATAATGTTGTAGGACCGGTGCCATCGATAGAGGGGGGGGGGTGAATATCGACTTAGAAAAATCTTGCGGTAAATCGTTTTACTTTTCGGTTGGTTCTAAATAGAGAGTTAGTAGCAGCGGAAAAACAATAGAAATAACAAACAGAATAAACGACACAGATTGCACGCGGGATTTTTTTACTTGGTTCCCGACCCCCCAGGGTCAGTACATCGAAGGCCTATGCACGGGAACACCCGTCCATTATTGGTCTCCTTTCCTACTTTCTGGAGGCGGAGAAACCCATCTTACAGTGCAATAATTACAATCAGAAATATATGAAATTAAGTGCAGAATAATAAAAGCAAACCAAAACCATTAAGGTCGAAGACTCGGCCGATCTGGACCTCCGAAGTGCCGCACACTTCCTCCTGAGCCTCCCGGTCGTAGAGCCTCAACTTTAGCTCTTTGTCGTTAGTTAGAATGCTCAAAATGGATCTTGGAAGTTATGTCTGAAGCTGAGGGTCCCTTTATAGCACCCATACGGGCGCCTGTGTCGATGGGGGCGCCTACACGTGGCCTCTCCTACGCGATCCCTTATCCACAGGCTCGGTCAGCGCTAATCCTGTTGGGACCGGGTGCATGTTAACATGGATACGGGTTCGTAATTTTTAAAATTTTATTACGTGCAGCAGAAGTTTTAGCATAAATAATTTCTCAAATTATTTTTAACCACGTATCTAGCATGCAACCTTATGTTGTGGAGACATGATCATACATTTAAATTTTGTAGAAAGTAAACTAATTTACTTAATACCTCGTGTAACTCGTAGAAAGGGACGAGATCCAACCGTAGCGTCCCTTGGAAGCTCCGCCTCTATTCGCGTCCACGCCGAGTTCTCTTCGGGATGACTTCGCAAAGCCACAAGTTTCGTGCCGACAAGAACTACTAGATTCTCCAAAAGCACGACAAGAATATCAAGAGAGAGAGATGGAAAACTAACCACCAAACGAAAATCGGAATCAAGATTCCGGGAGGAAGGAAGGAGTCGCGACCCGCTTCTTCTTCTTCTTCGGCACCTTCTTGGTGGAGGTGGCTCACGGCAAAGGAGGTGAGGGCAGCCGGCCCTAGAAGAGGGAGAGGGTAGCCGGCCCTGAAGAGGGAGAGGGAGAGAAGGAGAGGAAGAGAGGCTAGGCAAGAATCCTTGATCTCTTGAATTGATTTCCAAGCCTTGCCTTGGTACCTTTATATAGTAGCCTCTTTATCGCCACGTCTCCTTTTAACGAAATAAATTTTTATAAGAAATTTATCTAATAAATTTTTGTATGAATTATTCCGTTATGTCAAGTTTTTATTATAACTTAATTTATAATAAAAACAACCATGTCTCCCCTTTTATTATGGAATAAATTTTTCACAAGAAATTTATTATATAAATTTTTCTTATCATGGAAAAATTAATTTATAATTGATTTTATAAAATAAAATAAACCAATACATGGTTCATTTTAATTTCCATAAAAAGAATAAATTTGTATAAATTTCTTTATATAAATTTCTTTATATAAATTTTTATCCATAATTTTATAAAACAAATCACGTTCGATTTATTTTATAATTTAAACCAAACAATTTGGTTTCCCCTTTTTTATTGTGGCCGGCCAAACCAAAGAGGGTGGGGACCCTCTTTGGCTTGCCAAATCAAGCCGTCTCCTTGCGAATTAGACTCATTTAATTCGCCCAATAAGCCTTCAAAAGACTTAGCCATTTTAAGCTTCCGATGCGTCTCAGACAAATTCAGATTCGACTTATCTCTCTTGATCGGAAAATCTAATTTTCAACTCGTTTTAAATCTCTCGGATTACTCGTAGTGCGTGTGACTAAATAGGCTTTCGATTTATATTGGCCGTCTATAATTAACCAATTATAGAACGATCATGAGTGGCACCTAGTAGTACATCATGATCCCCAATTAATCGTAAGATCAACGGTTGACCTCAGAAATAATTCTGAAACCCTTCAGCAGCTCTAATGAATTGTGCCTCATTCCCTTCACCATCTTATACCCACTTGGTTCATGACACGGTCTATGTGTGTCAGTCGCCACTAGGCTGACTACGTCACACCTAGCCCAAGTAATGTCTTTCTCGTCCAACGGATTCTAGTTACTCTCATGTTTCTGAGAGATTCATACTCGGAACATGTGATGCTCTGGCCAGAGGCTTCGAGTAACAATCCGACGATAGGCCTTGGGTATACATCTCCTCGCAAGGAGTGGTGAATCCTTTGTAGGTTGTTCAAACATCTTCGGGCACTTGGGCTTATACCCAATCATCCTGGGTCCACACCTCCTTGGAGATGCTTGCTTAAGATGTCAAAGTATAAGTCTTTATGACCAAGATGACTTGAACACCGCAAGTCAAAGGAACATCGCACTTAAGCTGCAGTAAGAACTTCATTGACATATCTATATGCAGATTACCATATGAAGTTTTACAGCTAGTTACTCCAATGAACTATTTCCCTTAACTAGCATTCATGTTTATCTCCGGACATCCCAATGTCACCAGCCAGTGAGAATCAGCTGATTAGAGAATAACCCATGCTAGTCTCAACAGAATTGATAGTGTCCGTATTTATCAATTCGTCGACTAGGGATAATTTCAATACTTTACAATGACACATGTAGAGATAATCACTAGTTGTGAATTCATCACAAATTCTCTCATGCTGTGAATTGTATTGCGACATTCAGTAAATGAGTTTAAGATCTCAATCAAATACATGAACATGTATACTCAAATAGTGAATATTCATTTATTAAAGTAAATGATTACAATCATAAGGCGATTGCCTTAGGACACTTCTCTCACAATACTAACAAACTCCCACTTGGCCTAATGCCAATCGCTACGGTATCCAATACCACAGGCTCTATCATGACCCTCAAACTTGCTTTGAGGCAAGGCCTTAGTTAAAGGATTCGCTAAATTCCTTTCAGTGAGAATTTTCTCAATTTGTATATCATTCCTACTTATAATCTCTCTAATCAGATGATAGCGGCGAAGCACATGTTTGGATCGCTGATGAGAACTTGGTTCCTTTGCTTGTGCAATAGATCCATTGTTGTCGCAGTAAACCGACACTGCTTCATCAATGGTTGGAACCACACCATGTTCGGAGACAAACTTCTTGATCCAGACTGCTTCCTTTGCTGCTTCCGAAGCTGCGATATATTCCGCTTCCGTGGTAGAATCCGCTATGGTGTCTTGTTTGGAACTCTTCCAACTTATTGCGCCTCCATTCAAAGTAAATACGTATCCAGACTGAGATTTGGAGTCATCCTTATCTGTCTGGAAACTGGCATCAGTATACCCACGTATTACCATATCTCCTTCTCCATATATTAGGAACACATCCTTAGTTCTTCTTAAGTAGTTAAGGATTGTTTTGACAGCCTCCCAATCATCCATTCCCAATGAACATCGGCGCCCAACACTTCACAGGCGCACGTATAACCCTATATAAGAACCAAGGCTTCCTCTTCATTCCCCACATCAAAACCGAAATCCTCCTTCACTTCTCTTCCTCTTAAGGTGCCCGGAAGCCCTTCTTGTGTCCTCCAACGCCCTACTTCGAAAATGCCGCTCCAGTATCAATTTTGTTATGCACTTTTAAATAAATTCTTTTTATTATCTCGCTTAAATGCATAATTTTCCTTTACATATTTAGAAAACGTCGCGTCACTCAACCTAACCCCTATGGCCACAAATATCAAAATTGATAATGACCCTGAAGGTAAACCTGTAGATCTTAAGCTATACCGAAGTATGATTGGAAGTCTACTTTACCTTACAGCTAGTAGACCTGATATCCTATTCTCTGTAGGAATGTGTGCTAGATACCAAACTTATGCTAAGGAATCACACTTAGCTGTCCTAAAAAGAGTACATAGATACATTAAGGGCACCCTAAATGTAGGGATTTGGTATCCTAGGACATCAACCTTCGACTTGTCAGGATACTCCGATTCTGACTATGTTAGATGCAAATTAGATAGAAAAAGTACAAGTGAAAGCTGCCAACTTTTGGGAAATAGTCTGGTCAGCTAGTGCAGTAGAAAGCAACACTGCGTAGCTCTATCTACAACCGAAGCAGAATATGTTGCTTTAGGAGAGTGTGTAGCACAACTCTTATGGATGATGCACACTCTTAAGGACTTCCAGCTTGATTACACCCAAACCCAAGTCTATATTGATAACATGAGTTTAATCAATCTAACTAAAAACCCAATTCAACACTCAAGAACAAAGCATATAGAAGTTAAACATCACTTTGTAAGGGACCATGTACCCAGGGGTGAAATTGTCCTTAAGCATGTGGACTCAAAGTCAAACTTAGCTGATATCTTTTCCAAACCCTTACTTGAGTCTGAGTTTAGCTCACTAAGAAGGCAGTTAGGGTTATGCTTAGTAGAATAGGACTGCTCTACATATTTTTAAAATTTTTTTTCTTATCTGTTATTTAATATGTTTTGAAAAATCATTTTTGTCTTGAAATTTAAAATGATTTTTCGACTTAGTTTTTTAAAGAAAACTTACCCCCTTCAAAACTAGGGTTTTTTCGCAAATAGACTTAGCTTAGGCCCTAACCCTAGAACTGCATCCACCTATAGATCTAGAAGCCAGCATCTCACAAACACCTTAGGGTACTTTTGATTGACAACCTAGACTGGGTTGAGATGGTTAGGTCTATGCCTTGATGCAAGATGCTTAAGTCAGTGCATCTGCAGTAATTGGGGCAATAAATACCAATTGAACAGTAATCAGGTTAAGTGTCAAGCTTAGAAAATTTAACTTGATCAGATCACTTAACTTGACTAACCCTAGCGAAAGCTATTGTTTATGATAGTTAGTAAGTAGCTAACTGGGTTAGACAGGACCCGAAAGAGAAGATTTAAATTGGTTTGGTTCAGTTTATGTGTAAAATTTTTAGAATTGGTTCAATACAAAACGTTACTTTCTTTACTTTTTTTTTGCTATAATAATTTTTTTTGATATATGGCAAAGGGGGAGAGAAAGGAAAGGAGAGAAAAGAAGTTTTTTTCAAATTTTAATTTTTTTTTCAAAACTTTTATCTCCTTTTTCAAAAAGTAAAGTAACGAAAATACTTATACATATTTGTTTTCAAATCTAAAGCATTTCAAAAATGAAAATTTTCTAATTGTTTAAACTTAAAAATCTTTTGGAAAATTTTCTAAGTGTTTAAACTTAAAATTGTTTTGGAAAATTTTCTAAGTGTTTAATCTTAAAATTGTTTTGGAAAATTTTCTATGTTTTGGAAAATTTTCTAAGTATTTAAACTTAAAATTGGTTTGGAAAATTTTCTAAGTTTTGGAAAATTTTCTAAGTGTTTAAACTTAAAAATCTTTTGGAAAATTTTCTAAGTGTTTAAACTTGAAAATCTTTTGAAAAATTTTCTAAGTATCTAACTTGAAAAATCTTTTGAAAATTATTTTTTTAATTTCTCTAAGAATAGTCAAGGGATTAGAAGTGTTTTAAAAACCCCCCACTTATTTTTGAAAAGCTCAGGGGGAGAATTTTTTTCAAGGGGAGGAAACTAAATATCTTTTACATTGCTTGTTTCCTTAACTTTTTGAACCGTGTTGCCATAAATCTAAAAGGGGGAGATTGTTGATGCAGACAGCACCTAAGTCAAACCTGGGGTTTGATAATGACAAAGGGTTCAGATGTTAAGGTGGTGTTATGATCTAACAAGCTTACTGAGTGTGCAGTAAAAGTCCTAGGTACACTAGGCAAGAAGACCTGACCGGAAGTTAAGCAAAGAAGTCCTGGTCGGGGACTGGGCAAGAAGACCTGACCAGAAGTTGGGCAAAGAAGTCCTGGTCGAGGACTGGGCAAGAAGTCTTGGCAACGGGCTGGGCAACGAAGACTTGACTGGAGGTTGGGCACGAGGACCTGATCGGAAGTTGGGCACGAAGACCTGGTCAGGTGGATTGGGCAAAAGTCCAACCGGAGGAGCCAGTTGGTAAATGGTAAACTCTCCTGAGAGGAGTAGGTGAGGGCGCGTTCCCTGTCGAGGGAACAGTAGGCGTCAGTTCTACCTAGGGTTCCATTTGGGAGACCCGAAGTCAGAACCAAGACAGCTGAGGCTGTAAATAATGACTAACATACTTTGCTTTCTTGTTTTGGAACTAATCTTGGTTGCAGGAAACAAAGGAGTGTGTTTCTGCAGCTCGGGCACCCCAAGGGAGTTGGGGGCCTAACTGGGGCTAGGCGCCCGTATGGATACGAGCGCCCCAGTGCAAAGGTAAAAACTAGAACATCGAAGCAAGCTACCACGAAGCCTGTGGACTGAGTCAGCTCAGGCACCCGTGAGGTCACGGGCGCCACCATCAGCTTAGGCGCCCAAGTGGAGATTGATAAGTGCTGACCGAGCCTTCGGATAAGAGATCGCACAGGGAAGGCCACGTGTTAGGCGCCCCCATTGACACAGGCGCTCCCATGGATCCTATAAAAGGGGGTTCACCCCCAGGCTTCAACATTCATTGCTCTCTACGCTCCAGACACTTTCATTGAAGCACTGCGCTCCGACAAAGTTCGATTT